>JANHMN010000013.1:12180732-12212930 GCA_030674055.1 Rhabdomys pumilio
CACAGCAGGAAAACCCACCATCCAGGTTCACCACAGCAGGAGCACCCCACCACCCAAGTTCACCACAGCAGGAACACCCCATCACCCAAGTTCACCACACCCAAGAGCACCCCATCACCCAAGTTCACCACACCCAGGAGTGCCACCCCTCGCCAAAAGTCAAAGCTCCACCTCTCCCCAAAGCACCTTCTCCTGAGACCTTAGTAGGCAAAGGAGCAATCCAAACAACTGTGACATCACTTTCCCAGGCCCTCTGGTCTTTTACAATGAATAGTTCTAGGAACAGTCACCTCACAGTTAAGGTTTCCTTCAAATCATGGAAGCATTCTCTCCCTGACCTTCAGTACTGAGGGTAGACAGGTAATTTAAAGCAATGCTTTTTAAAACAGAAGACTAGATATAAGCCAGATGCCAAGTGCTGCCTAATTTGTGACTCAGGAATTTGTGGGCCTGGTACACAATTCAGCACATCAGCCCAGAGAGAAGAGGAACCAGTCTGTGCAGAACTGGAGGTTTTACATTTATACAGGAGGCAGCAAGGTCCCCTTTCATCACCCTTACTGGGCCCAGTGCATTTCTGAATGTTCTCTTTCTCTCTGAGCATCCAGTTCCCTCTCTAGTATTTGTAATTTGTAGCTATCTGTTTGCTTGTCTTACAGCGATGGAGACTGTAAGTTTCTGTGAGCAGGGACTGTCTCCTTTTCACACTAATGGATTCCTAGTACCTAACACAATGGGCACATCATACGCAGAGTCCCTCAATATGTCTAAAAAGTGATTCAGAAGGAGGATGGGGAGGCAGCCAGGCTCCAGGCTCAGCCAGAGGAGGGTGCACTTGCCTGTGGCCTGCAGGGCTTTGCTTCTTTCTTCTCCTTTTCTATGACCCTTATTCATTGTTCAGCTTTATCGGGTTTCCTTTCCTGAATTTAGCTTCCCTGACAAACCAGACTGACTGTTTTCTCCAGCTCCCTCTTGCAGAAGATGGTTCCTGTTGTCCTACTGGAGCTCTTCCAGTGAAGGAACAGCGTCAGAAGTCTGGGGCCATTAACACACACTGCACCCGCCCTCACATCCTCAAGGTGCAGTTCCACCCAGCAAACTCTACTGCTTAAATCTTAAGTCAAATCCCATCACGAGCGAACCAGCAGGCAGGTTTCTACTCAGCATGTCAAAGGCTGACTACTGCTGTTCCACCTACTTTCTAGATCTAGTGGTCTAGGCCACAAATAAGTGTCTAAGCCAGGGGCTTCTGGAGCGATTCTGCTAGACCAGAGATGAAGAAGGATTTCTACATCTCCCAAGGCTCAAAAGACACAGTGTTCAGCTGCATGTCTAATTGTTGCCCACATCATGGTGTCTGGCTCAAAGCAGGTACCCAACAGTGTTGACTGACTGAATGAAGCACCTCTGCCTAATTCTCCCAGGAAGGCACTGGGTCAGTAAGAATGAGGACGGAGAAAGCCAGGAAGCTGTGTTGACGGTGTAAGACGGAAGAGCTGTGTCACTTTTCTCTAGATCAGTATTTCATGCTGAACAGAAACGGATTCTGGTTAGGACAAATCCTGAATCTTTCAACCAACAGTCAAACCTAGGAACACTGCTCACTGACCACATGCTCCCACTGAGACACAAAACTGCTCAGGACGGTCCACGGAAAGTACTTATCACTGAATAGAATCTAGATGTCCTGAGTCATCTTAAATGCTGGAATAATTTGTAAACTCTTATTTTTCTATGGTGCTAACATTCAAACCCAGGGCCTTGTACAGACAAACATTCTTCCCCTGAGCTATAGTCTCAGACCTCTGAATGTCTGATCACCAAAGTTAAGAGAAAAGAAAAATGTTTTCGCCATGTAAACTTAAAAAATGCAAATGAACATGTAGGATAGAGGCATTAGCAGGTGTTCCTAACGACGGACTTCCTCGTTGTGCAGCCCACATAAAGTGAGTTCTTTGCAGAGCTCCACGACTCAGGCCTCCTGCTTACTGTGATTCTAGGACGTCCTGCAAGAGTGAACTGTCCACTGTGTTATCTCTAGGGAGTATCCCAGTGCCTCTAGCCTGCTCCAGCTCTGCACAGCACAGCACCCCTCGCTGCTCTTTCCTGGAGTCTGAACTCATTTCCCGCTGGCTTGTGGTAGAGAGAGAACTAGAGTGCTAAAAGCCCTGCCCCTTCTGCAAAGGCTGCTCTTCGGGCAACTCCGGGTTTCAGGGAGACTGTGTTTCCTGGCTGGCCTGGAAAGGCTACATAGGCCAGACTGGTCCAAACTTATGGCACTCCTCCACTTAGCTTCCCAAATGCTAGGTTAAAGATGCACCACCATGCCTCACTCCATCTGAATCTTTGAAAAGGTCCACACAGGAAATACATACCAGTTTTAACTAAGATGCCCAGCATGCCAATGTTCTGAGCCCCATCAACATCATCCCTGCAATCCTGGAAAAACACAAAGACATTTAGTCCAGAGTCTTCACTCAGCCTGCCAACAAACTCCACCAACGGCTGATTGGGCTGCACTGGCTACACAAAATTCCCTGATTTTCTTCTTCATTCTGAGAATACAAGAAGAGAACATGTGAACAAAGAGTTAAGTTACTCTGTGTAAACATTCCTGAGGAGGAACCCATGCTGGACAGCATCATCGGGGCAGAAGGGGAGCATTACAGCAGGAGCCCCAGTAACAGAACACAGAGCACAGTGCTGAATCTCTGTGGTCTTGTGCACCTGTCTATCCTTTTAAAGGAGATCATGAGAACCTGCATCCTTGTGGAAGTCCACCCAACCAGAGAGAATCAAGTCAAGCAGCACACACAAGCAGACTGTCTGCATTCACTTCATACTTGGGAATCACAGCAACCTGGAGGGAGCTCCTTGGACTGAGAAGAATATGCTGAGTGGAGCTGGAGGTGGTGCACAAGCCTATGGTCCCAGTACTCAGGAAGCTGAGACAGGACAATTGAGTGAGCTTAAAAGGTTGAGGCTAGCTGGGCAGCACAGTGAAATTCCATTTTAAAAAACATCCCCAAACCAGAAACACTGCCACCATATACTAGGTTAACGTTGACAATAGTTGTCGGGTAAATAAAAAGTCAAGGCCTGGGAGAGGCATCAGAGCAGGCGACCTTGCCAATTCATGTTTGAAAGCACACTCACTTAGATCATGCCTGAAGACAATTTCTTTCTAGGAAAAAAAAAATGGTTCCCATTATTAAACAATAGTTGTTGGAAATGATTTTCCCAAATGCCAAAGCCTTCCACTGAAGTCCACCAAAGGCCTATGTTATCACAGCTAAAGCCTCCCTGTTGAGGGAATGGGGTGGGAACATAGAGGAGAGGACCTACCTCTCTCCTGGACTTCAGCAACTGCACACATCTGAGCACATGGCTTGCAGCTCCCCACCCTCTCTAGCCTATCAGCCCCAGACAATAAACTTGTCACACACATCTGTCTGGGGAAATCAGGCAGAATGCCAAGAGAAAAAGGTAGAACAAAACCCATAGTTTCTCAAACTACAACCAAGTTCCATGAGCATTCTATCAGCGTTAGTAGATGATTCCAGAAGCAGAAGACAGCACCAGGAGAACTGTGAGTCTCACCACCATGGACTAAGAAAGGGGGGAGTCTAAACCCTGTAGTTTACATTCAGCTGTGCTAGGTAGGGGACTCACCTCTCCAGGCCTCAGTTTCCTAATGTGTAAAATAAGGGTTGGGCCAGACAATCTCAGTGGGTGCTTCTGTCCTACCAAGCTGTCACACAGAGCTACAAGAAACCATTCATACCAACTTCCCATACACGGCACACACAGGAAATAATAGCAGCTCATTCACATGGACAAACGCAAGGCGCTCATCACCACAGGTGACTATTAAGGGTCTCCACTGATTCCAGGCTGTGCCTCACTATGAAAAGAGCTGAAGTGGCCAGTATCCCTCACTACTGGACACACTGATTGGGTAATTCTTTCATAAATATATGCTAAAAAGGCAAAAATGGTAGAATTCTTTTGTTTTCTATATTAATAAGCTATATTTATATATTCTCTATAAATAGACACAACATCTCTATTTTTTACAAGAATGCACTGACCATGTACAGGAAAGCTGCTACAGGAAGCAGGGGTTTGAAGCTGTCTCTCCAAGCGCTACAGACAAGTCAGGACATCTTTGGGTCTCGTACTTACATCTCCTATCATGATGGCCTCCTCTGGTACACAGTCAGTGTCTCTCAACGCTTGCAGAAAGAATGTCTTCTCTGGTTTTCCCACTACTATGGCTTTCGTGTCTGTGGCATACTCTAAGGCAGTCACAAATGGTCCTGGTCCCAGGGCTAAGCCATCCTTTCTCTTGTAGTACCTGGCCTTGTGGATAGCTATCAGAGGGGCTCCATCCAGGAGTAGCCTAGAGGGATGGAAAAAATGTAGACAGGCTAAAAGCAAGTCTTTTATAACTGAGGAAAAAAAAAATGTCAGATTTACCAAGTGGTTGTACTCACACTCACAGAAACAAATAGCTTCTTATTAACTTTTAATGACTTGCTGTCTCCTAATGAATTCACAAAGAACTGCCGGGAATTACACACAGATACACTAAAGGTGATAGATTATTAAATTTGGGATTGCTTCAACCTTGTACCTTTAGTGATTTCACACACTTTACCCAAATCACCAGGGAAAGAGAATGAAGAGAACTAAAGCTAAATGAGGCACTGGAGGGAAGAACCAAACTTAACGAGACAGTTGTTTCCCTTCCCTAATGGGAAGCAGGAGGCTCCCAGGCCTCCGAAGACACACGGGTTGTTGCCGCAGTGACTGAGCAGCGCACTCGCCGGGTGCTCGCACTTCCGTCTCCTCTACTTCACAACCTAAGTTTCTTTTTACTTTAGAAGTTTAATGGAGAATTTTCTAGTTTCTCCTTGTAATTTACCCGCATCATACAGCCTTCTGATTGCTCTCTGCACTGCAAACCAGGCAGGCCAGCATCCTGAGGTGCTCACTAGTGGGAGCTTACAGGCGAGTCTTACACAGGGCAGATTGGACTCTTATGAAGAGATGTCAGGACTTCTCAACAGTGTGAGAAACAAGCCCCACGTGTAACTAGGGAGCTTTAGTGACTCAGGCAGAAGCATTGCCAATCTCCACAGACTTCACGCCCCCTCAAATCTGCCACCTATCTCAGCAATGCAGCTTCAGTCAAACAGAGGAAGTCACACTTGGATTACTGTCGAGTGGAATTTGAGACAAGATAATATTACTTAATCTGATTTTAACCAATGTAATAAATGACCTCACTAGCTTAATTGACTTGAAGTCATCTACTTAGTTAAAATATTTAGTAAGTCCATGGAGGAAGAATTCATCATATCTTACCCCTCACAATTATGAGTAATTAAGCGCTCAGCTATGAAGCTGCTAAATTATTCTTGTCAGTGGGCACAGAAATAACTTCCTGTGGGAGATGCAGAATTCAGACATTTATGATTAAATATTTTATTAAGTAAAAGCCAATACCGGACTATTCCAGGGGTTTGCTGTTAGTTACTACAAATGACTCAGAGCACCGGCCAGAGCCTGCCCAGCCCCTCTGCTGGTCTTCGTGAGCAGTGACTTAGCGCAGCACAGGATAACTCATCTAGCCCGTCTCCCAGTCCCATTTATTTGCTTCTGCACCACAGAACGGAATACTTTATGCAACAGACCTCAAAGTTGTTTTCCACTTACATAGCTAAACTAAGAACTCATTTGACTTAGCTTGGTTAATATTTGATTATATATTAGCTAGGGATGAGAATTATCATCTTGATGGATGTGTCTTCCCTGGAAGGGCTGAACCTGTGGTTCTCTCTGACTGTCTAGGCTGAAGCAGGCCCTGTGGAGGCTGGGATGGAGGCTGGGATGGAGGCTCTTGCTGCGGCTGTTCTCTGTTCAGCATGAGCGTCGCTGGGCCTTACAAGGGTCGAAGCACACTTAAGCAAATGTTTCCTAGGGTACTGACAAATGTCTTTTGTGGTTTGATATTTTCAGAAAATATGAAAATAGGATCAGGCCTGGTAGCACACACCTGTATTCCCAGAATTCCCTCTGTGGAGGCAGAGGCAGGAGGATCTCAAGTTCAAGGCTACCTTGATGCACAGTGAAATGGCTGTGTCAAGAAAAATGATGCATCCATTAGAAGTAGCTCATTCTAGACCATGCTCCTATATCCAGCAAGTAGGTAACAAAGGGTGGCTTCCTACTTGTTACTAGAAATAACTTGCTGGCAGGAAATCTAAAATGTTCTAACTATATGGCTACTGTGGCATTAGAAACAAAGGGAAAAGATAAAAGTGCCTGATACCAAAGCCTCTGGCTGGCAAAGAAAAGAATTGAGAAGATCCTGGCTGGGGAGCACAGTCACAACAGAAAACCCATGGCGATACAGCCAGGAGGGAGGTGGCTGGAGCAGACAGGATAAGTCTATCTGGAAGCTGTGGTACATGTTAGTTACATCAAGTCCAGTTGCCTTGTTTGGAGAGCCAGAACCAGGGTCAGAAGCTGGAATTCTTGAGCACTCTCTTAGATACAATCTTTTCAAATAATTCTCCAAGGCCATTACCAGTCTGCTACCATTCCCACTGAAGACAGGCTACAGTTTGAGACGGTCACACCCCAGCACCTAAAAGCCAGTCTCGCCCACCTTAGTCCCTCAAAGAAACTCACTCACCAGCGACTCAAGCCAGGAACCAGAATTACCTGGATCTCTCAGTCTCTCCTTGTCTCCACGTTCTGATCCACTACCCTCATTCAAAACAAAAGTCATAGTATCTCAAAGCATCCTTCTTTCACCTGAACGTGACACAACAGCTTTCTAACATGCCACATCCCACAAGTGACTGTCTTTCTGCATGCGTCTCCGGCCCTAGTACTCTAGCCCACTGCACAGGCAACAGGAAGGGTTCTGTTCCCTCCCCCTAAGATCAGTAATAAGTTCTCATGAAGGTGGGCTGTAAGGAATGCAGGGCACACAGCTCCCAGGACCTCCCTTACCTTGCCCAGTCGCTTCTCCAGCCACCTTCCCAAGCATGGATGGTGTTCAGACACCAGCTGCTCTCATTTCCAGGGAAAACTCTGTCCTGCCTTGCAGATTCCATGTTCCTGCCACCGGAACAGTATGGGACTATTCACAGCTTTCTCCTGCCCATCTGACAGATCTGAGTTTAAGTGTCAGAACATCAGAGAGAGCATTCACAATCTCCTCTTTGGACTAAATGAGCTTCTTTTCCACTTCCCAATGGTAATTCTGTCCATCTGTGTTTGGAATATATTCCTCGCTGGAATATAATCCCCAATTGCCTGTCAGTTTTACTCCTCTCTGCATTTTTGGTTTAAAAGAAAGGTCTGGTATGCCTCACAAAATGGTTCTGGGCAAAACTCTTAAATAAATAAAAATACACTTTATGTTTATTGACTGGAAGATGCATTACTATTTAGATGCAAATCCATATATTTAATAAAGCACCAGTGAATGCTAGGGAGCTCCTAAAAGGGAAACTAACAAGCTGATTCTAAAATTTATATGGATGTGAAAAGGATGGAGCCTTTGGAACACCAGATGAGAGCCAAGGCCATCATACAGTAGTCATGGCAGTGTGGAGATGGAGAATCGAGAAACAAGCAATGTACATTGTCACTTATTTATGTCAAGGAATTCCCTGGGGGAAAGAGCAAGTCTCTATGATGTTTCTGGAACAAGTAAATACATATGAAGACATGAACTGTTCTCTGGGCATGGAGATGCACACTCATAGGCCAGCTCTGGGGCGGCTGAGGTAGGAGATCACAAGTTCAATACCAGGCTAGGGTGTGTTGGAATCCCCTATCTCAAGCCTCTCTCTGCTACTCATTCGTATCTCGTATGAGTCATAAAGACTCAAAAAGACCTCATGTCTAATTGTTAAAGGCAAAACAACAGCTTACAGAAGAAAACATAGCATTTCATGTCCTTGGGGTATTATGTATTTATTAAATAGAACAGAAGAAAATGTTGACAAATTGAATTCCATCAAAATTAAGAACTTTGTACTCTCATATTAATTGGAGAGCAAAAATGCAAATGCAGTCCAGGCTGAAGTATCTGCAGTACCCTATGGAAACTACGACTGGTGTATACAACACACAAACGCCTCTTACACATCAATACAAAAAATAACTCAGCCAGAACAGCAAAAGGTGTGGACAGGTATATCATAAGAAAAGCTATCTGATATCCAATAATACATCAGAAGTTTTCCAATATGACTCATTAGAGAAATAAACTTATTAAGAAGCTACCATGGAGACCACATGGACAGCCACAGTTCCACAGACTGCAAAAGACTGGTAGGAATGTGGGCTGGGTGGAACTGGCGGAGTGTGACATGGGCTAGCACTGAGTGAACTGGCAACACTGACTGAGGCTAAACTGCTACCTACACCACTATCTGGCAACTCCACTCCTAAATCCATACCCAAGAGAACAATGTGTGTGTCCCCACAGATATGCAGAAGAATGTTCCAGCAAGATCGACATGAAGCAAGAGCTCAGGAACAGCACACAGAGGCCTGGGAAGCTCATCTCACAGGCCACACTACACAAGGCAGAAAGAGAAAAGGAAAAGTGAGGGCCCACTGCCTGTCACACGTGACACAGTGACAGAAACCAGAGCAGGGTTACATGGGGAGCAGCACTGTCTGGCAAAGGGTGCAGGAAGTTCTTAGTTACTGTGAGCACAGTTCAGCTTACACAGGTGTCTAGAATCTTCTGGGTTGTATTTTCTACATTTCTCCTGTCCAAGGATTTAGCTTCTAGTTTGAGCTTGCAGGAGTAGGTTCTCCTTCCACATGGGCTCCAGAGATGGTGCTCAGGTCACTGGCCAGCAAGCGCCTTCATCCTTCGTCCTTTATCAGGTGTCTCGATGACCCTTTTTGGACTTTAATTAGGACTGCATAGCTCACAGCCATTTCACAAAGGAAGAGTCCCACAAAGAAAGTTTCTAATTTGACCTCAGTGCCACACTATTGTGAAATTTCTCCCGCCCAGGTTCTAAATACTTAGACTCAAGTGTTGTAGGCAAACAGTCCTCAGGTCGTCACTGGTCTTCTCTTGTCCCTGTTGGTTTCTCCTGGTTCATAATGAAATACATTACAATACTTAGACCTGACTTGGTTGCTGTTAAAAAAGATATGCCCCTAAGCGAAGCAATCCTCCATTAAACAACAACTCTAAGAATTTCCTCCACATCTGTTGGAAAGGGTTTCAGTGGGAGAGGGAGGAAGATGAGAAAAAAAAATGAGAAGGAAAAATTGTGAATGTCTTTACTAAATGTCTTTATATAAATGTATGGAACTATAAAAATTAAAAATTATTTATAAGTATGAATGTTTTGCCTCTGTGCCTGCATCCAGTACTCTTGATGGCTGAGCCATCTCTTAGTCCACCCCCAATTAAAAAAAAAGAAAGAAAGAAAGAAAGAAAGAAAGAAAGAAAGAAAACCTCTCCAATCCACAAAGTAACAAAATCTGCACAGCGCTGACCTTAGAAGAGTGCTCAGAGCCTGAAACAGGAAAGAGAATTACAGAAGAGAGGTCCTCAGCGAAGCTTTAAAGCTGCCTCTCAGACAGGACTCCCTTAGGGAGCTTGTGATGTCCTGCATCTTTGTGAGTTGTGACATTCCAGTAAATACAAATATGTGCACAGAAACCAATAAATAAGCTAGCTATGTGCTAAAATACCGGTTATGATTCTCTTCGGGGGCAGAAGCAGGTAACTTTTAGCTTATTCTCTTGTGCGTTTTCCACAGTTAAAACATGCTGTTTCCCTGATCAGGTACTCTTTAGTGTTTATTAATGCTGGGCTCATGCTAGATTATTAAGTAATCCATTTACCTATGTAGTCTTCCTTCCAACTGGTCCATCACTAAAGGTTCAAACACTGGGCTTCCAGTTAAGATAAACAGGCCTTGAGCTAATGGAGTTATACTGCTGTAGATTAAAAAATAGGACCTCACTCATATCACTGAATCATACAGTATTTCTACGGAAAAAAAGGTACGTATTAAAAAAATAAAAAAATAATACTTTCTATCATTTAAGGAGAGCTACACATGTGCTACTGATTAAAATATAGAAATGAAAATAAGAGCATTATTCTAATATTACAGTCATTACCAAGAAGGGTGGGGGAAGGTATCTGTAGGAGGTAGCAAATGCACTGATATTTCTACTTGTTAAATTAGTGGAGAAGTACAGCAACATTGATTATTCCTGTACAGCGTGCAGTAAGCTGAGAGGAAAAAAGTTACCACAGGTTCTTAGGATCTGAATGTTTTAGACAAAACAAACCCAGATCATACCTTCATACTTTTTTTTTTAGAGCTGGTTTATATCCTTTCCCCAAACCAATTCTTTAAAATCATTCTCAATTTAGCTGAGGCAGGTAAGATGTATGTAAGTGCCATGCATTTTAGAGAGGCCAGTTCATTAAAATCATAATAGGGATGAAGCAGTGTAATATGAAATTTGATGCATCTGTCTGGATGCATAATGCCTGTGAAGGCAGTTATGCAATGGGCTTGAACATCCAATGTTTATTCTCATTATCAACGTGAATAGTAATTTAATCGGTGGTTCATTTGAGATGCCTGTATTTGCCACATATAATCCAAACAGCTGCAGTCACTGGGTGGAAGGCACAGTCTCTGTGGGAACATCAATATGCAAACAAGGCCAAGACCTAGAATCTTTGTAAACTCTCCCTCCAGCTGTTAAGTGCATCTGTGAAATTAGAGCTGACCTATGAGCACACTATAATGCTCTAAAATGTGGTGTTTGGAAAAATCAATATGGTTAGGAAAGTGTACTAATTAGACAGCATCCGAGCAATTACAAAGCCAGTATTATGTCAACATACATTTTTATTACCCCGAGTCTAGTATTCATTTAAAAGAGACCTCCCAACTTCCTATTAAATGTGTCCTTCCCAAATTACCAGCTGAAGTCAATCAAGAGCTGCTTTTTCAGACTGTGGCTAGAGGAGTGCATGAAAGGGAAGAAGAACAAAGCGGCTTCTCCTTCAAATAAACACTGACTGATATCACTGGAGGCAGACTGTTTCCCAAGAAACTAAAGCAGGACAATTAAAGTATGTGAAGCATAGGTATTTTTTATTATCATCTTTAATCTCTTTTTACAGTCATATATTGGGAAGTGCACTCTCAAGCCACTTGGTAGTGACTAGATGAATTTTTAAATAAGGCCTGAGCATCACGGCGACCGTGAGAGCTGCAGACGATGGCGGTTCCACTAACCAAGCCCCCTCAGTGACCATGCACACAGTAAAGCACACTTGACCTCAAACTGCATTTTCTGCTCATTCAGATTTTACATGAGGATGGTCATTTTCCAAAACTGACAGCAAACAATGTAGGTGGATGTGTCAACCTGCTTAATGAGAGTTTCCTACAGGGCACACATAGCAAGAGATACATTCCATTACATGTGCATTAGGGTGACTCTTGTTTGTTCTCATCCTGCTAGGAAAACTAAAAAGCAGTCTTCTTCTAGTTTTGACAGACATCTCTCAGGCCATTGTTTGGTTGGTTATTTTTGGCTGTTGTTTGGAGATATGAGCATCTTGCTCTCCAGGCTAACCTTGAACTCTATGCTGCTGAGGATGACTGAACATCTGATCCTTCTGTCTCCATCTTGAGTGCTGGGATTACACATGCGCACAACAGCACCCCACTTTATGTGGAGTTGGGGACTGACCTAGGGGCTTTGTGCATGGAAGGCAAGCACTATACACTCCTACGTCTCTGTCAAACCATTCTTTTGTAAATTAATTCAATACATCTTTCTGTAACATTTTAAAGTATTCACCTATCATAAATACAAAGGCAAATTACACTGTTTAGTTTGACAAGTCATAAAAAGCAAGATGAGAAAACAAAAACTTTAAGAAAAAAAATAACAGTCTCTTTCTCCAGATCAGACCTGTGAGTAAATTTTGTCCCACTTATGTTGGGGAGTAGAAGAACATGTTCATAGTTTTCCTTTTAGAAGCTACAGGAGTTAGTGTAGGCTAAAAGCACAAGCACACATGCACTGAATTTATAGCTTTGGCATGTTATGTGCCTGCCAATACCACTGGAGTCTCTCCACCTGGCTGTCTCAGGGGTCTAATGTCTCCACCCACTCCTGACTACTAAAGAGAGCCTCTTATCTACATGCAGAGGCTGGATCTAACGTTCTTCTGGGGATTCTGTAAGTCATGTGGACACTTGCTGACTCTGTCTTTACAGCCACTTGCTGGGGCAGTCCTTCATTAGCACTCAGTCTTAGTCACTTTGAAAATATGGTCAAAGGCCCCACTCTTTGTTCATAGCCTGGCCACTCAGTAAGGGGAATCACCCTCATAGTTTCCAGCCGATTAGCTGGATGCTACTTTCTCTCAGTGACCAGCACTGCTGGTGAAAACTGCCAACAGTAATAATAAAATGGTAATAATAACCACAAAACCCTACTTCCCTTCCATTTGCAATTTTATTGTGAATTCCTGTTCTAGAATATTGATTCTCTAGATAGGAGGAAAAACCATCACCACACATTAATACAGATGAGTAGAAAAACAAACACAGAATGAAATGATGAAGGCAAAGCTGCTGCACTAAGCCTGAGACTAAACCTGATCCTCAGGGCCCACATGGTGAAAGGAGAGAGCCAATCTCTGAAAGCTGACCTCTGACCTCCACTTAGTGACAGCTGTGTAAGCATGTACATATACACGCATGTGAACATACATGCCACACACTGGTGTGCACACACAGAGCACAAAAATAAGTGTAATTAAAAAATTAAAAACATTTTTAGACAACAGATCTCAGTAGGAGAGATATTGTAGAAGAATACCTCATTTTTTGTGTGTGTTTTTACTGTTTTGTTTCAGCTAAAATATGTGTATTATGCCTTAAATGTTCGATATAATGAATTATTTTCAAATAATTAAATATGAGCTTAGAGAAAAACAACAACAAAAAAATTAAAAACAAGGCTGGGTATAGTGGTGCACATCTTTAATCCCAGAACTCAGGACACAGAAACAGATGGCTCTTTGTGAGTTCAAGGCCAACCTGATCTACATAGAGATTTCCAGAAGAGCCAGAGGTACACAGAGAGATCATGACTCAAATACACACATAACATACACCATGCACGCACGCACGCACGTCAAGATAGTTAACATTATTTGATGTTGACACTAAAGTGACTTTGAAGACAT
Source organism: Rhabdomys pumilio (assembly GCA_030674055.1). Lineage (NCBI taxonomy): Eukaryota > Metazoa > Chordata > Mammalia > Rodentia > Muridae > Rhabdomys > Rhabdomys pumilio. The sequence continues at coordinate 12,194,027 of JANHMN010000013.1, forward strand.
CTATCCTAATGTGTAATCTAGGTAGTCAGAAATTAAAACACAAAATCTTATATGCCAAAATATAAAGAAGAATGGAGGGAGAACTTTGGCCAGATGAGAGGAGCAGCTTACCGGAACGCTTGATTCAGAAGCTGGTAATGAAAGTGCTCCGGTGCCAGTCCTACGACCACAGCGTTGGGGTCCTGGGTCTGAAGTCCTGGCAAGGGAAGAAACGTCAGAGTTTCAAGCTGTCAGTCACACTGTGTAAGACAGTGCCCCACATGAGCACATTTTGTCAGTCACACTGTGTAAGACAGTGCCCCACAAGTGCACATTTTGTCAGTCACACTGTGTAAGACAGTGCCCCACATGAGCACATTTTGTCAGTCACACTAAGACAGTGCCCCACAAGTGCACATTTTGTCAGTCACACTGTGTAAGACAGTGCCCCACATGAGCACATTTTGTCAGTCACACAGTGTAAGACAGTGCCCCACATGTGCACATTTTGTCAGTCACACTGTGTAAGACAGTGCCCCACATGAGCACATTTTGCTATCATCATAATCTGAAGTACATTTTGGAAGTCTAAGAGATGAGAGGAAAAGAGAGAGGGGTGGGTGGGAGAGGAGGGAGAAGAGAGAGACATTAATATTTTTCCATGTTCTTCATAGATGTTTTTATAGCTAGAATATCTGAACTGAGAACTGTATCCTGATATTTGTGAGTGATTTCTGATTTCAAAATGCTTTATTGATTACAACCAGGAAAACATCTATGAGTTTTATCAGAGCAACTGATGAGGGAATGGAGTTCTAAGAGGCAAGGGAATTAGAGTTCTAATTGACACATGCATGACAAACATGAAAAGCACCACTGTGTAGAATCCTACAGGTTTATAACCAGTTCCTAATCTACGTCTGGTTTCACTCATATTAAAGCGTTTTAAGAGCCTGGTATCTAACACTAGGACTTCAGCTAGGACAAACCAGACACAGTTGAGCATCTCTGTTGTCTGATCACGAGGTGTATGAAATATGCGTAGCTAAGTCCCGTTTGCCTTTCACTGCGCTCAGAAACCCACTTTCAAGTTTCTTTCTTATTAACTGCCGTGAGTATTAAGTAACTTGTTAGTTTGTTGAGGGAAGAAACTAATCGCCTACAGTGAGAGCTGAGTATTTGTAGTGTTGTTTCTTTTTACGACATCAACTACTGAAGCAGATTTTGGCAAAGATATTTTCATTTTCTTCAAATATTCATATATATTGGTTATTTTCATACAGATAAACATACTCAAAGAGGCACAGTTCATCTGACAGATCTCTTCCAGTCCTGACCAAATACTCTGCTTTTACATCCCAATTTAAAGAAATGCTAGAGTTTTAATATTGTTTTACAACAGTCAGAAAGGAAATATCAGATTCAAAGACTGCTTTGCTATCCTTCAGCTTGCTCAGAAACAACGATGTTGATTACAGAATGGACTCGGCTTCTGCATCACATTGTAACTGCAGAACTCCCTGGCTCTTGTGGCATCCTAAGGGTAGAGGCAGAAAATACCAGAATACCAGGTTTCCTTGCAGCTAAGGAGACTGGCCAAAGATTTAGCTCTGTTGGTCAGAAGCCCCACTCAGGGCTTTGAACTGGGAACTTAAAACACAGGAAGTAGGAAGTTGCTCCTGCATTAAGTGGCTATCAGCCCTATGAGGTTCCATATGTAGTGCCTGGTGGAGCCACAGTTCTGGCAGAGGTCATTCAGCAGGGACATCAGTGGCACCTGCTTAGTTCTACGGGTGCTGCACACTGCTTCTGGGTGTACAACCCTCAATACGTACTCTCCAGTTTCCCTGACAATTCTGTAGGCTACCACTGGCCTGCCACAATTTTACATTTTTGTGTGTGTGTGTGTGTGCGTGTGTGTAGGTCAGAGGACAACTTGCAAGAGTTGGCCCTCTCCTTTGACAATGAGTTCCCTTGGATCAAACCCACATTGTCAGACTTATGGCAAGTGCCTTTATCTACTGAGCCATTTCATTGGCCCATGACATTTCTTGTTATGAAAATATCCATAAATACATAAAAGCAGAGCGCCTAGTGACGATCCTGGATAGATTCACCATGCAGCTTTTCTCAACCAACAACACTTTGCCAGTCCGCTTTAACATGGGGCATGTCAACTGGCAGCCAGCAAGGCCATGCTGCCTTTGACTGAGTCTCATCTCACTTCATAAGTTCACTGCTACTAGACATTAACCCTGGAGAAGGCAAACTGTCTGCATCTGGCTGGTTCTGTAGTAGCATTTAAGTTGTTCCTCTACCCTACCCTTCCTGTACACAGGGCACTAGACGGGGGTCTGAATAGGCTCATATCCAACTTACAATGTCATAGATGATATTATAAACTTCTTACTGTTTTATATGAAACAAGGTTCTGGTCCCTCCACTTGGAGCGGTGTGGAGATTCATCAGTGGTGTTGAGGAACTGTTATGAGACCCCTCCAGTTTGAAGGTCATATCATCCTTGTAGCTAATGCTTCAAAATCTATTGATATTCTTGCCTGTTTCTCGGGGCCTTATCAAGTGGTGATAGTTAATTCTCCCATTTCCATCTGTGATTCCTCTAAAAGAACTTAATTTTATCAAATATTTTGTAATTCTAAAGTATAGTTTAATTGAGAAAAGTAAGCTAAGTGCTCGGTGCACTCTTCAGAGTCAGGAGCTAGGCCCTCCTAATCTCCAGTCACAGCCAATCAACAGTGTGGGCTGAGCATCACGGGGATTTTGTCTATGTGGCATGTTGTAAACCACACCATTTTTTTCAATATTCAAATTATCCCTTCTAGTTGGTTCTACTGTTCTTGGGACATGCCCTTATCATGAGGTCTTCAGTAAGTTCCCTCACTAACATAATGCATTGGGCTATTACTGTTCAAAGGCACAGTCAGAGGCAGATCTACACATCCTATCAACTTCCAGGGATGGCAATACATTTATTTTTCAGCTGAATGCAGTCAAAGTTGATTCTGTTTCTTAGAAGTAATAATTCTAATTGACATACTGGTGTATTTCCTACTAGCACAGGTTTGGAGGTCCTGGCTAACCTGTTAAGCTATCGCATGGCATTATAATGAAAATAGTCACATTCACTTTTGCATATTGCATCATTTCACACAGTATCATCTATAAGAACAATGCAGCAAAGCTTCATATAACTAGGACATTTTTCTATAGTCACTTTTTCTAAAGTGAAAATAATTTATTCTTTATTGAAAATAAATATTTCACAATCATTATGGACTAGCTGTACTAACTAGAATGGCATCTATTTTTAAGAAGTCTCTGATTTATCTCATTTAACCAAGTTAAGAGAGCACATCCTGGATTAAGAGTTATAATACTCAAAAGAATTCTTTTAAACCATGGCTCATGATTCAGGAATAACGTACTAATTTGGAATGATCTATGTACCATTATAAATCAAACAACCCAAACAGATAATGTAGCATATCCCACAAAGTGAGTATAATATTTAACACATAGAAACACTCCCCCCCCCACACACACGCATGCTTCACTATACACTGAGTCTCTCTTAGTGTAGATAGTGGTCAAAAAGGTTTGAGAAACATCAACTCAGATTCAAACTCTGTAAACACAGCACGGGACTTGGGAAAGTCAATTCTGGGTGCAGAGGCAGGTCTCACCTCCTAGTCTACAGCAGCAGCTAATGAGGTAGAGCCGACCAGCCAAGGGCTAGAGGGAAAGCATGTGCTGCTGTGGACAAGGCTGTTTTTGTTCTGTCTGTCTGTTTTGTGGACCATTTCAGTAATGGGAAGAGCTAAGTAGATGCCTCTTCTGCATGATTTCAGGGATCCCTATGTGAAGAGCTTGTTTTCAGCGTCTTCCAAATCTCTCACCTGTGAACTCAGGCAGTGCACGGTCATCAACCAGTAGCATGGGCCTGACTTGTTTCTGCTCTATTAAGTTTCGGGCTGCTGTCAGAGAAGTAAATATTTCATCTTCGGAGATATCAAACTCCAGTTTTTTCAGTCTTTCCAGCAGGTCTCTCTTGCTCTCTTTGGTTGTATTGGTCACAAAGCGAACCATCAAAGAAGCAGCACGTAACCTGGAAAAGTCAGACTCAGAAGTGCACGTTTCACCTCCTAGTCCATAGGCCTGCTAAGCTGGCTAGGTGTTAGTGCTGAGCACGCGTCTGCGCTGTTCTAGACAAAGGTTAGTTTGCTTTTAATCTACTCAGAATGCTGACAGATGATCTACACCCTGTGGGCAGTGTCTCACCTCCAAAGGCTGGAATGTCAAACGTCAAAAGCCATCTCTACTTTAGCTGCCCTTGGCTGGCTGAGGAGTTTCGTAAGGACATGAAAGGCCACTGTTCTCACAGGGTCTAGAATTGAGCTATCTTAAGGATCATTCCCTGACGTAACATGACAAAACTGAGACTCATGGCAGCAAGTAACTTTGCAGCTCCATTCTGCTAGCAGTGGAGCCACGGCAAGGCTCTGTGTTCTGGCGGTGTGTTCTTGCTCTTACTAGAAGGACCGAGGTCGCCACAGTTATAAAGACTTGTGAAAGGAACCGGAAGAGGGTAACAAAGAGACCGAACTGAGATGTTAGCAGAGACAGCTACATCCCAGGGGGCTGCTGTGTTAGCAGAGACAGCTACATCCCAGGGAGTTGCTGTGCTTGTAAACAGAGACTCCTTGGACAGCTCAGAGAGATGTTCAGAATTCATTTTCTTGTCAGACCCAGCAGCTTGGAGAAGAATGGAAAGTTCGAAGCTGCCTGAACCATACAGTGAATTCAAAGCTACCAAGTAGGCCACTCTGGTCTACACAGCAAGTGTGTAAGTACTACTATACAGGATTGATTTGATTCCTATGATCTGGTTTTGAATAATAAATTGAGATGATTTCAGAGAAAGAATTTGTGAATCTAGCCTTCTTTAGAAATACTTTTCTTGGTTCAATATGGTGAACAGTGTTTCAACATAAAATCTAAAGGTAATTATAATTTAGAATTCATATTAATAGCCTGTTGCTTTTAATGTCTTCCCCTGAAAGCCACAAGGCATAAAAGTGCTTGACATAATTTAAAACAAGCAAATAAAACAGAAGAGAGTTTTAAGAATGCACCCAAAGAACACTAAGTAAATTTATATGATTAAATAATCCACCATAATCACGATTTCCTCTGTAATATTGGTGTATCAGCTTTTCAGTAGAACACATTACATTTGGTAGTTTATTTCACAGAAGAAATTACTACTTCAACATGGCTATTATCTTTAAAATGAGCATTACTGTGGAATAACCACGTCAGTTTTAATGAGTTTTGTTTAAAAAACAAAACTTTTTGTGTAACTAGTCCTTCAACATCCCTTGTCTGTTTCTATAGAAACCACAGAGGCAGTGGCAGTGGCAGTGGCAGTGGCAGTGGCAGTGGCAGTGCAGGGATTCTGACACAGAAACCTCCAGTGCCCCTGAAAGTTCAATGGACAGTCTCCTGCCTGGCAGAGTGGTGGACTCAGAGGTTACGCAGCATCAGAGGTGTCACTGTTCACCAGAGACAGAGTTTTCTTTCAGTCTAAGCAGAAAGACCATCTTCAAAGCAATGAGATCTAGGACTGAGGTGTGGCTTCGCTGAACTTGTGGACAAAGATTTAAAGACAGGTGGGAAAATAAGTTCTCTTTTACGACCTAGAACTCATTGTTCAGTGTGGGTTTTGATATACATATAAAGGAATAGGATACTTAAGACAATTAAAAGCAGTGAAGGTACTGACAATAGGTTTTTATCTTGAACACGGGTCTGTAGTTGAAGGTATGTGTCTTACTGTGAATGAGTGGTGTTTGTTTCACCAAAGCTTTGGCATATCCCACAGAGCTGCAGTCCTCAGTGTGGCCAGCAGCTTATGGGTGAATATTATCTGGGCTACTCATGTTAAGAGAGCTGGTAGTGTCCATTCTGACATGGACTCTGAAGCACACTGCTTCTAGGAATTAGTGTTTATAATCTTAGCAGGGAACACTGACACAGCATCAGTGTTCATAACTCCAGTGTAGATCAAAGAAAATCAGAGAAAAGAGCTGTGGGCTGGGAGGGCAGCTGGAGTGAACACTAGCTCGCTCTGACTAGCAGGCCATCTGGGAGAGAGCTCGAGCTCTGGCTTTGGGGGAGTTCTGGTGAGTTAGATGAGTGGTAGTGTAATCACAAAGGAAATCCCTTAGACAAAAAACTAAAGAGTTTAAATAATTCTGCCCAATTTTACATATTTTTATAAACCCTCTTTTATACTTTGTACAAAGTCAGCATGAATTTTTGGCTCAGTTTCTCTAGTGTTTTCTATGGAGGAAATAAAAATTAAATTTAGCTGTTAAAAATAAATAGAACTGGGGATGTAGCTCAGTTGGAAGAGTGCCGACCTAGTGTGTACAAACCCCTGGGTTCTACTCCAGACTGCTTGAGCTGGTGGTGGTGGCACACACCTGCAATTCCAGCCCCTGAGACATTCAAGTGGGAGGTTCAGATGGGCAAGGCCACCTTTGGATACATTTTGAGCCGAAGGCCAGCCTGAGATACTAGAAAAAGCAAGAAAGCAAGCACTAGAATGTCTATTCACAGAAGCTCACAGTTCAGCTGACACCCATCCTGGCCCTAGAAGGCGTGGCTGAGACAGAGGCTCAGGTTTTGTTCGTTTGTTTTAAATAAAGCCCATCATTCCTCCAATTACAAAATTAACATCATAATTCCAAATGAAAATGACAGCGGTACCTGAGGAGCACAGGTACACTGGCTTTCATGTTTGGCTCTCTAAGTGGACAGCACATACTAGAGAGAGGATGTTGCCTATATTGCTGTTGCCCTCATACCCAACAGTGCTGAGGCTTATTACTAGATTTTCTTATGAACAGTACACAGTGGACATTCTGGAGTTTGAAAATGACAAATTCCAAATTTTATACCATTGATTTTGAAAACCTCTAACTTTTTTCAGAATGAATACACTTAATAGTAAATTTTTTTCATAACACCCAGAAGCAAACAACCATATTTGGCTCACCTTGTGTACATACATGTATTTGTACACATGTGTGTTAATGCATATGGTCAGAGGACTGCCTCAGACGTTATTGCTTTGGCACTGTCTACTTCTTTTGAGACAAGGTGTCCCATTAGCCTGAGGCTTGTGGATTTGGCTAGGCTGGCCAGTCAGGAAGCCCCAGGAACCCACCACACCTGGCTTTAAGTGTGGGTGCTGGGGCCCTCAGGTTTGCAGAGCCAGCACTGTACTTAACAAGCCACCTCTAGCACGTTTCTATCATGTAGTCTCTGCTTATTCCTAGACTTGTTTAGTATTGTACTTAGTGAGTCAGAAATATAGTCCTTAATCTTTGGAAGTATTAAATGTAGCTGATAGAAATCTTTCAAAAATTCCAAGTCTTTCAACCAAGCATTACTTTTAACAGTTGTCAATTCAGTATTAGATCTCAGGTGATCAGGAGGCAGAGCCTGTCTGTTTGCTTATAGATATATTTAAGTTCCATCCTAGGACTTGTGATTCCCCCCCCCCCCAGTGCTATTGATTCTGTAGTTTTAGAGTTAAATTACTATTTTAGCTTCTTGAGTTTTCATCTTCAAATTTACATTATCGGTGGGGATGGGGTGGGGGAGGAGAGAGAACAAAAAGACTAGAGCAAAAGGCCGAACCTAATAAAGAAGGGACAGTGCTGGGAGGAGGATATTACAACACATACATCTTCTAGCCAGAGCCATGGCGGCTCCGCCATGGACGGTAAGCTGGTGAAATGCCATCTTCAGGCCATCCATTTAGCTAATGATCCGCCTTGCTAAAGCGGCACTTAAAAACGTATTTGTCATCTGAACCTGGAGGATAGCTTGCCTTTTAAGAGCTTCCTGTGCGCCTGGCACAGCTGCATCTTCAATGTGAAGTGTGCCATTGAGATCTACCAAAACAGCTTTTAACACACGGCGCGCTGCCATCCTTCATTCCCTAGGAGAGAGCAAATGAAATTAAAAATACAGTTTAACAAACAATGGACAATTAAAAACTGGTAAGCAATCAAAAATACCACTCACTTCCAGGAAGATATTGTTTAGCATTAAGCTGCTTCTCTTTTGGAAAAAAATAATATTTAAAAAAAAAAAAATCAAAACCCAACATTTAAGGCATGAAACTTTTATAATGCTTAGGTTTTTATATATTTTCTTTTTAATCGAGTTAAAATTTGGAAAGAAAATGTTTGAATGAGAAGCTATGATTTACTTTCAGGTTTCTCAGAGTAACTGGTGAGTAATACAGGTTTTATTTTAACTATGAGAATAATGAATACATATAGGAGCACAGCATCAGTAAGGTCTTTTCAGCCTTGGCTGGGCAATTAAAACATTCTAATTGCCATTGCTACGTTCTGGGCTGGTACGTGTGGCCAAGGAGCTGCCTGTATTCACAGGTAACATATAAATTCCTATAAATAACTTATAAGTTAAGGGGAAAATCAAGTTGTATTATAAAAATAAGGTCTCTCTCTCTCTCTCTCTCTCTCTCTCTCTCTCTCTCTCTCTCTGTGTGTGTGTGTGTGTGTGTGTGTGTGTGTGTGTACTTCATGCATGCAAGGCAAGCATGCTATCAACCAAGCTGCATTTCTAGGCCCATGCTGCAGACTGTAAAGATCATACCCTCACTTTCTAATGTGTGCAACTTTACTTTGCAAACTTTCCCCTCAAGCACTTGTTAAATACTTCTTTGTTTAAATTACTTGACAAGGTCTTGTTATATAGTCCAGTCTAACCTTGAATTCATAATCCTCCTGCCTCCTCCTAAGAGCTGAGGTTACAGCCCTGTGCTACCATACCTGACTTCTTTAATCTTTACTGTGAGTTGTAACACATGAGGATAAATTTGGTTTATAGATCATTAGTAATGGGGCCTTAAAATATAGAGGCTTAAGAAAAGGAATAAGATTTGATTTAGTTGAGACTTAGGGTTTATTTTGTTTTGAGACAGGGTCTCACTATGTAGCCCTACCTGACCTGAGCACTCTGTAGCCCAGGTTGGCTCTAGGATTACAACAGTCTTGCCTGACCTGAGCACTTGTAGCCCAGGTTGGATCTAGGATTACAACAGTCCTGCTTCTGTATCCCAAGGCCTGCATTATATGCATTTGCCACCATGCTTGATGATTTATAGTTTTTTTTTTAATTAGGGAATTAATTTATTAGTCACATTTTCCATTGTTTCTTATCTTTACAAGGTGTCTTAGGGTTACTACTGTAACATGACCAAAGACACTTGGGGAGGAAAGGGTTTATTCAGCTTACACTTCCACAGCACAGTTTATCAGTAAAGGAAGTCAGGATAGGAACTCTCACAGGGCAGGATCTTAGACAGGAGCTGATGCAGAGGCCGTGGAAGGAGCTCTTTGTTCAGGGGAGGCTTCGGATTCAGAAATGTCCTTTCCAACGTCTCCCCAACCACCACTGTTTGACCCCAGGCTATCACGTGGGACACTGTGTCATATGTCACCCGCAAGGCTGAGAGATGGGCAACACCGAGTCTAAGCCTAATCGTCAGTCACCTGGGGTGCCTGCTACAAAATTTTTCCAAAACACCTTTGTTCTATGGCCTGGCTTCAATAAATGGCCACCAGAGAACATTCTTAATGTTAATATCCTCCATGATCTTAAAATTCCTGCTGATATATGGGCTAATGGTCTGAACTCCCTTCTGCCCAGGTTTGTTGGGAACTACACTCTCGTCCCTCTTCTGTGGCCAATATTCTTTTTTTGTTGTTGTTTTTCGAGACAGGGTTTCTCTGTGTAGCCCTGGCTGTCCTGGAACTCACTCTGTAGACCAGGCTGGCCTCGAACTCAGAAATCCACCTGCCTCTGCCTCCCAAGTGCTGGGATTAAAAGCGTGCGCCACCACCGCCCGGCTGTGGCCAATATTCTAAGGTTCAGGTCCTACTAGCAAGGATGGTCACTCCAGCAGACCCCTTGCCTCCAAGGACTTAGATTGCAAACTGGAATCCTGCTCCCTTGAGCGAGCCCTGCCTTTCCCTGACTTCTTCCTCTCTAAACCAGGCTGCTAATCTAATCCTCTTTAGGTATGCACAGAACACTTGTCTGTGAATTTGATTTTAAATTCCAGAGCCTGATTCAGCCTGCTATGTCCTTCACATAGCCCTGGCTCTTGCAACACCCCCTCCCTTCTTCCTTTCAGTTTGCCTGAGGTCCAGGAAAGCTCCAGCAGCCCTCCTCCTCCTGGTAATCCCCCTTTCTCCTTACCTATTGGGCAAAGCCACACTCATTCCCATGATAGATCCACCCACTCTGCATAGTGCAGCCTGGCCTGGCAGGGAGCCGTCGAGGCTCAGTACTGAGCACACCAGACTTTCCTACACTCTTGTCCCTCCAAAACCTACAGCCCATGCCTGAGCCACAGCAACCATTCTCTCCTCCCCCCAAGATCTGCCCCCTCTGCAGCCCTGGGTCCCTAAACTTGTTTCAACTGCATCAACAGTCCCGCCTCCTCACTGACTTGGCTCCAAAAAAGCCTCCTCCTTTCAGCCAAATGCGCTCCCCTCCCCCTTTCCTAAAGCTAAATTCTACACTGGTGATAACCAAATAAGCTACAATACAATTTATGACTCTGTGATAACAGTTCCTGCAGCCAAGGTCCTAAAAGCAAAAAATGGCCATTTTTTTAAGCTCATTAACCCTTTCCTGTCCTAACACTGAAGTTTAAACACATTCAAGCACTGTTAAACATAATTAAAACATACAATTATCAATTACCTCATAATCATATTCTTTAATATGTTCATAACTATACTTATAATTACACAAATAAGATTTATTCAGCTTCCTATATATAGTTTCAAAGTCAAAACAATAACTAAATAGCCAAAACCCAAATGTTTGTCTATTTGGATATACTTTAGATAAACAAATGGTCCTCAGACACTTCAAAGACATACAGAATATAGCATTTAAAATGTTTAATAAAAAGGCTCTTTGTAATAGAGACACACAGGCTCCTGACAGCACCTCTGATTTCCAAAGACGGGCACAGAAGAACCTCCACCTAAAGCTTGCTTTAAATGTGACAACATAGATACTGGGCTGTAAACTGCCCTTTGCCTTGACTGTTGACAGCATGCTGTCCAAACTATGGCAGGCAAGACACTGGGAAGTTGACCGACCAGCTTTGCCCAGACAAAGTAGGTCAGTCCTTCTTTACAATTCTGCTTCACGAAAATGTCTGCCAGATTTTCTGGGCCTGATGGCCAAAATGAATGTCCCACTGACCACAGAGGAACCTTGGATGACTGACTATCCAGGTAGCCCAGTGTCTGTGTCATTTTTAAGACTTGGAAGCTGCTTGTTCAGATAAAATTTATCCTTCTAGGGTCTCTGATGGGTTTGAAGATCAATTTAAGGACAAAAACCAGGCTTCAGCTGCCATCTCAGTCCTCTTCATGTGTAAAAATCAGGCCTCAAGCCTCACTCTCCTAGAGCTGCCACTACTAGGTCTAGACACAATTTATCTTGTTACTAAAACAAACAAACAAACAAAATCAATATAACTTTTTGCTATTCCTTTATTTAAAGAAGCTTGCTTTGCAATGGCTATGCCCAATGGTCAGCCACCTGTGTCTAGTGGTTAAATAGCTTGATAAAAAGAGATAGAAATTTTAGGTAAAGCCTGAGGATATGAAAGCTTCTAAGAAAATGTTTGCGGGTCTGGGAAGGTGTTTTGAGGTTGGTAAATGAAGTCATGAAGGTTGGAGGATGTGAAAAAGAACTTAGTTGGTGACAGGAAAGTGATTTAAAGTATATGTGAGAAATGAAAAATGCTTCAGATTCTTCCCTTGCTATGTTACTGTTGTATTAAGACCTCAAAGTTCAGAGCTTTAATATTAATCAGATTTTAACTGTTTTCCAAACCTCTACTATGATACAAAGATATGACTCTATTGTCTTTTCTATAATATGGGTTTCAGTACAGATTACAACGATAATGCTAGCATGTCTAAAATGTATTTCTCTTTTTGCTTTTAATCTTAGTTAGATTCTCATAAGTTTCAATAGCCTTACAAAACTAGAGGGCCCTTAACCTCTTCATGACTTACAAGGGTGACACCTGTTCTGGGAGAAAACCCAGATCAAGTCACTCCACAAACTGTGTGAAGAACTCCACCAATACAACCAGGCCACAGCTCCATTTCATGCTTTTTAACAGTCTTAACTCTTCACATGGCTAGCGTTCACAGGGTTTTCTCCTAGCACCTTGCCCTCTCCTCTTCCTCCAGGAGTAAAATTTCCCAAGTAACCGTCAACCAAATGCTCCTACACTCACACCTCCTGATGACTGGGATCCCCGACTCCCGACTCTCTCACCCCATGCTGCCCCTCCTCAGAAGTTGCGAGATCTGAATTGCACCCCTGTACCCAAAGAGATCAGGATGTTAGGCTGGAACCCGGGCTCATCCCTTGCACAAGCTAGAAAACTCTCCAGCCCCTAACCTTGTCTGCAGAGAAAACTCCAATCTGCTTTGAGAAAACTCAGGGCTAACAAGTCATCACTCCTCATCACTGTGTTTCTGTTAGCCCACCCAAGAGTGTCTGCCCAGGGGCTCAGTTCTTGACCATGTATGGACACCATCCTAGGTCCTAGTTGGCACGCCATCACTCCTTGCCTAAGCTCTATAAAACCCCTTGCTTTAGTCTGCATGCCTGACTGCACTGGCCTCCACCTGTGAAATCAGTGAACCCACCGGAGAGCCGCCTCCTAATAAACCTGCCTTTATCTATCTTTAATCTAGCCTAATTTGGCCTATATCTGAGTCACTGAGGAAGAGAAAATGCCTATCAGTGTGTACACTTAGCAATTTCCCTATTATAATAGATGTATGTAGGTTACTATAGGTCAGTCTAGACATTCATTTTTACTATTGTATTCTATTATATAAATGCAGTATAATTATGTTCTCCTAAGTATAAATAATTGTAGTTTTACAATTTTATTATACCACAAAGCACACCTATCCACAAATTTGCATGTCTCCTTGTGGATACCTATAAGCACGTCTGTGGGGGTCTTGCTGGGTCTGAAGGTGTACAGTCATCCCACCCTTATAAAATACTGTCAAGCTGCAATCATGGTCATTTTATAAACTCAACATAAAACTCTGAACAAGAGTTTGTTGGAGAAATGCTGGGTGTGGCGGTCCAGGCCTATCACAGTAGCTCAACAGCATCCTCAGTTAGCTACAGAATTTGAGGCCAGCCTGGGCTACATGACAACCATAGCCCCATCCCACCACCCTTAAAAAGGGAAAAATGCATTCTGCTTGTCTTTGCCAAATATCTACTGGGAAAGAGTGCAGAGACCAAAAAAAAAAAAAAAAAAAAAAAAAAGATATTAGGAGCTGTAGAGACGGCTCAGTGAAGGCTGCTCTTGCACAGAACAGGGTTCAGGTCCCAACACCCACAGGGCAGTAACTGCCTGTTCCAAGTAACTCCAGTTCCAAGGGATGACATTCTCTTCTGACCCTCTCAGCTCCTGCCTGCACACAGATACACTCAGTCACACACACATGCATATAATTAAAAAGAAAGCTGCGGTCAACCAAGTCTCAAGCGCAAAATCCTTCCTTTTATGAGTGTTCTTGATATTCTACGGTGACCTTTGTGACCTTTAGGATGAAGTGTTGTGTATGCCTGTGGTCCTAGCATTTGAGAGGCGGCAGCAGGATCGCAGTAAGAGGCCAGTCTGGGCTGTATATCAACGTCATGGTCTACGTGATTTATTTAGCAAAACTCTGTCCCATAACTAAAAGGAACAGAAGACTAGAAAAACATCATCAGAAAGAACAGTACTGTTAAATAACTGTCCAGTTAGTGCCAGGGAAGAATCCTAAGAACTACTGATGTTAATCCCTCCAGAGCACCCGAAGGTGTAACGTTAATTCAAAGCCTACATTAAAAACCATTTCCATAGAACATACCTTGCTTTGGAGCTTTACACATGTGAGAGGAAAGGAAACAGAAGTTAGACACTCCAGTCAAACGTTAAATACTCACTTCGTCAGATAGCCCCACTAAGCCTTGGTCAGATCTGTCAGGTTCCCTATTCTCTTTGTAATTCCTGTTAGCTGAACCATAAACCAATATTTGACAAAAGGAACACCCGGTATCCACGGACTTGGTCCCAAGAGCCCCTAGAGGTGCCAAAGCCCCAAAGTCCTTTTTCTAAAGCAGTACAGCACTTGCGTATAGCCATCCCCTTGCTAGGAGATGACTGGAGTCATCTTTCAATACAGTAAGTACTTAAAACAATGAAAATCCTGCACACGGTTGTCATACTCAATCCTTTAGGGAATAATGACAAGAACGTCATCCTGTTTAGCATAAACACACTTTTATTTCTCCTTTAGAATATTTCTTACCCTCGTTCCTTCTCTCCCTTTTTCCTTCCTTTCTGGTACTTTTACTCGTGAATCTGTCTCCTGAGTGATGGAATTGCCGGTGCCTACCACTGCATCTGGCTTTTTTGGAGTAGTTCTGATCTGTGGTTGATTGGATGTGTAGACACATACAATGTATGTATGCAGACATGAAGGGCTAAATTAGAACCTAGATAAAATATTAAGGCTTAGAAAGAATGTTAAGGCCTAGTTAACTGTTACCTGTCTAACCTGCCATTGTAAGGAAACTTTGTAATGCCAAGATTAACTACATATTGTCATACTCTATGCCCTTGGAAACCAATCATGACAGAAGTCAGTAGAACTATTTTGTATAGTTACCCACAATAACCTTGGACCCGAACAAACCACCCAACAGCACTTCCTGCACCTATGTGTAAGCTTTTATGGTATATAAGAAACTATTTAGAATAAGATTTCCATTTTGAGTAGTAGTTTAGTAAAGTTTAAGTTCCCGAGACCTCCCTGGGAACTGACATTCTACCTGGCAGAAAGAGACACGTGTGTGGATAACTGACATCCTGGTTTAAAAGTTAAGAGATGAACATTAGATAAGGCAAGTCCCCTGCCACCGTTGAATACCCCAGCCAATGGGAGCAGGATAAAGGCACAACAAAGACATGTTCCTAAGGAAGTCCCCTACCCCTAAATCTTGATCGGTGGAATTAACTTGCACAAATTGTGGATTTTAGGCTTAAAATCCCTGTAGAATCCTCACTCAGTTCCAGAACCTGGACCATGGCCGTAGTCGGCCAGTCCTGGGGTGTATGCTTGACAAAGGATCCCCGTCTGACTGAGATCAATGTTCTTGTGGTTTATGAGGCAATTCTTGGACCCCAACAATAAGTAAGTATTAACATGGAAAGAAATAATAAGGGCTTCAAAGGGAGTCCAGGGTATTGTTCTAATCTGGAACCAACATTGACCATTACCCCTAGTTTGAACAAATTACACACTAATTTCTCTTGGAAGAGTTATAAACAGCTCGATCTCTGAGGCAGGATGAGGGAGGGGCACAAACCAACCAAACCAAACCAAACCAAAACAAACAACCAAACAAAAAAAAAAAAACCCCAAGAAAAAACCATGGATGGCTAATGGGAACTGTTCGGTGCAAAGAAGAAAAGCACATTTACTTTTAGACCAAGCAGAACTGACCCAAATACTCAGAAGTACATGTGCCCTCCCAGCCAAGTCACTGTGGGCAGTTCAATCTTTACTTGAAAGTTGTCTTTTCTTTGAAAACGTGAGTGAGTCGGGCGGTGGTGGTGCACGCCTTTAATCCCAGCACTTGGGAGACAGAGGTAGGCGGATTTCTGAGTTCGAGGCCAGCCTGGTCTACCTAGTGAGTTCCAGGACAGCCAGGGCTACACAGAGAAACCCTATCTCGAAAAACAAAACAAAGTAAAACAAAACAAAACAAAACAAAAAAACTGCGAGTGGATGGCAGTACCAGCAGTCCAGACGCTAAATCCAGCCAGTCCTGCAATCTTTGTTTTTTTGGTCTAACTTTTCTTATCTTTAAAACTATCTTAGTTTTAAAATCACCTCCTACCTACTGTAAGGAAAACACAAGCCTCCTTTCTGACTGTCAGTCCAGTCCCAGATCATTTTCTGGAACTCAGGAGTCGCAATTGAACAGAAGAACAAAAGAGCATGAATCTGCTTGGGTTTGAACCTGCCCACATGAACTCGGGAGATTTTTAGCCGCTTAGTCTGTTTCTTCATTGCTCAGAGTATTAAACACCATGAACAAGTGTTTTCGCACTTGAAAAGGAGGGTATCTGAGGTTGAGGAGGAGAGAGAGTACATCATGATGTGATTAGAGCTATAAAAAAAGTCACCAGGATGAATACAATGCAGGGGTGGGGATTTGAGAAAACATATCAAAGCAAAGGTATTTGCGGCACATAACTTTAGAAACTTGTGTAAATCTGATAAATCGTCAGATCTCAAAGCAATCATTCTTATGGACGGTTCAAGTATTTTTATGTTACCCGATGTTTGGGATTTAAAATGCATCCCTTCTCTGTACAGCTCTCGACACTTTGGGAAACCACTGTGTGCATCAATAAATACTATTATTCATCCAGCCATTCTCCTAACGTCTTCCCCATACCCTCAAAGTGAACTACAAACAATGAACAGTGGTATATACAATGTGGTGTCCTCCACCTCTTCAACCGGCTTATCTTCACTCCCACACCAGCTTGCTCAGTCTTTGAAGACTTCTGCTTCCCTCAGGGGTGCTGTGTGAAACTGCCCCTATCCCTCCCCATCCTCCTCTCTGGCAACCTCCTTCAGTGCTCAGTCTTAAACTATCATTTCTTCTGGTTAACTTCAACCTTCTCTCAGCGTCTGAACATCCCCAGTGTAAAGCCTCCCACCCTGCCCCACTGCTTGCCTCTCCCACTAAACTGCAGAGCTCTGTAAGTGGAAGAGCCATTACTTTTTCCTCTGTGGACGCGCTAAAGAGAGCGTCCACTTAAATCAACTAAACTCATCCATTTAGCTCTGGGTTGGAAAGACTTAAAACTCGACTGCAAAGGCTTCCACCTCTCGAGGATGGCTTCTGCATTCTGCCCTAACTCGAGTTCCAGGGTCTGGGGAGGTTGGCGTCCACATTACACAGGGCCAGACGGTAGATATGATGACCAGACTAATCACAGACCCGGGGAAACTGAGCCCAGACCCCGGGAGAGCATTTCTGCGCGTGCGCAGGCCGCAGAGGGCCAGGCGCCATAAGGACGCGGGGAGACTAGGCGGGTGAAGCGCGATTCTCTGGGCAAGTGCAGGCCTTTCCCCAACCGGCTCACAAAAGGTGCCGCCTCCGGCAGCGGCGCGGCCGCCATTCCCAAGCCCTCCGCCTCTTGGTTGCGCGCGCGGATCCTCACCCTCGCAGCCCCGCTGTCCTCTGGAAAGTCCCGCGCGCCGCTGAGCACACCTCCTGACCCGGATGCAGTCCTGACGCACCGGAAGTCCCGCCCAGCGTTCCAGCGAAGCGTCCCGGGTTTCCTATGTGCTACTGGAGCTGTGGATACTTCTGCCTTGGATCAGTATAGAACCCCGTACCGTAGCACCACTGCTCAAACGTTGCCTCCTCCCTCCTTCGCTTCCCTATTTCTTGTCCTTTTCAGAGGCCTTCATAATCCTTCAACACCTTATGCCCCAATTTCGTTACTTGAACAGTGTTGGCATTTACTTCTGGGTCCCTTTAACTTCAGGCAACAACATCGTCCCAACAGCTTTCCTAGACTTGTTATTTCCCATGAATGCTCCCACGGGCCTTACCTGTGTTTAGGTGATGAAGATCTTGGTCCACTTGCCTCAGCCTTCCTTCTTTACCATCCTTTTCTGGACATGTTAGTAGTCACCGCTTGCCTCCTTTTTATCGAAATACATTTCGTGTAGGCATAGGCTTCCTTATATGTACACTGTGTGTGAGGGTTTTCATTGTCAACTTGAGTATGTTTGAAATCACCTAATGACACACCTTTGGACATGTTTGTGAAGGTGCTTCCAGAATTTGCCCTAGGGAAGGACCCATCCTTAATGTGGGCTTAATGTACCATCGTATGGACCAAGGTCCCAGGCTAATGACAAAGGGGTTCTGGAGAAGCCAGATGAGTGTGGATATTCATCTCTGCTTCTTGTGGATGAATATGACCAGAAGCCTCATGTTTCTGCTGCCATGCTTTCCCCCCACCATGATGGACCATATCCTTAAACCATAAGCCAAAATTAATCCATCTTAAGTTATTTTTGTCACAGCAGTGAAAGTACATTTGAAAATGAGTTAACTTTCTGGAGCAGTGTGACAGGACAGAATAGTTTACATGCCCGGAACCTCTTGTGTGAGATCGCTGCTGACTCTGACCAAGAAATCATAGCTATTAGAGCACCATCTAACACTCTCTTTACCCAGCGTTGCAATCTACAGTGTTACTGAGACAGAAGAGGGAGACCAGACCCACGTCTCCTTGAGCCATGGCACAGATAGGTGGTGTTAAAGCACCTTTCAGATCTGTTACGATCACTTTGTGTATTAACGTTTTTACTGTAGGCATTGTAGAAGACATTGCAGAACAGGCTGCTGGCAGATTCAATCCTGTGGCCCTGCTGCTTTGAGCAAAAAGACTGAAACAGCCACCCTGACTTCTCTATGCCTGCATTCGTCATCCAGGACACTCCACAGATACTGTAGGAACCTGAAAGACAATACCAACAAGCTCATGTTTGCATGCTTAGTTATCAGTTGATGAACTGTTTGGAAGGGGTTAGTTGTGTCCTTGTTGGGGGAAGTGTTATCACTGCTGGGTGGGTTCTGAGGTTTCAAAGCTGCCTGGCCCTGTTTTGTCTTTTGTCATCTGGAGATTAGGATGTAAAGCTCTCAC
>JANHMN010000013.1:12212940-12224854 GCA_030674055.1 Rhabdomys pumilio
TGAATCCTAAGTTATGATTAAGACATGAAAAGTGTCTAATCCCAAGGGATAAATACAAGGTGTCTAAACTCTTTCTTCATTGAAGAGTTGCTCCAAAGTATTTTCCAATACAATGGCACATAGAGAACCTTCATTTCACTCTGGGAAAACCTGCATGATTTTACATTATGAGGTGGAAGTCAGTTTCTAAGCAGTAAGGACATCATTTTGTCTTTCTGCCCTGACAGGAAACACATGGAGTGTTCTAGTAACATTGCATTTCCTAGAAGATGGAACGGAAGAAAGAGGCCAGCAACTCTGAAGCAGTAAATCCAGGTTACAAAAGTCCAGGTTCCCACTACACAGAGAACCCGACAGCTCCCACCCTCCATAAGTCTTAAAATGCCCTCTAAGTTCTTACCTCTCATCACGGTTCTTACAGAGCGAATAAGGTTCATTAGTTGAGATTTAATTCCTGGCTCTTCTCCAAATCCACCAATCCCCTGGTCTGTTCCCCAGCCAACTGTGCAAGATAAAGATGGTTAGCTGAGTTAAATGTATTATGCACTCTACTTGTTCCCTCATTAGCCATCTTGTAAAAATTAGTTTAAGCCCTGAGAAGACATTAAGTATAAAGTCATACATCTTAGAGTCAAAATATTGAGTTCAATGGTTTTTTTTTTTCTTTTGATAGTGGCAATAACCATATTTTCTTCATTCCACCATGATTTTATAAAATCTACAGTTCAAATGATTCCATGGTATTCAATTCAGTAAAGATGGCAACTGTCACAACCTGACTTTTTTCTTTCTTCAAAATTATCGAAGGAACCTTTTGTCAATGCAGAACTAAAAAAAAAAAAAGCACAATGCTAGGGTAAAATAACTATTAATTCAATTTAAAAGTTCTGTTACCTAACAAAGTACCAATATGAAAATGCCGGTGTGTGCAAATGTTAAAGTGCGGTTTAGGTAGGCCTTAGGTAGGCCTTTGGAGCACACCTTTTCCTTGATTGTCCTTCTCTTCTGCATTTCAAGCTGTGCTCTGTACCAGTCCCTTACCTCCTACCATCTGTCATCTCCTGTTACAAACCACTTTTAGCCGGTATATGCTGGTTCTTTAAAGTGTCTGTCACTTCTTCTAAAGAGTGTCCACCTCAGGTCCTCTTTTCACTCTCCCATGACTAGAATTTAATTAATTCCTGGCATGCTAACCTCTAATTGTGACGATTGAGAACAAGTTTCTTTTATACATGAAAGAACCAAGAGCCCAGCAACGCTCACTTGACGGGCTTTTAATCAGGTTTACTGGGTTAAATAATGGCTGCCTGCATTTGTGTCATGATGTGGCATGACACTAATTTAAACTTCAACTTCACAAAGAGCTGACTTTAGTGCTGACACCCCACCACCCCAAGCTTGGCTGAGGGTCTGCTTCTAGCCCTTCAGTTTCAAGGGTGTTAGTGGTTTTTGTCTTTCACAGCTGTTCACCACAGCCAGTCAAGTTAGATATCTCTTAAATTTCACTGCTTCAATCCCTTTACATTTTTCCCTTAAAGAGTTAGGACTTTCTATCTCAGAATTGGGTGACCATGTTCACTGGACTGCAAACCCCTTAAAGTGGCATTCTAGAATGTGCTAATTACCAATAATCAG
The DNA here is from genome assembly GCA_030674055.1 of Rhabdomys pumilio. Taxonomy (NCBI): domain Eukaryota; kingdom Metazoa; phylum Chordata; class Mammalia; order Rodentia; family Muridae; genus Rhabdomys; species Rhabdomys pumilio. Next base: position 12,214,576 of record JANHMN010000013.1, read on the forward strand.
CTTTGGCATCTATGGGGTGGGTAAACTGAGGCAGCAGCCGATGGGGGTCAGTGCTTAGAGCAACGACGGGGAGTTGGTCCAGATACTGATGGGGCTATTGCCTATAGCAGCCAGTGACTAGAGATATTACTCAGTAGACTTTTCTCTGAGGAGTAAAGCTTGGTTTCCTGGGGCTGGCACTCCCTCTGGCCAGTGAAAAACTCTGAACTCTTTTAAATCCTTGGGGCCAGTGAGAAAGAAAAGGAAAGAGAAAATTCATACACACACATACATACACACCAAGTAAATGAAGCAAAAGGCAAACTCCAGTAACTTCATACATACAAATACACATATACATGCATACAGACAGACATACACATATTCACACATGGACGGAGCAAAGCTCCAGCAAGTGGACTCCAAGCATTTCTCACATACACACATGTACATACACATATATGCACATATACACATATACCTGGTGGGTGAATGGAACAAAGTTTCAACAAACAGGCTCCAAACATTTCACAAACACACACACACACACACACACACACACACACACGGTACATGGAGCAAGGCCCAACACACACACAGACAAGCTTTACATTATATACATACATACTTATTTGATGGATGGAACAAAGCTCCAACACACTTTCACACAAACTTTACACATATACATACATACATACATACATACATACATACATACATACATACATACATGGTTGGAGAGTGGGAGGAACAAAGTTCCAACATATTCTCACACAAACTTTACATAGATAGATACATACAAACATATATACATACAGTTGATGGATAGAAGGAACAATGGTCCAACAACTTTATTCTTTCTCCCATGGCTTATATATCCCAGCAAAATCTTTCAAGCAGCATAAAACTACAATTATGTTCTAGTTTTCTTCTAGTGAATGACTATGAAAAAAACAAGCAGTATTGTCCCCAATACCTTTATAAGAAATAACATTACATAGTACAGGTAAAGAAAACCAATATTCCCAAGAACCCAATGTATATCTGTAATGAAGCAACTTGTTATAGATTAACAAAGTGTAAGCAAGCAGGGGAGTTTCCTCAGCCAGTTTTTCTTACTGGCAGGCAGCAACTTGCAGTTACAAACTAATTATATTATATGACTATATTATATAATATTAATTATTTATCTTTAAATGTAATCTTATAAGAATCTTAAGAGAATCACCAATCTGAACTTTTGTATAAAAATCAGTCATATCTACTTTACACCTCACAATGCATGTATCTACTCATCAGCAATTCTTCTTAAATCATGTAGGAAGCCAAGGGCAAACATGGGTATAAGAAATCAATCATCTCCAGTCCAGCCTCAGTGAGAATCACGTCAGCCAGTGCTGCCATTGCTCTTGTTCCCTGTCCCTGGCTTAACTAATAACAGAGCCTTTCTGACCTTCAAAGTGTTCACTAATATTTTCTACATCAGAGTCAGTAGCAAAGCCAGCTCAAGCTAGTTTCACTAACAATTTTTATTTTTCCAACTGTTTTCTAAGGGCGGTGGTCACTGCTGCATCTTCATCTCTAAGTTCTTTCCTAGTGTGGTGATAGAGTCATTAATCTGCCCCACCAGCAATACCTGAAAGAGATCAAGCACTATTATTGTGAGTGCCAGAGATACTGTCCAGTGAGGGGCTGGAAGCCCCTTAGAGTTTTCATACAATTCTTAGATTAAGAGAGATGTGAGGGCAGCAAGCAGAGCAGAACTCCACAATAGCACGACGTCCTCAGGACGTGTAGTCGGGGCCATGCCTGTCCAAGGCAGATCCATCGTGGCTGTACTGATGGGCCACATTCCATGAGTCGTAAAGCCCTTTGTTGTTTCTCCTCATGACCCTTGGCAGTTAAGGTGAGCTGGAACCCAGCTCCCACAAACACTAAGGGACAATGGCACAGCTAATTACCATCTGCTGTTAGAGCTGGCTTGGGCTGTAACATCTGGACTTTCCTAATGTGCCTAGGATACAATAAACCTTCCTTCTCTTTATTCCTCAAATCCCTGTCTATTGTAGAGACTCTTCTCCTGGGTTAGGAGGTTTCAAGCATTTCCCATTTGATTAGAGATTCCTGGAGGACAGGGATTCCAATTCAGTCATCTGTCTCATGTTCCCACTCTCCCCCACACCACAGCCTTTAAGTACTCAGCAAATGGTTGTGGAACTGAACTGAATTACAGTGGACTGAGCTAATCTGGAAAAATTGAACACAAGATGAATTCTTGGCTGTGAAATTGAACTGAATTATAGTAGACTGAGTTAATTAATACTGAGATAAGGGAAGATACTGTGAATTATAGGATCATAAATTTCTGAATAACCCTATTTATATTACACATGAATTGTAAGATGAACAAATCTTGAAATAGCTTTTGGGTTTGGGGAAAAGGTCCCCTGGGTAAAGACTTGCTGTGTAACCACAAAGACCAGAGTTCAAATCCCTGCGCCCACATAAAGACAGTTGAAGGAGCACACACACACACACACACACCTAGTAATGCTCGAGTTCCTGTGGAGAGATGAGAGGGGAATCCCCGGAAGCTTGAGGGCCAGCAACCCCTTCTCTCAGAAATTTTTTTTCATTATGTTTGGTTTTTTTTTTTTTTTTTTTTTTTTTTTTTTTTTTTTTTTTTTTTTTTTGGTTTTTCGAGACAGGGTTTCTCTGTGTAGTCCTGGCTGTCCTGGAACTCACTTGGTAGACCAGGCTGGCCTCGAACCCAGAAATCCGCCTGCCTCTGCCTCCCAAGTGCTGGGATTAAAGACGTGCGCCACCACCGCCCGGCTATGTTTGTTTTTAAAAGATGCTTATATAATTTTTTAATATGAAAGGAGTAATTCCCAGAAAAAAAAAAAAAAAACATTTTTTAACATTAAGCTGTTCTTCAACAAAGCAAGCAAAGCCCAGGCATCAGTAGAGGTCACTGGAAGACAGCCATCAGCACTGAAATAGCTGGCACAAGCTCTTGGCTTACTGTAGCCCAGCTGCCACTAACAGAATGAAAACAGGCAGAAGTGTGGATAAAGAGGAAACAATCTATGCAGATACTCCGCAGACAAACACAAATGTGACAGGTGAAGGGCCAGGGAAAAAGATGTTTATCAGTTTCCCTCTAACTGCTACTCGGGGCTTCTCAACTGTTTGGTCCAAGAAACTAATGTGTGTTTATGTAGGGTGTTCGTGCACCCGTGTGCATCTGCTGTCTTTGACTTCTCTCCGCTTACATATTAAGGTAAGTCTCTAGCTGAACCTAAGCTCACAGATTTGACCAGACTAGCTAGCAAGCTTGCTCAGGCATCCATTGTCTCCACCTCTGGAGTGCCAGGGTTACATGCTCCCCCAGCATTTATGTGGATGGCAGGGATTCAAATTCAAGTTCTCAGGCTTCTATGGGAGGCTTACCAAGTTAGCCATCACTCCAGACCCTAACAACTGCTTTTTACATGTTTTCTTGTGTCCCATAACCATATTAAGCTTGTTATCAGCCTCATGGCTTCCTGAAGAGTTTTCAGGATCCTCCAAACACACAAGAGTGTGTTATCGGAAACAATTTTGCCCTACAACATAGACCTCTTTTATTTCTTGCTTCTTATCAAATTTCCATAGCCAGAATCTCCAGCACACTGAAACAGAAGCAGGAGCGGACTTCCACGTCTTATTCTCAATCAGGGAAAGCATTCAGACTTTCCCTGGTAAGTATGATGTTAACTGGGACATTTTCATAGGTGATGTATGACTGTCTGAGGTATTTCCTCTTATTTCCAGTTTGATAAGTATATATGTTTTTGTGCACGTACATGTGTATGCATAGGCTAGAGGTTAAAATCAGGTGTCTTCCTAAATCACGCCTCAACTTAGTTTTTGAGACAGATTCTCACTGAACTTGTACTTTTCAGATTACACTGGACTAAGCTAGCCAGCAAGCCCCAGACACCATCCTGTCTCTGCCTCGCCAGAGTGTGATTCTGGGTACAAGGCACACCTGGCCTTAGTGATGGTGCTGTGATTAAACTCACATCTTCTTGCTTTTGCAGCAAACACTACTAACCGAGTCATCTCCCTAGGCCTGATAAATACTAATGCTTTTTCTGTGTCTATTGTATAGGCCATTGATTTCTGTTATCAATATGATGGAATGTTGAACCAATCTTGCAATTCTGGGTAAATCCCACTTGATCATGATGAATGGTGTTTTAATACATTGGTGGATGTTTTTATATAAATATCCATAACAAAGTTATAAGTATTTTATTTGTATGAGTATGTGTCTATGCTTGATTTATGTGTGTACCACATGCATGCAGAAGCCAGAAGAGGGCACTGTGAGCCACGGTGGGAACCCAAGCCAGGTTTAACTGCTTTAACTGCTTGCTGTTTTACTGAGATTGAATATGTTCTCTCAAAAACAAACGCTCCTCCATTTGATGTGTGTGTGCTCAAGAGGACTCAGAAGCGTCTGATTCTTACAGAATCGCCACTAATCACAGCTGCTGTGCTAGAAGGTGAGTTCAGGAGCCATCCGGAGCTCTCTCCGTTGGGAGTCCTGCTTCCAGATCCTGATGTGGTTCAGTGGGAGAGCATATGCCTCATGTGCCCTGGGTTCAAAGAAAGGTTTTTCCACCTTAAAAACAAAACAAAACTTTTATATGTATGGATGTTTTGTCTGTATGTCCATGTAACATAATGTAATGCGTGCCTGGTGCCTTCAGAGGCTTGAAGAGGGCATCAGATGTCTTGGAACTGGAGCCACAGGTGCTTGTGAGCACCATGTAGATGGTGAGAATTGAACCCGGGTCATCTGGAAGAGCAGCCAGTGCTCTTAACTGCTGAGCCATCTCTCCAGTCCCATTTTTCCCCCCACATTTTAAAATAATTATCTAAGTATATATAATGTCTCTTTGTATGCTCTTTCAGGGAACGTTTGTGTTCTTTCAGAAGTCTGGCTTCCCTGTCGGGGCCTTTTAGCTTGCTTCTGTGAAAGCCTGCCTGTTGAGCAGTCAAATCAGGCCAGAGTCTACTGGCAGATTTCATGGCCTGTTGACCATGGACTGGTAAGGGGGGGGTACACTTGAAGTTCAAGGCGAGGGGCTGGATGTTGTTAATCTTGGAGGAAGAAACAAGGGGGAATATGGAGGCCTCAAGATGGGTAGAGACACTGAATGTACATTAGCCATCATCTCTGTTGGCTTGTGCCTTTGTTTCCCACGATACTATACAGTATATAAAGCCTCAGAGAATTAAACTTGGGGCTGCCGCAGTACTGACTGGCCAGGCCTCCCAATTTCTAACGTATGTCTCTTGAGTCTTTTCCTATAATCCTCACACCCCGCTCAGAGGACTGCTGGACTTCGCACCTGCCATCCTGGTACACTTCCCCATTCTCACTTAGACCCTCTGTGCTCTTCCAACTGGCTTCGGTGTTTGAGATGATAGATCAAGACTCAATCATTCCTTCAAACCTGCCGTTCTGGATAATTAGCATGCTATTATACAGTCATTATTTCTTTTTGGAAAATCATTTTTTAGTTGGGATGGGGAGGGAGTTCTTTTGCTTGGTTTTTGTTGTTCCTGAGACAGGGTCTCCAAAGCCAGCCTCCAACTCCTATGCAGCTGAAGATGACGGCGACCTCTGACTCTCTGCTAGGTTCACCAAGTGCTAGGTTGTAGGAACACACCACTGTGACCAGTTTTATGTAAGGAATCAAGGCCAGGGCTTTCTGCATCCTAGACATTGTCTCTACCAACTGAACTAAACCTGCACTGACAAACATTCACTGACAGGACCATCCTTCAAGAAACAAAACTACAACAAAATCTGGGTGCCAATAATTTTTGTGTCTTTCTGTGCTGTGACTAAAGGCATGTGCCACTCCTGCCCAGCTGAAAACTGTCATTTTAATGAAACTCCACTGTCTAGGTCTTCTGATTGGTCCAGTATGTTTTCCAGCCAGCTGTTCTACCTCCACTTAACATTACATACTAGAGGAGGTCTGCAGTTCCGGGAATCAGTTCTGTGTGCTCCCTTCTGCGAGCACTCTATTTGCCTCTCTGTACCTGTGTGCACTGCCTGCAGATCTCAGAAGAGGATGCCGGAGTCCCTGGAACTGGAGTTACAGGTAGCTGTGAACCATCATGTGGGTGCTGGGAACCAAACCTAACTGCTCTACTGGAGTAACAAGTGCTCTTAACCACTAAGTCATGTCTCCGGCCCTTTTTTCTAGTAATTTTATCTCCTCACTCAGCTTCATTTACTATCTGTACTTAAAACAACTAACAACTCTTCTGTATCTATTTGCGCATCCCACAGAAATCTTACAGAGGGCATGTCTAGGCTTATTCCATGATCGTTTTACTATCTAACACCATGATCTGATTTTCCTCCAAGCTTTTCCTAACACCTAAAGGTATTTCATTTCACTCAGTGGCTTCAGCCAGAAAACCAGGAAAAGTTTTTGGCTTCATCTATTTTCCCACATCGCCAGTGTCCAGCGTACTCTTTGTGTGTGGCTGGGGGCAGCAGGGACTAAACCTTAGGGCTTACCCACAGGAGGCAAACACTCTACCAAGAGCTTATGTCTACCCTCCCATTGGTTTTCTGAGACAGGGTCTCACTAAGATGCTCAGTATTCATTTTTAAACTCACTTTTTAGCTCAGTTTGGCCTTACAATTTTAAGCCTCTTTAACAAAAGGTTGTCTTCTTTTCTGGTCTGTATTAGTCTCCTAGGGCTGCCTGACTAAAGCAACACGAACTAAGGCTTAATACAATAGAAATCACTTTCCTACAGTTTTGGAGCCCAAGTCCAAAATCAAGCAGAACCCACTCCTTCTGGCAACTGAGGGTAACTGAGCCCACGCTTCTAATAACATCTGTCTGGTAGATGCTGGAGTTCCAATAACATCTGTCTGGTAGATGCTGGAGTTCAAATAACATCTGTCTGGTAGATGCTGGAGTTCCAATAACATCTGTCTGGTAGATGCTGGAGCTCCTGGGGGCTTCCTTCACTTGATACCAAGCCACTCCAACCTCTGCCTCTGCGATCCCACTCCCTTCTTCCTGAAGTGTGTGTCTGTGTGCCTCTGTGTCTCACTCTCCTTGTAAGGACAACAATGATTAGATCTAAGGCCTACCACCTAATCCAGTTATGAAGAGATCAATTTAATTATAAACTTTCGAAGACGGTGTTTCTAAATAAGGTAACAGCCATAGGTACCACAGAGTTAGAACACAATTCAACTCATCACACGATCACGAAGAGGTTTCTGTATAGTCAGTCCAGAGGTAAAGAACTGGACTCTGGAGTCAGTTATGTTCAGCTGTGCTACCTTCTACCCATGTGATCCTACAAGTTACGTATCACTTCCTGTTTTAGACTCCTTACCTGTAAAGCTGGGCGCACACACAAAACACCTAACACAAATCCTGCACACATTAAGGTCATACTCCTCTACCACCCTACCTGAGGTAGCCCTTTCCAAACCCACTCCTCTCCTTTCCCTTCACTTCTCCACAGCCAACCTGAACAGGGACTCAGTAACATAAATCTGGTCAGGTCCCTGTTCACAACTATTCCACCTGCCTTGGTTTTCATGCCAGGGTAACATTGTACAAGGCTTCAGCCTCCAGACTTTTCCCAATCCTTTTCTTCATCTAGTTAATATTTATTCACATATCAGACTTAAGGTCAGACTCACTTCCTCCAGGTCTTTACGGATTCTCATTTTCTTTTATATAGCTCCACATCTAATATTTAGCATATCTGCTACTCATTTTAAATTAAACTCCATTTTAAAGGCAGATGATTGATGTAACCAGCTTCTGTTACACAGGTCTCGTACATTTTTGTATTCATCTCTTCCTAAGTAATAAATAAAACGCATCATTCTTCCTTGTGGGTTTGGGGACACAGTTGGTAAACTTCAACCAATCACTCACATCATGCAGTCCTGTCTCAGTTTTGCCCTATACAGCAGGAAGCAATTGGACCAGGCTGGCATGAAGATCTGATTGCCAAGTCGCAGAAACCATAACGTGTGCGTGTCTTCGTTTTTGCATTCTTTGATTCCGGTCCTTGGTACACTGTAGGCACCCAAAGGGGCGTGCGTCTTGAATGGCTGGAGACCCTGCTACCTCTTGTTCCCATTAACCCAACTCCCATCAGCTTCTACTGCTCTCCATCATTCATTCTCCTCATCAATCATTCCAACAATGAGCACTCTGAAAAAAGTCATGTTCCTCCTCCACTCCCAGCATTTAAGTCAAAACTCACATGCTAGCTTTTCCTTCTGTAACTCGGCAACAAGAAAATGCAAGTAAATGACTAAGCGAAATTCAAGGCGGGCACAATAGAGCCCGAGTCCCTCCGCCACTGGCCCCAGACCCCAGACCTCCACCACTGCTCGCCACGCAGGGACGCCCCTCTCCTGGCCGGCCGGGTTCCCAGAGCCCGCCCCCCTCACCCCCGCCGGGGCACTCACTGTTCTTGAGGAAGCGCTCCTCGTGCAGCACGGCGATGGCGTTCACGCACAGCAGAGCCGCCTGCAGCAGGGAGTACAGCGTGAAGGCCATGGTTACTTCAAACTGTCCCCAGGCCCGACTTACTTCTTCCCGGACACCGCCCGGGACGTGGCGCCGCCACCTACCGCGTCCCGCTACGGAAGCCCGGCCGGCCCAAAACGCGCTCACGGAGCAGCCCCGCCCCCGCTGTCATAGCCCCGCCCCACGCTTAGTCTCTGCCGAGTCACAGAATCTGCTACTACAGAGTGGACCACAGGGAGTCAGGAACACAATACAGTAGTCATTCTCCAAGGACTGGGGTTGAAGAAATCACATGTAGAGTATTGCATAATTTTAAAATGTTCTTTACATATTGAAGTAAATGTTTTCCTAATTTTTTTTCTGCCAACTTTTGCTTGTTTACTGTGGTTGTAAGATCTGAACTACTCTTGAGACTTGTATTGTGTTTCTGTTGGACACCGCTGCCCCACGTTTCCAAGACGGTGTGAAAAGTCTGTATTCAGATCTTACCCCTGAAGATGTGAAGACCGTCAAAATGTTTAAAATTTACAAGATAACATCTTAACATTCATAGAGAAGCATTCTCTCCTTGATCAGACTCTATCCAGAACGGTAAAATAAAGCAAGTTCTTTCACCCACGGCCACATGGGAATACGTTAACGTTTCTCACAGTGATGGCTGAAGCCCTAGGAAGTTGATGACCCAGCCCTCTCGACAAGTTCGCCCAGTGCTCTGTTGTAGGAACAGGAAACCAACAGAAACAGGAAGTGATTGCAGACTATGGGTGGATGGAACGGAAGCTGGAGCATGCAGCCACACACTAACCGATTCTCTTACCATCATAAAAACCAGGTTAATCTCTCTGGGCTTCTGTCACTTACATTTGTAAAATTAGGTGGTAATCATCACTGAGGCCCTTTCCAGTCCAAAAAATCTAGCAAAAGCACCTTAAAATATAAGATAGTGGACCAGGCAGTGGTGGTGCATGCAAAGGCAGGTGGATATCTGAGTTTAGTCTGGTCTATAGAGTGAGTTCTAGGACAGCCAGAGCTACACAGAGAAACTCTGCCTTGAAAAACCAAAATAATAAACAAACAAACAAACATGAAAATTTTTTTACAAAGAGACTGAAGACATGGCTCAGCAGTTAAGAGCACTGGCTGCTCTTCCAGAGGTCCTGAGTTCAATTCCAAACATCCACATGGTGGCTCATGACCATCTATAAATGGGTCTGATGCTCTCTTCTGGCATGCAGGTGCACCTGCAGCAGTGCATTCATATATAAGATAGTATACATGTTCCACTGTTGCATTATTTAATTCATCGTTTCTCAAAAATCCAGGCGTGTATCCCAAGCAGTTAATAGCAGATTATATCTTTTAAGACAACTGTTGCTCTATTTTCAAAGAAATTCAAAAGCCTACGAATTCTATTGTATATATTTAAAAAGTAGAGGTTATAGTTAATTTACTTACCTTGAGAGAGGTTTTCACTGTCCAGTGCTGGCTGGCCTGGCATTCTCTGTAGACCAGGCTGGTCTAGAACACACATAGATCTACCTGCTTCTGCCTCTTTAGTGCTGGCATTAAAGGCTTGGGCCACTATGCCAGCCCAAATTGTTAGTTTTAAGAAATCTCTCAAAGGATCTGGGTATGGTAACTCATGCCTTTAAATCATAGCACAAGGGAGGCGGAGGCGGAGGCGGAGGCGGAGGCGGAGGCGGAGGCGGAGG
>JANHMN010000013.1:12233856-12276233 GCA_030674055.1 Rhabdomys pumilio
GAGAGAGAGAGAGAGAGAGAGAGAGAGAGAGAGAGAGAGAGAGAGAGAGAGAGAAGATAGATGTTAGATGGTAGGTAGATAGATGATAGATAGATGATAGAAGAATAGATAGATGATAGATAGATAAAAAGGTAGGTAGATAGAAATAGATGATAGAGATATATAGATAAAGAGAGATAGGTAGGTAGATAGATAATAGGTAGGCAGATAGATGATAGATAGATGATAGGTAGATAGATAATAGATATATGGTAGATAGATAGATAGATAGATAGATAGATAGATAGATAGATACACAGATGATAGATAGATAAATAGGTAGGTAGATAGATGGATAGATACAGATAGATAGATAGACAGATAGATAGATAGATAGATAGATAGATAGATAGATAGATAGACACATAGACAGACAGATAGACAGATGATAGATAGGTGATCGAGGCTATGGAAGGCAGGAGTGGAGAGAAGGGATGCTGACAATGAAGGAAGCACACTTAACAGAGGAAATGATCTTGCCTGGCTCCATCCTGTGAGTTTTCCTAAGGTCTGATAGTTCTCTATGTACCCCTGTAAAAGTTTGAAACTCTGAAGGCCTCCAAGTCATTGGCATAGAGAGCAGTTATGGGAGAAGTACTTTTGTTGAGCCAAGCGGAGCACAATGCAGGACAGGCAATATTTCCCCTAAAGAAACTGACAGTCAGTCTCACTGGGCACCAGACAACAGAACTCAGGAGGCACAAAGGCAAGCCAACTGACTCAAACCGAAGGCTGTTGTGCGTAGGCAGTATGTGTGTATGTATTTGTTTAGAGTTCAAGGGTGCAGCTTCCCTGACATGTCTAGAAGGAGCGATTTGCAGCAGGTGTCTGTCCTGACCTTCTGGCTCTTACAGTCTTTTCTTGTCTTCTACAGTGCTCTCTGTGCCTTGGGTATAGGGGCTGTTATGTAGGTGTACCAATTAGGGCAGGATTCTTTTTTTCATTTACTTGACAGCTTTGTCAAAGTCAATGATCAAAGTCAGAGTCAAACTGGCCAAGTAAAAGTGTTTTATGTGGAGGATTTTTTTTTTAAAGATAAAATAAACTATAGTAAGATGTTTTAAGATCAAATAGTAAGATAAAAATATGCTAACGTGGATGAGAGACATTTCATAAGGCCTCGCCCCTCGGTGGGGAGTTACAGAAAATCAATGGCTGCTAAGGAAGGGAGAATGGGTTTTCTTCAAGGATAAACCCCCCTCTTAGATTATCTAATCTGAAGTGGTCAAAACAAACCCCATAACATCAGAATCGGACAAAACAAACAGAAAAGAAGGAAAGGAGCCTAAGAGAAACAGAGACCCACTGATTCACACCCTCAGAAAGCCCATAAAAACATGAACCTGGAAGCCATAGTATGTTACACACACAGGGCCTGTACATGCTGCCTCAGATTCTGAGATCAAATGTGCTTTGATCACATAGATTTACAGAAGCCTTGTTTCCTTGGTGTCTCCCATCCCCTCTGGCTCTTATACTCTTCCTGCTTCCTCTTTTGCTGGGTTCCCTGAGCCCCAAGTGGGGGGATTTGCTAGGGACATCATGTTAAGGGATGAGTGTTTAAAGGTCTCTCACTCTCTGAATAATGTCTGGCTGTGGGTGTCTGTATTTGTTCCCAACTACTGCAAGAGGAAGCGTCTTTGATGATGACTGAGCAAGACACTGATCTATGAGTCTAGCAGAATGTCACCAGGAGTCAATTTGTTGCTATGTCCCCTTTCCTTCAGTTGAACAGTAGTATTTGGTTTTCCTGATGTCCCTGGTCTACCTAGCCTCAGGTTCTTGGCCATACAAGCAGTGTTGGGTATGGGATCTATCTCATGGATAGACCATAAATAAAAACAGATAGTGGTTGGTTACTTGTGGGTAGGGTGGCTGGAAACGCAGGGAGTCCCTCCAGGTGGAAAGTTAGGAATGGCGGCTGCGGCTACAGTGGCTCACTAAAGGCCTTCTCTATGATTCCCCACGGCAGGCCTCAGAAGACACGTGGAGTCCATGGGTTTAAGAGATTTATTTTCATGAAGGATGATAGTTGAGTCTGGATATGAAACCCCCCCCCCCACTGCCCCATGAAACTCAGGGCAGACCTGAGTTAAATAGGGAGGGAAAAGGGGGAAGGGTCTGGGGAAGAATGCTTAATTGTCTCTCTAGGGCCTGAGGCCTGTAGTCATGCCCTCTACCTATGCTCTTTGGGTGGGGCTGCATTGCCCTGACCGTGACTGAACAGTGCAGGTCAATGGAGTTCCACACTACATGTTAGGAGCCTGGATTCTGGGAGCGCTGCGGAATAGATGCCCATCCCTTACAGGCCATGGACACCTGTTGGGTCTCCGGCCTTTCCAGCCAACACTTCGACCAAAACCAAGACCCCTTTGACAGCCCTACAGTTACTCCCACAAGCCTTGTGCCACCATTGCCCTAGCATAGCTTTCAGGCAGGACCCATTGTAATTGAAAGGGTTTATGGTTGGCTTGATATTTATTTTTCTCTTTTGGGAGTGTGTCTTTCTGTAACAAAGATGCTGGAGCCTAGAGAGGAAGGCTCTACATGGTTACCAGCTCCACTCTTCCATACATGTTCAATGAGTTGTGTAGGTGTTGTCTTCAGCAAGAGGCCTTGCTGCCAGTTTTGGAGAGCAACTGATAGTCTTGTCAACAGCCTGAGGGTTTTCATGGGACCCCTTTGGCCAACAACTCTCCCTATGTCCCCTCCTTCTTTATTCCTTCCCAGTTGATCCTCCTGTTCTAGCCTCCCTCCCATTCATCCATAACTACTTATTCTATTGCCTTTTCCTAACGAGATCCATTTGTCCTCTCTAGTCCCTTACTCTATACATAACCTCTGAGAGTCTATAGATTGTAGCTTGGTTAGAGTTGACTTAACAGCTAATATCTACATATAAGTGAACACATACCATATTTGTCATCTGAGTTACCTCAGGATGATTTTTTTGTCTAGTTCCATCCATTTACCTGTGAATTTCATGATCACATTTTTAAAAAAAATGTCTAATACTTTATTGTGTAAATTAACCATACTTTCTTTACCCATGCTTCTGTTGAGAGACATTTAGATTGTTTCAAATTTATGTGTATTATGAACAATAAACATCATTGAGCAAGTGTCTCTGTGGTAGGATGAAGTATTCTTTGGTATATGCCCAAAAGTGGTCCAACTGGGTCCTGAGGTAGGTTGATCTCCATCTTCCTGAGGACTCACCACACTGATTCCCATAGTGGCTTTACACATTTTTGCTCCAACCAGCAATGGATGGGTGTTCCCCTTATTCCACGTCAAGCCAGCAGAAACTGTTTATCTATCTATCTATGTATCTATTTATGTATCTATCTATGTATCTATGTATCTATGTATCTATGTATCTATGTATCTATCTATCTATCTATCTATCTATCTATCTATCTATCTATCTATATATCTTTGTATCTGTAATCTATTTCTTTGTATCTATAATTATCTATCTCTATGTATCTAAAATCTGTATCTATCTCTATGTATCTATATCTATCTTTGTATCTATCTATCTATCTATCTATCTATCTATCTATCTATCTATCTACATTCCAACAAGTGCAATATGGAATCTCAGCAGTTTTGATTTGCATTTCTTTGATGGCCAAGGATGTTAAAGATCTCTTTGAGTGTTTCTTAGCCAGTTGTGTTTCCTCTGTTGAGACTTCTCTAAGTCTGTACTTCATTTGAATTGGGTTATTTGCTTTATTGATAGCTAGTGCTTTGAGTTCTTTATATAATTCAGATATTAATTCTCCATCAGGTGTGTAGTTGATAAAAATCTTTTTCCATTCTATAGTCTGTCACTTTGAATGACAGTGTCCTTGGTCATGCAGAAGCTTTTCAGTTTCATGAGGTCCTGTTTATTAATTGTGGATCTTAGTGGCTGTGTTAACAGTGTTCTGGTCAGAAAGTCTTTTCCTGTGCCTGTGAGTTCAAGGCTATTTCTTACTTTCTTTTCTATCATGTTCCATGTACTTGGTTTTAAGTTGAGGAGTTTGATCAATTTGGAATTGACTTTTTACAGGGTGATAAGTATGGGTCTATTCTTCTACATGTAGACATCAAGTTTGACCAACACCATATTTTGAAAATGGTTTACTTTTTTCCCAGCATGTATTTCTGGCTCTGTTTTGTAAAAAACAAAAACAAACGAACAAACAGAAAACCAGGTCTCCATAGGTATGTGGATTTATGACTGGGTCTTGAATTTGATGCCATTGATTTGATAAATTCCACTGATTGTGCCAATACTGTGTTGTTTTAATTACTATAGCTCTGTAGTACAACTTGAAATCAGGATAGTGATACCTCTCATAGTTCTTCTATTATTCATGATTATTTTAGCTATCCTAGTTTTTGTGTGTGTATTACCACCAAAAAAAAAAAAAAAAAAAGAGCTGAAAATTTTTCTTTCAAGATCTGTGAAAAACTGTCTTGGAATTTTAGGTGGTGATTGCATTGATATATAGATCGCTTTTAGTAGGATAGCCATTTTTTTCTATCTTAATTCTATTGATCCTTAAATTTGGGAGATCGTTCCATCATCTAATATGTCTTTTTCTTCAATGTCTTTTTTCACTTTCTTTTTTACTACATTTTTTAGTTATTTAAAACAATTTTTAAGTTTAAATATATTCTGATCATATTTCCCCTCCCCTCAAGTCCTTCCAGATTCAGTTTCCCTCCCTGTCTACCTAACTTTAAGTTCTTTCTCAAAAAACAAACAAAAAATCCAATACAAAACAGAATCCTCCAAAACAAAAAAAAAAACCCAAAATACTCCCCCCAAATAACTCTCACAAAACTGTCACTGAATAAACAAACACAAGGAAAATGTGGAGTCCATTGTATATGACTTCTCCTGAACATGAGGCCTGTCCTGGAGTGGTTTATATTATACAAGTCTTCCACTTGCTTGATCAGAGTTGCCCCAAGATATTTTGTACTATCTGAGGCTATTGTGAAAGGTGTTTCACTGATTTCTTTCTGGGTCGTTTGTCATTTGTATGTAGGAGGGGTGTTGATGTTTGTTACTTTTGTATCCAGCCACTCGGCTGAGAGTGTTTGTCAGCTGTAGGTGTTTCCCAGTGGTGTTTTAGGTTCAGTTATGTCTTCTATCACATCACCTGCAAAGAATGATACTTTTCCTTTTCTGATTTGTATCCTTTGATCTCTTTCAGCTGTCTTATTGTTCTAGCTAGGACTCTTATTGGATAGCTATGAAGGGAGTGGGCAGCCTTGTTTTGTTCTTGAGTCTGGTGGAATTGCTTTGAGTTTCTTTCTGTTTAAGCTGCCTTGAACTGCCTTTATTATGTTGATACATTATGTCCCTTGTATCCCTAATCTCTCCATCATGAAGGGATGTCAGACTTTGTCAAAGGCCTTTTTCACATCTAATGAGATGACCCTGTAGATTTTTGTTTTTCAGTTTGTTTATATGGTGGATTACATTTATCAATTAACGTATGTTGGACTATCTCTGAGTCTCTGGGATGAAGCCTGACTGGATTTCTTACTTTAATGTTCAAGTAGTTACTCCTGTGGTAGCAAATAAAGCTCCTCTTGCGTTTGCTTCTCTGTCTTTCTGCTCTATTCTTGGAGGCCTGGAGAGACAAAAGCCAGTTGTAGACAGGGGACAGTGTC
The DNA here is from genome assembly GCA_030674055.1 of Rhabdomys pumilio. Classification (NCBI taxonomy): domain Eukaryota; kingdom Metazoa; phylum Chordata; class Mammalia; order Rodentia; family Muridae; genus Rhabdomys; species Rhabdomys pumilio. Next base: position 12,239,572 of record JANHMN010000013.1, read on the forward strand.
CACTGTGTCTTCATCATTCGTGGTATATGTGAGAAGTCATCGCCTCATGCAAGGTTTTCTTTCTAAGCCTTTGTCATCGTTAATTCTTTGGTGGTTTATTCCGAGCAGTGGCTCTTGGGAGGGGTTATCATTCCAGAAACATGACACCCAATTAAACATGTGGGTTCGGGAAGGAGGGTGGGCAGTGGTAGTTAAAAGGGTTCTGTCAGCATCCTACAAATTAAATAATTGTTGTGTGATCCCTCGCAGTCCCCCATCACCCAAAGAAGAATGAACAAATGTGTTCACAGCAGGCAGGGCACTGATGACAGGCCTAATAAATAATTTCATCCAAGTCTCAGTGACTAGCGAGCTAACTGGAGTTACTTAGGCGGAGTTTGGGTCAGGGATTACTTATAGGACCATGGATGACTCTGGGCGGTCACCCAAGCATGGTGGAAGTCTCACAAAAGCTGAGTCTCTGGAGCTCCCTGCCGGACTTGCAGGCAGCTGAAATAGTTCGAGAGTCCGCCTTTCCCTAGTCCTGCTTTTACAACCTTGGAGAGGCGTCTTGTGAATCTTGATTTAGGGGCTTTGTAGCCCTTATTTGTTTCCTTCCAAAGACTTGCACATGTCATTTGCCTCCAGAGTCTTAAGGAGCCTTCCCTCAGTACAAAAGGCTTCAGTTAGGGGGAAACGGGCACAGAAGAGTCATCCATAGGACAGCTGCTACAGACGTGCAGATGGAGGGCGGCTTGGCTTACTTAGCAGTGAGTACTGGCAAAGTCTCACTGGCCTCGGGTTCAAATTCTTGCTTTGTTATTTAGTAATTTAATATCTTAACCCCAAGGTTCAATTCGATAGACCCCCACTTTGTAGGATTGTTGAGGGGGTTATATAAATTAGTAGATTGAGACATTCAGCAGTGTTCAGCTTATAGTAAAAGCTCAACTGATGTTGGCCGCTGTTACTCTGATTGGCTGCCAAGTAATTGGATGGTCTTGATGCTTACACAGAGAGACGAGAAAACAAGGACATTTAAAATCGCAGCGTCACCAGTGATGGTTAATGCTGAAGGCAAGCAGTATTTAACCATGTTTTTAAAGTACACAATTCGGGGGAAATGTTGAGCCTTTGAAAAAGTCAATCTCTAGAGAGCCGTAAAAGCTATTTTAATCACTACAACTAATTACAAGGAAGTATAAATCAATAAACTTTGCTAAATGGTCTAAAATATAATAAAGAAAGCCATCATTAACAGTCATCCAGGAAGCCACTGTCCTTAATAGATGATGTAAAAGTTGGAGGAGAGGAACGAGTTTTAGCATGTGAAAACCCCAGGCATTGCTTTCAGGAAAGGCCTTGCTGTAGTGTGGAGTTAGAGGGCTACTCACTGTGGAGAATGTAAAAGTACTATTTCTAAATTACACAAGCATTAGTCTGAGAGTAGGAAAACGTGGCTGTCTGTAGAGAGGTGTTTAACAAGCAACTGTCTCCCCGTCCGCTTTGACGGTCTCCTTAAGACTGCACTTCTGTTTCAGAACTCAAATGAACCCAGGTCAAAGTATGGACAGAGAGTCTCAGCTCCTTTCCCAGGGCATGCATGGCAGTTCCTGGCTGAAATTTAGGTATCCCAAGGCTGTGGCCTGAGTTACCAAACTCTCTCCCTGCTACTCTGCTGTCTAGAAGAACCCCCTACCATGTGAGGCTTGTTTCTTGCCATCCTGTTTTTTCCTCAGTGTTCTTTTTATGCAAAGGCTGAGATCTGCCCACGAATGTCACATGAACAGCAGGACTCCATTATTGTGAGTGATGATTGACAATCTCCTGCTCCTGAACTGGCCTGTTCCGGGGGAGCTCTTGCCTTGTTGGAACTGGTCAACACCGTTGCTTCTTTCACCTTGAGCTTGTGAAGACATGGCAGAGCATACCTTTCCACCTCAGTTTCTGACCTAACCTGGGGAGCAGACCACATTCACTCCTTCTCTGGTCTTTATTGTTTTAAATGGATGTTTTACTTGTATGAATGTCTGTGCAACATGTAAGTGCAGTGCCCACACAGACCAGGAGAGGGCGTTGTATCCTCTCAAACTGGATTTATAATCATAAGCCATGATGTCTGTGTAGAGAATGAAAATGAAACCTGGGGCCTCTGGAAGAGCACCAGTATTCTTGACAGCTAAGCCAGTTCAGACCAGTTCCTCCATTCCCTGTGTTAATCTTCCTATTTGCAATGAGAAATGCCAAGAATGTTACGGACAGGCTCAGCGCTATAGGGAGGCCAAGAAAATGACAAGAAAGCTTGTCATGAAAATAACTGGGTTTGGGTTTACTCTGCAACTAGCTAACCTTTATACTCAATGGCCTAATCAAAGAGTAATATGTTCACTAATGATATAAACAGCATAAATATCCCCTAGAATGTTACCACGTTGTACACAAGCCCTCCTGCAGGCTGAGCCAAGACCCTACATTGAATGCTTTCTTCCTTTCTGTGTTGGTTTGTATATGCTTGATCCAGAGAGTGCTATTGAGAAGTGTAGCCTTGTTGGAATGGGTGTGGCTTTGTGGGTGTGGCCTTTAATACCCTCATCCTAGCTGCCTGGGAGCCAGTATTCTGCTAGCAGCCTTCAGATGTAGACTAAGAATGTGGATTTGGGGACTTTGGATTTGGATAGCAGTGGAATGCTTTAAATGGAACTTAATGGGCTATCCTAGTAGGAATATGGAAGATTTTGTTACTGAGAGAGATTTGAATTGTTCAGACTTGGCCAAAGAGATTTCAGTGGAGAATTTCAATATGTGGCCTAGAGATAATTTTTGTGGCATTTTGGTGAAGAATGTAGCTACTTTTTGCCCTTGTCTGAAGAGACTGCTTGAGGCTAAGGTGAAGAGACTCAGATTAACTGCATTGACAAAGGAAGTTTCAGAAGCGCCCATCATACACTTTGTTCTCTGGTTATGTCTCATGAAGAGCATTTTAAAAAAGCATAGCAAGCTGAGAAAGAAAAAAAATATAAAATATATGTTCGAGTATTAAAGGGGCACCAGGAAGTAAAATGGAACTGAATCCTATGTTCCAGGAGATAGCAGATGAAGGAAGTAGGACTTTGGAGCAGGAACCCAGCTAACTTTAAATCCAGGCATGGTGGTACACACCTTTAATTCCCGGAGATAAAGCCAAGCTGGCCTCTGAGTTCAAGGCTAGTCTGGGACAGAGCAAGTTCTAGGTGAAGAAAAACTTAAATCCAGGCTTGATAGAGCACATTTTTAATCCCAGTGTTCAAGAGACAGGCATGTAGATCTCTGAGTTCAAAGTCAGTCTACACAGCAAGTTATAGGACAGCCAAGCTTAGGTAGTGAAGAAGCTGGAAAAATAGAAAGCTGGTGATAATGTAACAGAACAAGGGGTCCACATTTCAGCCCCAGCAAGCAGCAGAACTCAGCAGCTTTGGCCATGTCGCTCTGACTTTAGAGGTCAGAATAAAAGGTACTACTGAGACAATTAATGCTGGTTAGCTGGAGCTAAGAAATTAGTGGTGAGTAAGAAGAGACCAACATCACTGAGGTGAAGTCTTCTGGAAAGAGTTTTCTGAGAGCACAAAGAAGCTGTGTTCCAGAGATAGACAAGATTGTACCTTGCACTGCGTCTGTACTTGGTAATTTGTAAGAGTCACCCAGGTGGTGCTGGTTTTAAAGGCATGGATGGGGTCAGGAAGAGCAGCTGAGGCTTGGCACTGTGAGAGGCCATGAAAGGCCATTGGTAAAGGTGCTGCCTCAGTTGCAGTTGGTGGCCCAGGATTGAAGGGGTCATGCAAAGGAGTTGAGGCTTGGCACCATGAAGAGAGCCTATGAGAGGCTATTCATGAAGCCTAGTTACAGCAGAAGACCCCAGTGTATTGGATATGCTAGTACTACGGCATGATCACCAAGAACAGCAGCAGCAGTGGAGTGGATCAACATGAGCTTAGAGTGCTACAGAGGGCAGAGCTGGAGAAGTGACACCAGCCCTTTAGAGTAGCCCAGAAGACCATGTGTGGATCCCAGACTTTGAAACAAGAAGCTGTTACATTGAAGTTGCCTTGGAGACTCCAAGATTCTCAAGATTCTCAAGATTCCAGACCCACAGGATACCTGCTGAGGAAAACTGCTAACAGGGAGTGGAACCAGCCCAGAAAAAGAAGTTTGTTGCCATCAACAAAGATGAAAAAGGAGTTGGAGATCTGAAAATTGCTTTGATATCAGACACGGAGATGTAGAGTTTGCAGCTTGCCCAGCTAGTTTCCTTTCTTGCTTTGGGGATTACAGTTAAGTGATTGGATAAATCTCAGAAGAGATTTGGACTTTTGACATTGTTGATACTGCTATAGCCTATGGAGACTTTGGAAGTTGGACTAAATGTACTTTTAAAATTATTCTATGGCTGGATATGGCTCCTATAGACTGCTGTGTTTGAACAAACCTATGTGGGTCAGAGAGTGGAATGTGTTGGTTTGTATATGCTTGGCCCAGGGAGTGGCACTGTTAAGAGGTACAACACTAGGCAGACATGCTTAAATAACTATTTTATGGTTCAAAGGACCCCTGAGTGAGTGAGAGTCGGCTAACGAGGGAACACATAAAACACATTTAGCACATTGCCTTTCTTTGATGACTGCATTTCTTTTTTTTTTTTTTTTTTTTTTTTGGTTTGGTTTTCGAGACAGGGTTTCTCTGTGTAGTCCTGGCTGTCCTGGAACTCACTTGGTAGACCAGGCTGGCCTTGAACTCAGAAATCCTCCTGCCTCTGCCTCCCAAGTGCTGGGATTAAAGGCATGCGCCATCACCGCCCGGCGATGACTGCATTTCCAACCTTATCACTTTCATTTTAAAATCTACAGTAATGGCAAAACTTTGCAGTTTGAGGTATGCACATCTGATTGGTGGAAATGTTTTAAAAATCAGTTAGAGTGAATCTTGGGAACAGACATGACCTAGCAGGATAAGAACTCTTGGAGAAATAAAAGGCAATATCACTGCAAGTGGCCTCCTCATAGCCTGGCTCTGGAGGCAGTTCCAGAAAGGACTTGAGCATGAACAATAACTCCGAGCTAGGTAAACCCATCTCAATGGGACTTATCAGAAGGACTATGCTCATTTGAATGGACAAAAAAATTATCATGCTAATTTTCTGCATTTTTAAAACTGTGTGGTAAGGTCATGTGATTTTTAAAAAACATAACCAGAGAGAATATTTGATAACATTATTCTAATATAAAGTGAATGTAACCTCCTTTTCCTTATTTATTTCTGATATTAAAACTATCTGGAGACAGGAAGCCAAGAGTTGGAATGGTGATTCAGAAGTTGCCAAGGACTTAAGCTTTTGTTGCCTTTCTGACTCTATTAGTGTATTGTTTCCAGCTTCAAAATCACCATGTTGCCCCAAATGGCTGCTGCCATAGCTTCCATCACTTTACAGACTTCAAGGAAAAGGGGTTCAACAAGACTGGCTCAGCATGCAAAGTACTTGTCATACGAGCCTGATGGTCTGAGTTCAAACTCCCAGACACGGCAAGGTAGAGTCTTTACTCTGGAGTTATCTCTCTGGACTCTGCATGTGCACCATGGCATGTGTGCATGGCCTCCCCCTTCTCTCTCTTACACACACACACACACACACACACACACACACACACACACACACTATCAGTTCCTTTTCTGTTGCTATGCTTGAATATGGAGACACCCCCCCCTACCAAAAAATGGCTCAGAGGAGAAAGTTTATTTTAGCTTACAGTTCCAGAGATAGAGTCCACTGTGGAGAGGGAGGCTGACTTCATAGTGAGAAAGCAGAGCAAGATCAGGAAGTGGGGTCAGACTTCAAAACCTCAAAGTCTGCCCCTCCCACTGATGTGCTTGCTCTAGCAAGGCTCGAACTTTCAAACATAACCTTTCCAAATAGTGTTAAAAAAGGGCTCAAACACATGAGCTTATGGGGGACATTTCATACTCAGATCACAATAACACATATACAATTCAGGACTCAAACCCAGGGAATGGTGCTGCCCATAGTGGGCCTTGGATTTTCCCATTTCAAAGAACAGAACCAAGACAATCCTCACAGTCACGCTTACAGCCCAACCCGACCTAAACAATCTCTCATTGTAACTTCTCAGGCGATTCTAGATTGTATCAATTTGACAAAGTCACTGTTGAACAAACTTTCCACACTGTTGGCCAACACCTTCTTTACTTCTTAGAGGACAGAAGTCTTCTCTGATTGATCATGTCCCTTTGTTTGAGCTAAGAGAGAGTTCTCCCTTTGTTTGCTACGCTTAACTGCTCCATGTAAGGAAATTGGCATGTGAAACCCTTTCTCCTTGCCTGCAGCAAACTGAGGAGCAATTATTTGGGCATTCTGAGGTCTGGAAACGGCAGGTTAGCAGGAGACGCTTTATGAAGTGGGCCAAAAGCTTTGTTACTTTGTTACAGTCTTTTTTGATCATATCATTTAATTGGACATTAAAATAGAGAACATTATTTGTATCTCTGTCATCTTCATTAGCTAGCATCTGGGTTGACCTTGGATGATGACATGACAAAACAGTGAGAGGAAAGGGTGACATTCTTCTGCTGTCATTTTGGAGAGCCAAGGATTCTTATTTGTCCTCCCAAAGAGTGGCTTTATTTTTAGCCCCCTGCAGTGCTGCAGATAGATGTCCTGTCGGCTTAGGCAGCTCAGACAACCCAGGCATATCCAGTTATAGCAAGAAATTCTTTTTGCACTGGCTTTTAAAGCACCACATATTACCTCATCGAGGATGAGGTGTTCTCTGTCTTAGTGAGGAGCCGTGTGGGGTAAACGACATGTTTCCACAGCTCGTGCTGGATTTCTTGGTGCTTTTTATATGGAGGCATTTGGGTTCTGCTGAGTTGCTTTGTGCTTGTGTGGAGGACTATTGGGCTCTAGTGCTTAAAGGGAAAAGAGACTTAGATAAAAAAATACCTTAAGAAATGAAGCCCTGGGGCGGGAAGAGGCAAGGATGTTGCAGAACTTGGGTGAGCTGTACAGTGGAGTTTGGGATTTAGGAGAAAGGGAAGACCCCAGTGTAGCTTTCCATTCTCAAATGCAGAGGCCAATGGACTCGGCACTAGTTGTGCTCATCAAGACAGTTCAAAGCTTTGCTAGGGCTGTTACTTGGACATAGGTTGTGAATTTCCCCTTTACTTTATAACCATTTGCTGGCATTTGTGCAACAATAACTGAGACATTTGAAGCTACAATTAGAAATAAAAGGATGATGTTTCACCTTGGGTTCTCTTCTGCCCAGACCCATCCTTAAGGGAACATTCTTCATGACAGCATCTCATCCTTTTCCTCAGGAGCCTGCAGGGACCTTATTTCCCATTGCCTCTCACATGGCCTCTCATTCTTCATGAGCCAAGAAAGAAGGTACACATGAGTAGGCTTCTTCTGATTTCATGTGTGCTATGTTTGCCTCTTTAGTCACTAGCCTGTGGTGCTACTGGCAGTGATGGGTGGAACCTTGGAAAGCAGAGCCTTGTGGGAGGAAGTGAGGTCATTAGAGATGTAGCTTTGAGTGGAATATTGGAAACCTGGGCCTCCCTATTTTGTCTCTTGGCATCCTGGTGCCTCTGTATGCTTTTATCACAGTGTGATGTCTTATCAGCAACCCAAGGTCAGTAAAATCAACTGACCTGTAAGGCAAAGTAAATCTTTTATTCTTCAGTTTTCAACACCTCTTCTCTCTCTCTCTCTCTCTCTCTCTCTCTCTCTCTCTCTCTGTGTGTGTGTGTGTGTGTGTGTGTGTGTGATGTTTACATGTATGAATGCAGTTGTGTGCATGCCACAGTACATACGTGAATGTTAAAGAAAAACCTCCAGCATTGGTCCCTATTTTCTTTCTACCTTGGTTTTAGATACAATTTCATCTGTGCTGCATATACCAGGCTAGTGAACCCATGAGCAGCTAGAGATTCTCCTGTCAGTGCCTCCTGTTCATCTTAGGAACACCGAGATCATAGGTGCATGCTATCAATCCAGGTTTTATGTGGGTTCTGAAGGGCCAAATTCAGTTCTTCATTATTTCTGAGGCAAGTGCTTTACCCACTGAGACATCTCTCAATTCTCCTTTCAATTTTTTTTTTAAAGTGTATTGCTGGGCAGTGGTGGCTCACGACTTTAATCCCAGCACTGGAGGGGGGATGCGGGGAGGGGGGAAGGCAGGCAGATTTCTGTGTTCGAGGCCAGCATGGTCTACATAGTGAGTTCCAGGATAGCCAGGGCTACACAGAGAAATCCTGTCTCAAACAAACAAACAAACAAACAAACAAACAAACAAAGTGTATGTGTGTGTGTGTAGGCCTGGATAAATGTATACCATACATCCAGTACCCAATGAGGCCAGAAGAGGGCACCATATACCCTGGAGGTGTAGAGTATTATGAGCCCCCTGTCATGAGTGCTGAGAACTGAATCCAGATCCTCTGCAAGAAGACCAAGCGTTCTTAGCCTCTGAGGCATTTCTCCAGCCCCAACTTTTTATTTTTTATACATCCCTGTATTTCAGATGTTTGTTACAACATCAGAAAACTGACATCATGTTTCAGCACAGATAAGAACATTTATCTATCAGGATAAAGTGCATGATAATAGAGCTGGTGTGTAAAAGTATTAAATATCATAAATATACACTTTTAAAAATTTCATTTTCCTCCTCATCCTTTTCTTTGTGTATGTGTGAATGTGCATGCATGTGTGTATATTACATGAATGTAGAGATACCCCCATAGGCATCAGACCCCTGGGGCTGGACAGGCGGTTGTGAGTCTATGGATGTAGGTGTTGGGAGCTAAATTTGGGTCCTCTGCAAGAGCAGCAACTGTTGTTTCTCTGTGGGGAGCCGACAGAAGATGGCTATCATCCTTGCAGTCATCTTGAGCCATATACCCTGACAAGAGACTTGTTTACAATAGCCTACAACAGCTAAACACACTCTGATAACATCTTGTTTTAGATACCCAGGATTTTCCCTGGGGTGTGTGAGACTTAAAGGTGTGTGACTTAAGGAGTGACTTAGAGATCAGATTTAGAGAACAAGACTTAAAGGCATAATTTAAGGGCGTGGCTTAAAGGCGTGGCTTAGAAGTGAGACATATAAAAGTCGAGAGGCAGACAGAAGAAATTATTAGGCACTTGGAACTTGGAAGAAGAACTTGGAACTGGGAAAGAGACTAGCAACAGAGAATTAAGTAGTAGGCGTTAGACACTCGAGACTTGTAACAGAGATTAGGACTTGTGATTTATTACAGAGGAACTAGGAATTAGACACTAGACACTTGAACTTGGAAGAAAACTTGGAACTTGGAGGCACTAGGGACTAGGAACTAGGGACTTGAAGAGAAGAAGAGAGACTGGAGAATAAACGGGATTGAATCACACTCAGTCTGGTCTCCATTCTTTGAGTCCATCCTCACTCTCTCTCTTGCTGAATCCCAACCCGCAGACGGGAACAGATTGGGGTAGTGTGGGCTCTAACAATTTAGCCCCCAAGGCTTTTGGCAGTACGGGTTCCAACATTGACAGAGTGGTCCACGACATTTTGGCCCCCAAATGTGGGGTAGTGCAGTCCGAGACATTTCTCCAGCCTCATGGTGATGCCTTTTAAATATCTTTTAAAGTCTGCCAAGGGATGCCAATAGTGGGCAGTATCCAGTTAAGATAGTCTTTGGCAACTTCAAGCTAGGAAGTCATTCATGATCGACCCAGAACTACCTTAGAAATTATTACTGCAAAGGATCTCATTTTGCCTCTTCTGTTTATTGCCTCTAAAAGGCATTTTTTTGTCATAAAACTATCATATGGATTGGGATTTAGTATCACAGTGAAGAGGAAGTCATGGTGCTAACCCCATCCATCACCAAGTTTGTCAGAAGACCTGACAGGAACTGGAAAGATTCTAAGGTCATGGATTGGTTCTAAGATGCTGAGGGACTCAAAGACTAGCCTAGCCTTTAATAACCATCTGTGAAGGAAATATGTTTTTAAAAATAATTTATTCAAATACTTTATGCCAAAATAACTCTAAAAAGCATTAGTTTCTGAGTTGCCCCCAAGCAAATATGCACTTAACTACGGGAACACATCTATTACTTCATAGTTTTTTTTATTATAGACTTTTTATCCACATGAATGTTAAAGAAACTACAACAGAGTTAAATACCATTTTTGATAACATGATTATATTCTTAATTACACTCAATATTAAACTGTAAAATATTTCCAGAGGAATACAATCTTCATACAGCAGGCAAAGTACCAGAGAGGAAGGGGTTAGGTGTGTCTGTCCAGCTTGCTATGAAAAGCAGGCTTGTCTAAACATAAGTCCCCGTTCCCAGGATTGTTCTTCTGTCTTCTTTCCACTATGAATCACTTCTGGAAAAGCAAAGGACAATCGTGTGGTGCTGCAGAGATCACACGAACATTTCCTCACTCAGCACTTCCTCTCCTCTGGGATCAGGTATGCTTTCAAAACACAAATATTCAAACTTTGGTTCCACCAAAGATGTGACAAGCATCTGCTCTGGTTGGCTCCCCCCTCCCCCCTCCTTGTGAATGGCCACCATGGTCTATTTTACATGGTTGCCCATGCTAACTCGAGGTCACTTGTCCTTGGCTTCTCTTGAACCTGGTTCTGATGCCCAAGCTCTTTCAGTTTGCAGTTCTTTCCACAGGTCCGAAGTGCTCAGTGGTAGGCTGTATCTTACAGAACAAGAATAAGTGGGTCTGTCACCTGGGGTGAAACAAAAGCACAAAACAACTTAAGAAAACAAGAACACTTAAAGTGATGGAGAAGATATTTTTATTACAGTTTTAACACATTTCAAGTGTGTGTGTGCATGTGTGTGTGTGTGTGTGTGTATTGTATATGCATGTGTTATAGGTTGTTGTGTGTGCATGCACACTGGAGTACATGCGTGTCTATGAGTATGTATGTAGAAGTCATGGGTCAATGTCAGTGTCATCCTACATCACTTTCCACTCTAGTTTTTTGAGGCAGGGTCTCTCATTGAACCTGGGGTTCCTGGTTTGGCTAGGCTGGATGGCCAGTGAGATCTGGGGATACCCCTCTCTCTGCTCTACCAGTCTGGGTTTTCAGAAACACATAGCTGCATGATTGATTGGCATCCATACTTAGACTCGTATGTTTGTAAAGCAAGCACTTTGCAGATCCTGGATACATTTTTTTTAAATGTAAGTATGCTTAGTATCTTTGTACATATTTGTGTGCTGTGTTAGAACTCTGCTGACTCTGAAACAAACTAGAACTGTTAATGTGCTGCTTTGCCTTGCCTGCTTCACAGGAAAGGCGTTTGACTGGACTTAGAAATTCCAGTTTGTTGTTGGGCAAGAATTAAGCCAGCCTGCCATGAGAGAACAGACACAGTCCATGCTCCCTCGCCTGCTGGTTTTGGTTGGATGCCCTAAGACATGCTATTTTGATTATATATATTATTATTTTGTCTTATGATGTCAGTGAAACTGTAGAAAAAGCCTAAAGGATTTGTAATTCAAAGTCAACAAAAGCATCAGTTCGTCACACTTATAACTGACGACAAGAGCTGAAGCAGGCCACAGCTTCAGGTCAGAGATCAGAGAAGCACAGATAAAGTTCAGAGTCTCGGGCCACACAGCAGATAGTGTGCTCATGTCTCTGCTCATCATGAAGGACGGAGAAGCAGCTGGCTGTATCTCAGTGGGTGACTTAGGATTAAATAAGACAATTGACATAAGGTGCTGAGGACAGTGGGGCCCATGGCTATTCTCAGTACAGGTTCTAAGACTCTTTGTCCTCTACCCTCTGACAAGCATCTTCCTCTCTCCTCATCTTTGGCCATAACTTTCAACATCCTTCTGCAATGTTTTATCTCATTGTTTTTAAAGTTCTTTCTTTCTCTCTTTTTTTTTTCAAGTGAAGTGAAAATACTAGGGAATTAGCAGAGATGTGGGGGCAGAAGTCACATTTTCAAACCCTCTAGAAATGTCTCAAGTAGCAGTTAGAGACAGAAAGAATGTAAACAGAGGCAAAAATAGGTGGGTCATCTTCTGTGCCTCGGTTACACATGCTTGTGATTTGGTTTTAATAAAAGTAGCTTCAGGGCCTGGAGAGCCAGCTTAGTTGTAAACATGCACCACTCTTGTGGAGGACAGGAGTTTGATTCCCAGCAGTCACCCTTCGTTGATTACACCTGCCCATGACTCCAGCTCTAGGGGATCTGACACCTTCCTCTGAGTTCTGTGGACACCTGTACTCATGTGTACCCTGCCCCCTCATAATTCCCCATATAATTCAAAATAAAATAAAACTTAAAAAAAAATAAAAGCAGCCTTTTTGGGGGTAGGAGAAAGAATGCAGTGGAAACCTGAGGTTCAAGAGTGACCCTCAGGGCTGCAGAACAGGAAGAGACCTCGCCCCTTTATAGTGTGTAGATAACAGCAAAGCCAGAGCTGCTGTGTGGGATTACATCGTGTAATGTTTAGAGTCCTGTCTGCTCCTCAGCAGCTCTAGTGTTCAAGGAAGTCAAACAGACTGTAAATTCTGCTATCAGTTGCCAGCTATGTGGCCTCCCTAAGCTTCAGTGTTTGAATCTGTGAAATGGGTGCTGAAATGGGATCTACTGTACAGACTTACAACATCTACCTTACAGAGCTGTGAACCGCAAAGGTAACAGAGCAAAATCCATTTGGTTCTGGATCTGGCACAGTTACTGTTAAAGTAAACGGTAAATGAGCCATTCTATGATGCATTTTCCACTCAGGTAAAACAACTTAATTATTTTCTGGTAAAGACATGGGTGTTTTAGCCAGTTACCTGAATGACACTTGGAAAAGTATAAAGGTAATTAAAAAAAAAGTGATAATTATATCAACGTTGACATTGTAACATTTTCTATTTGCAGGCAGGTTATGCTGAGGTGTGTAGACAGTAGCTTGTCAGAGCAATAATTACAGACAAGGAAGAATATCAGAAAGTGATTCTGAAGCTAAAAAACGGGCCCAGGGGCTAGAGAGATGGGCTCAGTGGTTGAGAGCACTTAACTTCCCATCCAGAGGACAGGGTTCACTTTCCAGCAGTGAGAAGGCTCACAACCATCTGTAACTCCAATTCCAGGATGACACTTTTGACCTCTGTGAACTCCTGCACATACATGGTGCATATACATGGTGCACATATATACAGGACACACACACACACACACACACACACACACACACACACACACACATTCTCTCTCTCTCTCTCAAATAAAATAGGAAATATTTAGAAGGGCCCAGGTAAGTATCTACATGTAACCCTTGGATATGTTTCTTAACTCTTTCTCATGGCTTTCCTGAGCTTGCAATACAACAGACCAGCCAAGCAGAACAATGTCTAATCTAATGGGGCTTGTTTTAGTAGATGCTTTAGAGATAAATAAACGAAACTACCCTGTACACAGCTGGTTTCTAAACAAATAGAATTCATTGCCCCAAAGGGGACTGTGCCTAGGTTGAAGAAAGACTTTAAATAAATCCACTGATAATGAATATACAAAGGGTGAGTCAAGAGTGTTCAGTGCGCCTGCTTTAATTGTGAGGTTGATGTTAACAGGACTACGTTGGCTCTTCCGGTGAAATTACAGTTACTGTGCTGGCCTGGGTAGATGCTTTAATTTGACACACCATGGAATTTCTTATGTTCTAACAGAGGGCCAAAGAAGATTTGTGGAGCAGTGATATGTGGCAGTAGTTGCTGAGCTTATTAAATGGATTGCCTGTGGTTTTGAAAAGCTTCCTCCCCTTAATATTCATATTGGAATCCACTGGGTGATATGAACACTGCCTTAAGGGTCACTCTTGCATAAGATGCTCTAATGCATCAGGCCCTAATTTGGAAACCTGTGGTCACTCAGGAAGACAGAACCGTCTCTCTCCCTTGGTGTAACGATTTTTATCTTGTAATCTCTCTTGGGGTAACTCCTCGCAGGCTCTGCACACTGAAAGCCTGAGACCGCCTCTAACAACATGGTCGTGATTCTCTGCTTGGCTGAGTTAGCTAAGCAGTTAAGTAACCGCTAATCTTCCCAAAGCACCGGGGTCTACTTAGAGAAATCCCTGTTGTCTGCAAGGATGGAAACAAAATCAGCATGGGGGAAGCATTAGTTACTAAGCATAAATCAATCTCGTTCTCCACAGTGACACAGCCATGTGCTAGGCGGCTGGCAGAGATCTCACGACGACGATGAGTGTCACTGGGTAGGTGCAAGGTGGGCTTTTGTGACAAGCAGGGAAGATGAGATGGGAGGGAAAGAAAGAAAGACTCGTGGAAGTTCCTACACTTGTGGCAAGCCGCCCTCTAATGGATGAATCTCACAAACACCAAGTCAAGCATTCAATGCAGTATCTTTTACGAGGGGCTCACAAATATGCAACATTAAGCCATATTGGGGTCAGGACGAGGGAGAAACTGGCTTGGAGCAAAGCAAGACTGTCATCAAACGCTTGAAACTTAAAAGCAAACTTATCCTGTAAATACTGACACCGTTTTGACTGCAGACCTCACCATAACTTATTTGACGTCGTAATTTGTAGGCTTTGCCAAATGAGCGTCACACAAAGGTTGTTTTTAAACACTCACACTAATATTTTTTCCATGATTTGAAGAAAATCAGTTTGGCATTTTCGATACCTACTACCCCACTCGTTTGGGTTGTTCTTGTCTTGATTACCTCGATACCCTGATTTCAGATGGAATCTGAACAATATAAAAAAAATTCTCATTCACTTTACTCGTGCCAACTTTCTCCACCACATTCTGAACAAAATCATTAAGTTAACATCAGACTTAGTAAAAATACTTCAGTTGAGAGCCGAACTCACACAAGTGTTTGAGTTTAGCTTTGTGGAGATAGCGTGGGATACTTTGCTCTGATCTCTGCTGAGAACAAGATGTTCAGGATGGAGTAGACGACGCTGTGTCTAAGGCTGTGCACCTTGGCACCTCTTCCTAGCTTGGCAACACAGACACAAAAATGTCACATCTCCCCTTTCTGTATTTCATTTTCCACACAAAATGAAGAGACAGCATAGGAGCGTTTCACAGGATTTGGAGAGACAGATGAAGCGCGGCACTATCATTACCAAAGCAAATACTGAAATACACTCCTGGTAGAGATGGCGGCAAGGCCAGTCAAGCGCACATGGTAGAGACACAGGTCCTTCTGTTGTCACAGCGAGCACTTCACGCACCGAGCCACCCCCTAAGCCTCCGAGTAGCATTTCCTCCTGCTCGTGGGCAAGACGGCAGGCGAGAGAAAGGACAATGGACCTCCTTTGTAAGAGTGTCTCTCCCAAATAGACTCCAGCGAGTTAAAAACACGATTCTGAGGGGGGACATCTCACATCTTCTGAAAGGAATGGATAAAGTGCACCTCTTGCCCGCGAGCAGGAGGAAATGCTACCCGGAGGCTTGGGGGATGGCCCGGGGCGTGAAGTGCTCACTGTGAAGACAGGAGGACCTGAGCTGGGATCCTCGGCTGCGGGTACCCGGAGAAAACCTGGGTCTGGTGGCCCATGTCTGTAACTCAAGAGCTGGGGTGAGAGGATGGTAGAGACTGGTGGATCATGGTGGCTTGCTGCTGCTAGTCTAGCTGACGTGGTGACTTCTGGTTCCAGTGAAGATACCGCGAATGAAAAAGTAAGATGGGGTGCAATATAGGAAGACAACCCAGCCTTGACTTCACGCTTTCACACTCTGCATGGACAAGTGTTTCTGCATACATACATGCACACACATATGTATTCATGCATGCCCACAAGGGCACCGCACACAGACACGGGTACATGCACACACGCATATCCTGGACTTGCCCTAATTCAGAAATTCTGACCCTTAGGTCATCCTAACCTATTTTCTTAGAAACAATCATGTTTTAGGGTTTTTTTTTTTTTTTTTTTTTTTTTTTTTTTTTTTTTTTTTTTTTTTTGTTTTTTTTTTTTTTTTTTTTTTTTTTTTTTTTTTTTTTTTTTTTTTTTGCAGTCTTACAATTCTAATTAGCAAGTGTGTCTTCCTCAGAAGGCTCCAAAGGCTGCTTCTGAGATTCTTAGACATGCTTTGACTATAATCAGAGAGTTCTCACTGTCTGCTTTCCCTTAAGCTTAGATTTTTGTCTTTTAAATTGTTGCTAATGTGACCTTGAAGCTGGTTTCATTTGAGGGAACTATTTTGGTTTAGGGAGAGTTGGGCTCACTATTCCCTGGACAGAAAGTCTCCATAAGTCTATATCACTCCTCAGTTCATGTCACCATGGGTAGTGAGTCACTCACCGAGAGTCAGACTCAGGGAGACTTTGGGCAACATCGGTGAGAGATGACACACTGCCATTGTTTCAGAGGGGCAGATAGCCCCCCCCCACCCCGGGAGAAAAAAGGTCAGAACAGACTGATTCTTGTTTCTAAAGATTGGATAGAGATGTTTTAACATGTAGGAGTTTGCCATGGCATTTCTAGGGAGCCTTTAGCCATTTATTTAGGAAGTCAGAGCCTGGGATTAAACACATTTGGTATACTGACTTAAACACTGGATACAACTTTCTCAATCCCTCGGTCTATTACAAACACCTCAATAATGAACACCCCAGCACTGGCAGGAAGGATTATTGAGAAAACCAGTCATCTCTGCTGGCGATCTCACCTTTTAGCTTTTGCTGAGATGGGCACCAAGCTTCTCTTTCCTGATCAAACTTGCTGCATAGGGGATCTGTAAGACAGAAGCAAGTGAGGTCATCAAGCTGGAGACAGATGCTTAGTGGAGGCTCTCCACCCCCTTAACAATGCCAGTGGATCTTCCCTGCAGAGAAGAAAGCTCCCTCTGCCCAGCAGTGTGAGGCTGCTGGGGCCCAGCATCGGAAAGGCTACCCATAGGCAGTGGGTAAACAAACCCGATTGTTGCTATAGATAGTCATTGAGGTTAATATGAGGCATTTTGTTTTTAAAAGGTATTAATAGTATGGTATTATTATTATTAAAAAGTGAATTACAGTGTTGAAATAGGTCCAAGATCACAAAAGATGAATGTGATTACAAACTAGCTCAAGGTAATCAGTTTAATTAGAGTGTTTTCTTTATAAAACATGCTATCATTGTGAATCACAAAGAAGACTAAGCATAAATTATTACTGTGGGTAAATTCTCAATTACTGATGAGAAGAACTAGAAATAACCACACTGAATGGGGGATATGGTTCATTCTATCTGGAGAGACTTGAGAGTGAATCTGGATAGTGGGTTGTGAATGGAAGCCCATCACATTTGATATGCAACTTTTCATTAGAAAATCCAAACGGCTGAGAGCAGACACATACATTATTTACATTTGCTTTTATGCTGACCCGGGTCAAGCGACTCTGTCATTGTGTTATTCTAACCCTGGTCAAGCAACTCAGTCATTGTGTTACCTGCCTGTGTCATTATGAGGTTAAATGTAGGACTCTGAATTTGCATCTATGTTACATTTGAGGAAACAATATATCCGGCCCTTTTTTTTTGATATCTTATTTATTTTTATTTTGTATGCATGATAGTTTGGCCTGCATGTATGTGTGTATATCAGCTTCATACAGTGCTGTGGAAGGCAGGCAGGAGTGTCAGATTCCATGGGAATAGTTATAGACTATATTGTAAGCTACCATGTGGGTGCTGGGAATTGAACCTGGGTCCTTTGGAAGAGCAGCCAGTGATCTTAACAGCTGAGCCATCTTTCCAGCCTCAATACTCAGTATTTTAGAATATAATCCAAAATAGGTCTGTTACATACAGGAAAGTAGTAACAGGAAAAATACAATCATTTTCCTTCACTTAGATAATACTTCTCCCTCCTTCATCTTCCTTCCTTCTTTTCTTTATAGCTCAGGCTGAATTAAACTTGTGATCCTCCTGCCTCAGCTTCCCAAGTATTAGAATTATAGGTGTGCACCACTGTGCTTGGCTATGGAATATTTTGCTATTTCATTAATGTATCTCTTCACTCCCGGCCTTTTATTGAGTATTGGTTTTACTCTCTCCATTCACTCATTGGTCCACACATGAACCTTTATCAGTGGAAAGAGACTATGAGATGACAAGGCTGAGGTGACTAAGATAAGCAGGGCCTTCTTGCTATAAAACTGGTCACTTGAATCAGGCAGTGCTCTAGTGGACAAAAAGAAGATAAAAACAAGTGCCTCGCCAATTTGAAACATAAACACATCTGAAGAAGTGCAAGCAGCAGCATTGAAATTAGAGAATCACACAACAGCATGAAGTGTTCAGTGCTCCAACCCCATATTGTAGGATATAAGATCATCTAGGTAGCTATGACAAGGATGGGCAGTTGTGTGGGGGCCTACACTAGTCACCTCTTCTCATGGGAGGTTATGTCATACCTGCTATTCAGAGACACCCTTGAATGGAGGTTTCCCATTCTGGTGTAGGCTGTAAATACCAAAGAACATGGGTGATCTCTCTTATAAGCTGCATAGTATGAGAGTCTTGAATGGAATTTTATCACTTACGATGGCAAGATCTGACATAAACCTCCGAGTGAGATAAGTTAACAGTAAGATGTGCTCATGCCATTTTCCTGTTTACAAAGGGAATTTAAAATGATGACAGATACTACAGGACTTTGTAGGTGTGTGTTATGTGCCTGACAGTGTAGGAGAGAAATTCATAGCATCCTGGACCACTCACCAACATGAGTAAGCCACATGCTAACCCAGAGAAAACTGCAGGAATGACGCCACTGTCAGCCAAGTCTCATCTCTCCCCGTTCACTCCCCCTCCTCTCTACTCTCCTCCTTTTCCCTCCCTTGCTCACATTTATCTAGCTAAGAAAGAGGGGGACCTATCTCCAAATAACAGCATCAGAGTCTCAGAGCACCAGGTTAGAACTTAAATGGCACAGAGAGTTGTCCTTATACAAATGCAGGGTTTCATGTCTGCGTCTTTGGAGCAAGGATAAAATAAAAGCCAGGCAATGCAAGGACAAAGAGCAAGCACGACTGGCCCTGAATCATAAATAATTAATAAAGATTATCACATAGTGTACTTGTTCCCTAAAACTAGAGTAGTTTACGGAGTCCAAGACACACTTTACCCTGAACATTTTTACATCTCTGAAATTGGATGTATGGTGATTGATGGTATATTAGAATTATAGTTGGAAGATTTTTTTTCTCTATGAATCATTAGGCAATGATACCTTGTTCAGCTGGTGGCTTCTCGGACTCTATAGAACACAATACTGGATTTACAGATGTCAGCAAAGATTCCTGACTTGGGATCTTCTTATTCTAGAGGATCTGTTTAAACTACTTAGTCCCATGGCAGCCTGCTGTAGGACTTACAGAAGCTCTCCTTTCATTTTGACCAGTGTGGAAATCACGAGGCTTGGATAGAGAACTTTGAAATGTTATATAACTTATATCTTATCCAGTTGACCCTAAGAGGTCAAAAGCATTGGTATCTCACCAAAAAAAGATAGCTTTCTAGTTTGTGTCAAGGGACAGTTGGTTTGAGCTCAGACACTCGAAGTTAGAAACATGAGCAGAGTGCTCCAGGATGGAGGGACAATGGAGTCATTGTTAAGACACAGGGCACTTGATCATTAGTGGAAGAAGATGTGTAGTGGTCAAAGTCTGTCTATTGCTATAGAGTCTTAAGGAAGCTTCTATGGAAGTTCAGATTTCCATCAAGCCCAAAGGCTTACAGGGAGCTCCTTAACATATACACTTAGCCACAAAAGCCAAGCTTCTTAATGTCTCCTGGAATCTTTTTTTTTTAAAGTAAAAGACTAGAACAGTTCTATCTGTCTTTTATGGAAATTGAGTCAAGCTCTCCTCCCAAAGAATACTAGACAACATCCAAGGAAAGATGGCTGTCGTTGAGAGGCTGTGTTCTCACCCAGGAGCTGGCTCAGAAATGCTTACGGTTCCGCAGTAAAGAGCTACCATGTTCCCATCTCAGGGAACTGGTAAGTTGATCTTACACGTTCAAAATCTTACACGAATGAAACATTAATACTAAATTTATTGCTTGAATGTTATTTTAACTGAAGGCTTTCAGTGGCGGCACTTCTGTTTCCCTAGCTGCGTGTGGCTGCAGCTTTCTAGAACAACAGCAGAGGGCGCTTCAAGACTGGCACATGTGTTGTATCTCTAAGGCTGGTAGTAGCTGTCAGGCAGGTTCAGGTCTAAGTCTGCGGCTAGCCCTGGACTGATGGGGTGCTCTGTACTGGTGGTTGACAGCATCCTTGAAGAGCTCAGGGTTTGAAGAGCATACCTTAGGCAAACCTACAGTGATTGCTTATATAGATGTACTCTCTTAAAGAACAATTGTCAAATTAACAATAAAAAAGCAATCTCATCAAATTCTTGCTATAAATTATTACAATTTTCCAGGACTTAAGTCTATTTCAATTAAAAGGTTATGTTCTGAGTAAAACATCTTCACTTTGTTTCCAACCCTAATAGACAATGTTCTTTACTTTTCAAAATTGAACACAATCTCCTAGAGGTCCTGTGTCTTTTATTATGCTAAACACTCAACATTTTCACAAATTTGCTAAAATTTTAAGAGTTTTGCATTTGGTTCATAAGTAGAGAAATGCCTGCTTTTTGTAGAAATAAATCTAGCTTCATGAAGAAAACTCAGAACAGGGATGGCAGGGTTTTTTGTTTGTTTGTTTTTGTTTTGTTTTTGTTTTGCACATAAGTAATAGAAAACTCAAATTTTAAGTTTTACTTTAAGAGTTAATTTGTGGCCATTTATAAATGTTAAGTAGCCTAATTCTGCATGTCTTTAACACTAGCAGCACAATATGTACACATTGATTTATAAACGCACAAGGAGACTCATCATTTGACTGTATAGCCATCACAAGTTTGTATTCAACAAAACTGGAATAAGAAGGCACAGAAATTATACTCAGCAGAGGATAGAAAAATGTAGGAACCAAAGAAATTCATAATTTTCTTTTTATGGCAATGATACCCAAGATGCTTTCCATGGAGGTTTTGAATAGGAACACCGTGTAACAATACAGAAGAAACAAGCTGTGCATCAACAGATGCATTTCCAGATACGATGGGTTTAATATATTTTTAATTCGCCAGGATTGCAAGATAGGCTAGGTTTTACTTCATCTGAAGAAAAGAATGTATAGTCTGTGATTCTATGGTATGGAGACTTTGAATACAAAATGGATGCAGTGGTTTACTTTGTTACCAAGAGGCAAAGTTCGAAATCTTATTTACAGACAGAGAGATCACTCCACTAAAACTGGGAGAGCAAATGACAGTGTGACACTTGGTCACTCCTTGATAATCTTCAGAGATTCTCTGAAGACATTCCCTCAGGTGCTTTACAGATGCATAAAGCTGAATAAGGAACCAGATAAGTGATTGTGCAAACAACATCGAACCTGTTGTCTCATTTCTAAAGCAGGTAAAAGAATTCTAAAATGGGTCCTTCCTGCCCCAAATCAACTCTGACACCAGACTTATTCTGTTTCACTATAGCAGACATTATTTTGAGAAGGGCTACTCTGCTGGTCACTCTTACTGGTGAAACACCACATGGTTTCTGGGTGCATTCATGTTTATTCTTCATGTTGCTGTGGATTATAATATTCCTGGCAGTTTCAGCCTTACAGAAACTCCTTTTTGAGAGCAGAACTGACATTCAGGGGATGGACTTTGAGTCCAAGTTGGTAGACTTTACGGTGTGTCTGCTAGTTACAGGGAAGTAATAGCACTGGAGCTCCCCTTAATTCACCAGTGTGCCTTCCTGTACTGGTGTGAGAGAACACGTGGGGACATCAGGACTGATCCGGAAAAAAATGAGAAAGAATGAAAAAGACTGGGTGCATTGTGTGGGGTTTGGGGAGGGCTTGGGGTGATTGGTGCATCAAAATGTTTGTTTAACATGTTGAGGGCTATACATGGTGCTGGGTTCTGGGGGCAGCTTGATAGCCCTGGGTATCTTATTGTAGGGGACCCATAGAGAGGAAGAAGGAAAAACAAGCCATGTTTGTTTTGTTGATTTTTATGTTGTTTGCCTGTAAATGCCTGTAAATTTCATGAATTATACTGTATCTAAAGAGGTGTGTGTGTGTGTGTGTGTGTGTGTGTGTGTGTGTATGTATTGGGAGGTTGTGTCTTAGCTCTCCAAGACTGTTTCATTCACCCTAGGAGCACTTTACTACCTAGCGGGGTGTGAGGTCATAACACTTGCTGTGTTTAGTAATGCCGACTTGTATCTTTCATGCATCTAGAAAGACCCGGGACACTGTCTCTTCTAGCAACAGCTCATGTTTTCATACGGATACACCATTCTTTCCCCTGTTACTACAGAATCTGTCAAAGGAAATTAAGACATTAAAATTAAGCAACTAGCTTTAGAAGCTGCCCTGCAATGAAGGCCCAACTCCTTTTCTATAACCCATTTTGCTCTATTTGTGGTCACCTGGAAATCTCAGTTCTTGTTTGTTTCTTGGATTCACTGTAAGGAATTTTAGCTCTTACCGGCTGAAATCAAAGGCTGAGAAGAGTCAATAGGTTTGTTTTCACTCTCTGTATGCAATGTCTTATTGATCAATTAAGAATCTCCTCAGCTTCCCAGTGAATTTAGATATAAACAAAACAAACACACACACACCCCCACCACCATCGCCACCATCACCAACACCATCAACAACAACAACAAACAACAAAACCCTCCACAAGAACAACACTCTGACCAAAATCTGGTATAAAGATTTTCTAATCCTGTAGTTATTAGTGAGCACCTGAGACCAGAGAAGTCACAGTGGTGATGTCACAGTTCTTATAAACTCCACTTTTTACTCAGACCCCCAAGAAGAAGATGTCGTGAATCTAAGATTGCTTTAACCACTCTTAGGAATCTCTGTGAACATGGGCATGCTTCCTTCATCCATACAAAGAAAACATTAGCAACCATCTTTCTCAAATAATCCCAACAGAGAACTACATATTTGGCTCTTAAGACAAGACACTTCAGACATGCTCAGTGGTCTGAGGTTAGAAAAATATCAACTAAAAACAATATCAAATGACCAAAATTATGACAACTGTGTTTCCCTCCAAAAAATCACCATAAATCTTTATCCAAATGCTTAAAAATAATCTCAAAAATATTGAGTATAAATTATTTTCCCTATCGTTTGCTCTTTGGAAAATGAAGATGCTTGGGAGACCGATTTAAAAACCTAGGGCTTATTCCAGATGTGTCTGCACAAGGTAGAACGGTGAAGCATTCAGAAAACAAAACCTCCAGACAAGATCCTTCTGTCTACCTGCATCCTCCTGACTGCTGCGTCCTTTCAAAGGGCTCACTTTGAGGCTAAGAGAAGAATGCTTCCTATGGAAATGATTTGCTTCTTTTCATCAACCCTCGAGTACCTGTAATTGGTTAATTGTGTGTATACTCTGCCCTATTGACTGCGGAGGGCCTGGCTGGTGAAGGATGCAGAGGGCAAGAGCTAGTGTCCCCTTCCGTGAATTCCCATCTCTTCCCTGCATGGTGCCTGTGAATTTGCGCAGGGAAAGAAAGCTGGGTACCTCTGGTTTGCCCACAGAGGCAATGCACACATCTGTGTATTAACACATGGGAGGTAGTTACAGTCAGAAGAAACACACTGACACATCTGTTTACGCTGAGCCTGAGCCTACGTAAATCCCTTGGTAATTAGCATCTATCTCAACCAGCTGAGAGGTAAGTGGACCAAAGGCTTGCTGGCAAAACACAGTGGGGCATGCACTGAGGGCTTTGAAAACAAATCAGGGCTGTTGCATGCATTTGTAAACAGAGATACATCTTACGATTTGTAACTGTTGCACCATCTCTTCTCGGTAAGCCAGTTCCCTTTTCATCTGATCTTGAAAGTTATCTGGGGAAGAAAGAAGCAAAAGGAAACTGATGAAGGTGCAAGATCCAGGTTTAGGGTGTATTTGGCCCTCCAGATTCTAGATTTCTGGTATGAGGATTGAACCAACCATAGAACATTAACGACATGACCCTGAACCTGTAATAAACAAAATGGAGTGTCTTCTGCCCACACAGCAGTGTCTATCTGTATCAGCTAGAGAGCAGAGCTTCTGAAATTCACTCTTACTACTCAAGAACTCGTTTCATTTGAGAAACATTTGTGTGACCCAGGTATGTAAGTATATAAAATAGGTATACAAGACAAACATTGATTGATATATCAATTATAAAGGAGTTTGGTTTAGAACAGTTCTCTGGCATACTCAGGTGGCCATGTCTAACTTAACTTTATGTAAAGAGTTAAATGTTGGCAGACTATTTGATACTATAGGCTATCTTCAGCATTTGTCAGAGTTAGTCTGATCTTGTAATTATCAGTACCAAGAATGTGGTTTTGCGTATATGTGTATCATAAAATGGCATTAGTATGCTTAGGGCCATTTCTGAGACTGTTGGAAATTATATTCTAATCCAAAACCAAAATTAATTTATTGATTCTTTTAGGAAAACTCCAGTCAACAGCACAAACAGCGATTAAACAAACAAACAAAACGAGCATTCTAACACATTATAGTCAAAAGATAAATTAAATTGATTTTTTTTGAGACAGGATTTCTCTGTGCCCAGGATGTCATGGACCTGCTTTGAGACCAGGCTGGCCTCGAACTCACAGAGATCCGCCTGCCTCTGCCTCCCGAGTGATGGGATTAAAGGTATGTGCCACCACAACTGGCTAAACTGATCCTTATATGCTGAAGAGTGATGATAGGGAGATATAAAAAATAGGTGTCCCGGGCCCTTGAGGGGTGTCACAAGTTAAGAGAACTAGCTGAAAGGAAAACAGAATAGAAAAGACGCTGCATGTGTTGCCAAGGACAGGAATGCTTGAAGCTAAATATTAGGAGATTTTCTATTTTATTTTTTTAATATTTATTTATTTATTTATTTATTTATTTATTTATTTATTTATTTTTGGTTTTTCGAGACAGGGTTTCTCTGTGTAGTCCTGGCTGTCCTGGAACTCACTCTGTAGACCAGGCTGGCCTTGAACTCAGAAATCCGCCTGCCTCTGCCTCCCAAGTGCTGGGATTAAAGGAGTGCTCCACCACCGCCCGGCAGGAGATTTTCAATAACACAAAAGAGACAATAATAGTCCTGTGCAAAGACTTGGCTGTGATGCCACCCTTGTCTGGAACTCTAGACAAGACTTGGTGTCCAATGTGCTTATTTCCCATTCTTTTTTTAAAAAACAAACTGTTTAAAAATTTCATTTATGTGCACTGTATTTATACCATTTCTCCTCTAATTCCTTCCACACAGCCCCATTACCTCTCAAATTCTTTAACATATATATTCTTCAACAGTTTTCTCAGTATGTATATATTTTTCTTTATGAATATTTAACATGTATACACACTTCCTTTACTATATCTTTAACACACACACACATAAATGAATGGATACATGAAAACAACCTGCTGACTCTGTTTTGTGTGTCTCTCCTGTATATGATTTGAGGGCTGACCACTTGGTATTAACTAATTAGTGGGCTCATCTTAAAAAGATATTTAGTAGAAAGACTGAAATACTAAATTACTAAATTGTCCATTGTTTGTTTGTTTTTTTTTCCCCCGCGCAGGGGGGGGGTGGTGTGCAGTTGGTTATATAGCAAGATTATGAGTGACTTCCTCTCTTCCCTTTGTATTTCCATCTAAATTTTTCTGTGGTAAGTACACAGATGACTTTTGAGATCAAAAGACTGCCAATTCAAAAGTGAAAAGGAATTTTTAAATTTTGCTATACTCAATCACTGGTGAGGGTATAACTGGAGATGAAAGCTCACCAGGTTCACTCCTCTAATGAGAGGCAGCTGAGAAAGGTGCTGCAGAGTGATTTGCCAGCCAACATGGCGGTAAGGCTCTGCATGGCATTGAGAATACTTAGAGAGCACACTTTCTCGGACAGCAACTTGTGTACAGCATGCATTCCTGGGACCATGAGTAAGAACACCCTATTGGCATGTCTGGTTCACGGAGTCCCTACTCACAGAGCAGTAGTCATGTGGCTCACCGTTACCATGCTATCACTGATTGTAAGCAACTCTGGGGACCATTGAACTGTCCCTGTTTGGGAATTCTCTCCCACTCTCAGCTCCAGAGGAGGCCACAAAAAGAGACTGGAATGGAGGAGAGCCAACCGAGTGTAAAATGAATCCTAATAATCACCGATAGGTGGCGCCCACAACAGGCTTCGTCTAGACGACAGGAGTTTGTTTTCAGTAAGAAGCACTCATGGGGTGTGGGGTGCTCAGTGGGCAAAGGTTGTCCTGTGATCTGAGTGCAGCCCC
Organism: Rhabdomys pumilio; assembly: GCA_030674055.1. Lineage (NCBI taxonomy): Eukaryota > Metazoa > Chordata > Mammalia > Rodentia > Muridae > Rhabdomys > Rhabdomys pumilio. The sequence goes on from JANHMN010000013.1 coordinate 12,265,986, forward strand.
AAGAAAACATCTAAAAACACTAGGTGTGGCTTCACAGCTATGTAATCCTGTGATGGGGAGACAGAGGTAGGAGTACCTCTGGTGCTAGGTTGCCAATCAGCCTAGTCTAATTGGCGAGAGCAAAGAAAGACTCTGTCCCAAAGGAGAGAGTTTTCCTGAGGAATGACCCCAGACTGTCTTCTGGTTTCCACGGCATGTTTCTACGTGCATATGCTCCTGTATACACATTTGTCCACTACTGACAAACATACACATAAAAAAAGAACACTAAGTAATCAGAAAATACATCTGAAGAGTGATACTTTATGAGAATCTAAACCGAGGGCACTTTAGACGAATCCTAACATTCACAAAGCTCTGCTCCTCAATACACCCCTATGTGATTGACTAGCCTGCCCACTTTCCGAAAGGCTACAGGTTTCTCTTTAAACCCACAGAATCCAAGACTAACTCATGAACTCAGCAGAGCCTTTGCTGATCCGATATCATCCTTCATGGTCAATGTCGATTTCAAATACAACATCAACACACATGTCAAACACTTTGTAAGAGCACTCTGTACCCATAATGGACCAGTGTTGAAGGTGACCACAGGGGAATGTTTGGGAGGGGGACAGCAGCATGATCGGGTGGAAGTCATCACAGAACACTAGAGAGAGAGATCCGGGTGTACTCTACAAAAGGGTGTCAGTGGGGAGGGCTCCCACTGTGTGAACTGTGTCACAGATCAGGGGGGAGGACCTGAGCAGGGGAGGCCAAGGGAACCGGAGGGACAGGAAAGGAAGAGAAAAGGTGGTTTCTGCGGCCACCAGAGCAGAGAGAGGAAGAGGTGAAAATGTTCCGAGGCAGAGGGTGCCAGGTGAGGGCTTTCACTAGACAGGAGTTAATGTGGACATTTAAATAAGCCACATAAGGGTGAGTGGGCCGAAGACAGATTCCTGGATGCAGAACTTGATGTTGAAGGTGGCGTTTTTAGGGGGATAGTGTGAGCCGGAGCAGAGAAGTGTGGGGGTGGACACTATAGCTTCCATTGACTGCTGTACAGTTGGAAGAGAGGCCGGGAATGTGCCTCCTGCAAGCAAGGGTGCATGCTGCTGGCAAACCTGCAGGCCTCCCTCGGACCCCTATTCTCAGCCTGCCTTCCTGCCTGGTGCTTCCTGTCCTTCTCCTGTGTTTCCCCAGCACGGTCAGGCAGGCATGCTCATGAATTTTAGTTCTGGAAAACCCTTCAACACAGGTAGAGGTTAGCTGGCTCCGCCACCCCCAGACTTCTGCCTTCTACTAAGGACTCGGGCTCCTCTGCCCCCAGAATGTGGGTTCCTCCCCGCTTCACTTCTTTCTTCTCCCCTTTATTTGCTTCTTTCCTCTCCTTCCTCTCGCTCTTTCTCCCTGTGTTCTTTTCCTCCTTTCTCCTTCACCCCCATATTACACCTGCTCGCTATCTGTGTCCAGAACTCATTTTTGTGACTCTGCTCAGCCCTCAGAACCACGCAAAGATGCCACAGTCCAATGTTTCCTTGCAGCTTAGAGTTGAGTCTTCCCTCCTCATTCCCACATCATCTGTCAGACTACAGATGACGGCTATTGAATACCTAACTTAAACTGAGTTCACGAACAGCATTTTGCATGGATTGTGTCACTTCGTGCCTTCATCCTGAGAGACAGGAATTATCTGCCCCAGTTGGCAGTTTCCAGGTCAGGCAGCTAGGGAGGAGAAGCTTGCTCAGGTCTGATAGATTTTAGAACTTGGATTCCTAATGGCCACACCCTATAGCTCTGCAACTGTGTGCCAGTGAGTGCTCTAAAATCCCTGAGTTTTGTCTGAGGCTGTAAAGGTCTGTCCACCTTTGTAAAAGGTTTTTCAGACCTCTGGGAGTCCCCTAGGATTCTTCTAGGTGTGGCTTTCCAGAGCTCAGGGTTTCTCTTCCCACGAGGGACGGCTGAGTCTGCATGCTGGCCTACATAATGCGTATTTACTAGTTTCATCGTGTGAAACTGTCTTTTTTTGGTATGTCTAAACCAAGCATTATTCAAAGTTGGGTATAAGGACACCACTTCCTTGGCAGGTGGATGGAGCAGGTTGCAGATTTCCAAAACTGGAAAATGTTGGTTATTGAAATATTTCATATGTGTGGCAGTCAAAGGCTGGCTCATGTCAACTCAGATCAAAGAGACTACTAGGTTCTAGTTTTGTTTGTTGCAGTGTTTTTGTTTTTCTGTGCGGTGGTGGGGACTGAACTCAGGGCTGAGTTATGTCCTAGCCTAGTCTAGCGCTGTTTTAATGTACATGATTTGTGTTAGAGTGAGGACAATGTGTAAGTATATACATTACTGTGAATTACTTGATCCCTTAAATGACTATTAATTAGCTGTTACTAATAGAACAAATTGTGACCACACTGGTCTACAGGGAATCGAGAAGGCTCTCTGGGGCTTAACTGGACTAGAACCCACCCTGCTAGATCTAAACACAGTGATCCCTCAACTCCACAGTCAGGTGAGCTTAGCTACATGGAAAGAAATCATTTGTTCCTCTCTGCTGTGAGACCACAGGTCACATTCTTCCTGAGGCTGGAGCTTCATGCAACTCAGGTTTTGTGATGTGCAGATTACATGAGACATGCCGGCATTCTAAAGTAGTGTCTCAGAAAAAAATTTAAATTTGCATAGTTTAAAAAATACTGGGGTTGGAGACATTGCTCAATGGTTAAGAGTATGTACCGCTCATGCAGAGGACCAGAGTTTGATTCCCAGTACCCATGTTGGGCAGCTTACTGTCCCTTAACACCAACTCCAGGACATCTCTGACTTTCTTAGGTACCTGCATTCAAGTGCACATACCCACACACAGACACAGACAGACACACACAAACACTCACACACACTCATATACACATGTACACACTCACACACACTCACACTCAAACACATACACACTCACACACAGACAGACACACTCTCATACACATACACACATACACACTCACACACACACACATACTCAAACACATACACACTCACACACATACTCAAACACATATACACTCACACACACAGCCTCACACACACACAGATAGACACACATAAACACACACTCATATACTCACATACACCCTCACACACAGATAGACACACATACATATACACATACACACATTCACATACACACATACACATCACACACACATACAATACACGCATATACACACATGCACAATTTAAAATAAAATAAATCTTAAAAATTTATTTGCATGGTATTTCCCTGGTCACTTTCATTTTTCTGAAGAGGAAAATACAACAAAATAAACCTCCTAGAAGCCTGAGAAACTCCCATGATGCATTTGTTCCTGTGCTATCCTAGAAGCCTGAGAAACTCTCATGATGCATTTGTTCCTGTGCTATCCCACCATGGCAGGTGAATTTTGTAATTTTACATGGACACCTACCATGAAGCCCTTCTGAAATTCTATGACCCTGGGAGCAAAGTGATAACTTGATTTCCTGCTTCACCTTGGAGTGAAATGTCACATTAAAATAGATTGAGGGTATAAAATTATCAAAATTAAATTGATTTAATTATGGTAGTGCCCCTTAACTCTGAGTTTTGACTTCTTTGATTCTGTTAATATGAGGTCAAGTGTAGCCTATCAACATTAGGTGAAAAATTCTAGAAACAAGCAATTCATAAATTTTAAATAAGGTTTATTATAATCTAGATGGTTAAATTGTTCTGTTTTTGTGCTTGGTTGTTATTACTAATCTCTCAGATTGAACTTTATTGTATGAATGTGAGTAGAGAGGAAAAAGCGTGCAGGGGGCGGGGCTTGAAACTGTCTGCAAGTTTGGTGCACCCACTGGGTGCTGCCTGCCTTATCGCCTCAAGATAAGGGGGAGCTATGGTAATCAGATAGATTCTTGGGCACCAGCCTGTTTAAATCTTCCTGCTGATACATCTCTCCCACATCAGTAGCTAACCAGAGCTATCGAAGAATAAAGGATACCTGTACCTTTGTTTTTCTTACTTCAGAAACTAATAAATACCAAGGAATTATTGTATATTAAAATATATAATCTGGACATACTTCAATATGTGAACACATTTTATACTGAGTTGTGTGTTTGAATACATATTTTAAAATGCACACAGACGTATAAATAGATATGTATAACACATATAAATCCGTATATTAGAACATAACTAGTAAATGCTCTTGTGAGAAATCTTATCTTTGTTTTGTTTTGTTTTTTGTTTTTCCAGACAGGATTTCTCTGTATAGCCCAGGCTATCATGGAACTCACTCTGTAGACCAGGCTTGCCTCCAACTCAGAAATCCGCCTGCCTCTGCCTGTCAAGTGCTGGGATTAAAGGAGTGTGCCACCACTGCCTGGCTGAGAAATCCTGTCTTTGAGTTAGTTTGGAGCACAGATAAGGGATTCATGTGTATGATCACTTCAGCAGGGCGTGCGCAGGCTGTGTGGGCTTTGTACTTAGTGGCTTCCGGCTTAAACTCACTCTTGAATCTAACAATAGAGATTCTAACAAACATCACATACGGAATGAATGAAAAGGGCTCCTTACTGAAAACGGGGAAGGATGCGTTTCCTTTTAGCACTTGGAATTCTTGCTCCAGTCGCCTCCGTAAATCTATTTGCTCAAACAAAACCTTCTGAAGTTCCTCTAATAGGGGGGAAAAAAGAAGAGCTGTTTTACTAATCTTTACAAATAACTCTCTAGAGAACTGTTATATCTGGCAATTTGTTATTATAAGACAAAATATCTTACCAGTTTAAAAAGTCTTGCATAGACATAGGATAGATTTTGTGCAGAAATCCATGAATATAAATCAATGTAATATATTATTTTAAAGTATTATATTACAGTGTCATGTATTGATTGATATGTATGCATTAATCTCAATTATATCCACCCAATGGTCCATATATTATTCATACGTTGCTTGTCAAGCTTAAAATATGGTGCAGAACAAAAATATCTTCTTATTATCTCTTTATTCTTTAAAAGCCAAGAGAAGTATACAGCTTCCAAACTTGTCTTTACCTTTCCCCATGTGTTCTACATCCTTTTTGAGTGAATGAGGTGAATTGGTTTCTTGTGTGTGTTCACCTTAAAAAAAAAATAAAGGAGAAATATTAGTTTGCATGGACTATTATCTCCGAGTGTTTCATTTTTTACACATTTAGAAAAGGAAGTTATTATTTAACATAAGTGGACGTTAGAAATCCACAGCACTCCATGCTGTTCTTGAGAATGGGTACCACTTCTTCAAAATCACAGAAGTACTCTAGAACACGAGGTTAGAGCCTGTCTGGCTCCGGAACAGCAGCATCACTCAAGAGAGGAGGCCTGCTCTCCCTGGAAGGCCCTTCAGACTGCCGGAGAGAAGAGTTTCCTAAACTTTTGGCATCCCCAAAATCTGTAACGGTGAAAAAGAAAGGAGGCCTTGTCTTAGGGCAACAGTCACGTCTGGAGGATCTCCTAGCCATTGAGAGCCAGCTAAAAGAGATGTATTCTACAACAGAGATTGTGATCTGTTAGTTTGTAAGTATTTACTTACTCAGCGATACTTTTTAACTTCTCATCTGAAATAACTCATCTCGATAACTCACCCCTCCCCATAAAATTGACCGTGGGAGCAGAGGTTGGAGCCCAGGAGCTAAGCACAGCGTTGCAAGCACCAGGCCTCTGCCTCAACCCTAGCACCCAAACTGAACTAAGTAATCCAGCTGTCTATATTAAGAATAAAGGTTAGACTGTTGCTCTTGTTTTGCTACATGCTAACTGGAACAATGGCAAATGAAACGATATATTTATCTACAGTAAATTATGTCTTGGTGAACCGGAAAGCCCAAACACATCAAAGGTTTAACCCATTCATTCAACTAACTAGATGATTGCGATTTCAAATCTCAAGTCAGTTTCTGCAACAGCCACGTGGAGTGATTAAGCTTCTGTTTTTGTCTAAAGAGATGAGGTAGTACGGGTAATGGCTCTCGAGAAGGTTTTATGGATTCCTCCACTGGCTCCCAGAGGTAGCACAGGGCCTTGCCTCCTCTTCTTCACTGACTAAGTCAGCCACTGCTGGAGGCAAGGGCCCTGTCCCTTCTCCACATCCATCCAGCACCTCACGGGGCTGGACATACAACAAGTCCCCAGTAGAGTGTCTTCTGTTGTTACTGAAGGAACCCCAGGAGGACATAAATCCTAAGTCATGGTTCCAGCCAGAGAGTATCACTTCAATTCTCCGCTTGCTATTTATTCATTTCCCTCAGAAAGAAATAGAGTGCAATAGCCCCCAGGCACTTGTTGGAATACTGGGCGACCTCACTGCCGAGCTAAAATTTCTATAAATAAAGAAACAGGATTTCTTCCTAAAGCATCAGCCTGTACTATGGACAGACAGAATTCCACACGCTGATTGTCTGGAGCGTGTGAAAGGTGCACATGGATGTACATTCTTCTCTTTAAGGACTTGTATGTAACATACATACACTCAAATTTCTTAAATATATGCATACTTGGGGGCGGGGCCTAATCTATCCTTCACCCTCCATGTTCCTTACTGGCAAACATTCTCTAACAAGTCGAGCACATTCGCACGACTTCATCTGGCTACATCTTGAACGTGACCTCTCTCTACAGTCTCAATGCACTCTTGGACCACGACAGTGAGGTTTTCTTTTCCTTATAGTGAGGAAAATGCTTGTGAAGTATCCCAGTTGTGGGCCTTGGTAGAACCCCTAAGGAATTTGATCCTCTGGTAGGAGAGTAACAGGTTGGTAACCAATCATTAACATGCAAAACCGTGCATGGTGATGTCTTGAAGATGTGTGGTGAGTGCAGGTGTACCTATGTAACGTCCGCTGACCAGTACTACTGGTTTCCTACTGATGTAATACTGAATCCCAACAGAGAAGGGCGGCGAGCAGGTAGGTCCATGCCTCAGAGCATTCTCATAGGTGGCGAGAGGCTTTCTCAATCTAACGTTCAGAGGATGACCTAGAGGAGACGTGAGAGTGCTTCCAGGAGCGCTCTTACCATGTTGTGGACCAGACTTTTTGACTCATTGATACATCTTGAGAACTGTCTATTTTGCGTTACATTTCAATTGGATGAATAGATTTTAAAATTAAGATACATAAAACTATGTTCCATTCCCCTTCATAATTACTAACACTATATGCATAGAGTACCCCTAAAACAATAGCTAATAGATGGAAACGGATGGGCTGCAGGGAAATCTGCTGGTGACGTTAACAATGTACTGTTCTTTCCATCAGCTCCGGAGATTTTATTAACATTTGCGTTAGTGTCTATGACAAATAGACATTTCGCTGCGATTTCGGAGCAAAAAATGGCCAATGTAGAGCTTAGAAGATATAAGTGTCCCCTTTACACTGAATTTTTTTTTAAGGTGTCTAGGTGTCAGGTAAATAAGGACACAGAAGTAGTTTCAGCTGTGCTTTGTGTATCTCTCACTGGACTTCTGCTTTCTGCATTCTTGCTAATCTGTGGGACCCAGATTGTTAATGGTGATTAAAAATGACCTCTGAGAGCCTGGATGCTTGTTCACTAACACTGCTAATGTTTTCCATCTGTTTTTTTTTTTAAAGGCAGTCTAATACTGGATGAAATAAATGTGATTTAGTTGATATCTAGCTTCCAATTTTTGTAAATATTCCGTCAGGTTAGATGCGTTTTGCTTCTCAAAATGAATGAACTGCTTTGGAGGCATCCTCAAATTGAAGAGCTCACCTTCTTTCCATTATATTCTTCTTTTAAAAAATATTTACAAGCAGAGAGGGTGGGGGAAACTTAGAGGTCTCAGTGGCTTAGAGGCAGCAGAAAACAGCGTTACACACACGGGGGGTGGGAGGGGAGGAATGTCTTTCCTAGAGGTCTGGCCTCTAACACATCAGAAGGTAGAAGAAAAACAGAAGCGGTTTGAAGTGGGGAAGGAATGAATAATCCGAGTATAAATGCATTGGCGGGGAGATGAGACTCAATGCTGATGCTGAAGGGTGTGTCACCTTCTCATGGAACCTTCATGATCCATGAGCCGTGCTCACCACAGTGGTAGAGGCAGCAGTGTGCCACGCAGAACAAACCTCAGAGCAACCAGATGCAACCAAAAGCCAAGGCCTGGCCACATGCTTTTGCTTTCCCATTCTCTCTGGGTCCTCTGACCCAGGTGGGCTCACATTCTAGATGTCCCATGGCACCCTTGGTTTGGCTCATGCTCAGCCATCAGAAAACGGACAAGAGGAATGGATATGAGAATGTACCATGCTATGGCATACAAAAGTAGTAAGCATCAAACAAGCAGGAACTAAAACTCATGAACACACAAAGAATCAGTCAGTGAATTCCCTAGCATAACCTTTTTAGGCTTAAGACGGATCACTTTCTCTTAACTATTGTGGCATGCTCAATGTTCAATAACCTGGAATGGATTCCCTGGTCTTCACAGGGAAAAAGAATCCATTCTGTGTTCCTTTGGAGTTTTCAGGTCTTCTAACCTGGGTTCCTGCTGCCTTGCCCCTCGGCTCATCTGTCTTTACTGACAACACAAATTCTTCACGGTGTTCAGGACTGTGTTTCTCACTGTGGATTGTTTTGCCTTGTATTGTCTGCCTTGCCTGGGGTACCTGACCCTCTCCCCACTTTCTATTCCATTTGAGACATCCAGTGGCATTCCAAAATGCCATTTAAGTCTTTTTGGCATGGACCGGGGAATTCCTAAAGTTTTAACCATTATTTATTGAAGTCCTATTCTTTGAGATGATGGTTCCAGGCCGTTCAGCCAACGGGGTTGATTGGGTCTTCAGGATGAAACCTTTAAGCATGGGGTCAGTGCCATGGGTGGGGTTTGGTTCCATCATGTCCTGTATAGCCAGGAAACAACTGCCTATACATCTCCTAAGAAGCTGCCACCAAACGCCAAGTCTGCTGCTATGTTGATCTTGGACGTCACAGCTTCTGGAGCTTGGAGAAATAAATACTGTCAGGTGTTTTTGTTCTAGTATCCTAAAAGGACTAAGACACGACTTCCATGAACCAGTCTCAGTCTCTGCAAGTGCCAACGATCACCCACTTCCTGGGCTAAAGTTCTGTTTTTCCTTTACCCCTTTGCTTCTGAAGGCAGCATCAACGCCACCCTACCCCACGGAAGGTACCAGTACATCCCACAAATGCCTGCTGTACTAATCGACTCTAGTTTGTGAAAGAAACACCAACCACTGCTATTGTAAATCTTCAGTTGTCATGAGGGCCTTTAAACTCAGTCTTACAGTTAAACTCTTATATGTGAAAAAGTACATTTTAATTTGTTTTATAATCAGATGAAATCAGGCTAACTATATTTTCTGTCTACTGGGAAGTTTGTGATGTCCCAATAAAAAAATTAAGTTTTTTTTCTTGTCTGAGATTTTCAAAGTTTCCATGTAAAAACACTTAGTCTAAATTCTACCTAAAACACAGGAAAATATTACCTAATATATATGTCTGCCATGGCTTCTGGTAAAAATATCACCTATATTAGGATTCATTTATTTTATTACAATAATAATTTTATTATAAAATGTTCATCTTGCTGTATATGTTAATGATCTGTTTCTATTTTACTTGCTAGAGATGAAACGTAGGGCCACACTCATGTTAGGCAGACTCGTTTCTCTGGGTTTAGTGACACCAGTGACATGAGCCACACAAATAGATGAGATGGTCATAGGACAGGGAAAGAATGAAATAATGAAATAGGTGTCACTGGAACCCTCCCTGGCAGCTAGCTCCCACAGTGTTGGAAGGGGGACATTTCATCAGTGGTCTTACCCACATTGGACTCACGTGGTCACCCTGGCCAAGATGCCCCTACTGGTGTAGTAGTGACAAGACTTTACAGAGGCAGCAGATTGCTCTCTTTAGTGGACTTGAAGCCTGCTTCACAGTCAAGAATTCAAGCTTGGTATAAACTTGGTCTAAACCTATGTCTAGGGAACTCGTTGGCCCCAGGGGAAGAATGTATTGGAGTTGTCATGTTGTCAACTCTCTTAAACATGTATGCTTATGTCCATAGATTTGTGCTGCTTCTAGCCTTGGTCTGAGAAGCTTCTTACTGAAGTGGGTGGTGTGATCTTCAAACCTTCTCAAATGGTAGGTGCTCACCCAGAGACGGGCCCTGCCTGCATCAAACACACCCATAGATGGACACTACTTGCATCAAACACACC
>JANHMN010000013.1:12278799-12281299 GCA_030674055.1 Rhabdomys pumilio
GGTTTCTCTTGAGTTTTAGAATTGAGTTAATGCTATGTGAGTTAACGGTATGTAATATTTTTTGCTTGCTTTACATTATTTATTTATTTATTTATTTATTTATTTTGTGTATGTGCATGCGAGTGGTAGGGAGCACGTGTGAATATGACACATACATATGGAGACTGGTGAACAACTTGCAGAAGTTGGTTTTCTCTGTCTACCATCTTGACAGCCCTACTTTTTTTTTTTTCTAGAAAGCTTTTCATTGTTTTCTATCTCGTTGAGTTTCATATAAAATTTTTAAAAATTATTAGCACAAAGAAAAAACTTTTCATAAATAGAAAGTAGACGTCTGAAAATACAGGGATAACTCAATTCTGGGTGCATATCTTGAATGGCTTCAACATATGTTATCTGAAAGTAATGTTCATAATAAATTAGAGGTTTTATCAAATTCTACAGGCAGACCAACTTACAGGCTTACCCAAGGTTCCCTCAAAGTAAGAGAATTAAAACTCACGCCCACTATTCTGGCTTTTAAGAATTTCTCTTCTTTTGCTTTTTTTTTTTTAAATCATAAGCATGTTCTAAAATCGAATGGAATAATAAATCAGAATGCTTCATCTGCTATATATTCATGAGAAGTGTAACTGCTTCTTACTATTCTTGGAAATCCATCCACAGCATATTAAGTACACTAGAGAATCATACCCGTGGAAATCAAATTGATTTTAAAACTTCTATACATCTAACAAGATGCAGCCGTGCTCGGAGTCCGCAGGTGCAGGCTGCATTTCTACGAGGGATTGGAAGGCAGATGACACCTCTTTCCCTCATTTCCTTGACCTGCGATAGCTCTGAGCTGTCTCACCAGCTTACCCCGCTGCATTCAATTTCAAATCACTTAACTTCACGGAAGTTATTCAAAGCGGAGATGCGATGCCCACTCTGGGATTGCAAGTGAGATCCTGTCATCTACAGTTTTGAGTTGGTAATATTTCTACCAAGCCACTACCCATTTAATTCTATGTGGCTTGGTGTACTTTTGAAGTTTTGCTGCATTCGGGGGAATTTTGGTTGCCGAAGACTATCTTGCTTGGCCTCTCGAATTATACACAGTACATCTACTGTGCATAGTGCTTTTCCAGACAGGATTTAAAAACCTCAGTTATAAATGTCAACAAATAGCTTATCAATAAGCCCGAAAGCTTGGAATAAAGGTGATACTGAACCAAATAAGGAACAACTACTCCACAGAAATAGCTGCCGTGGAAAACCAGACTTTATATTAAGGGCCAGTTAATGCAATAACTACCACCAAGGATAGGCATGTCTGTATCTATACATAACCACTGAAACTTCCTGGTAATTATATTTGTGATTGCCATGAGAATGAAAAATTCATATAGAAGCAAAAAAAAGTTCATCTGACTTACCAGGGAGTTAGAAAAAAGAAGCTGTTTTATTCTGCCTGTGCGAAGGAATTAAATATTGTAATGCCAGTCTTCAAAGAAATCATGATTGAGCTAGGTGCAGGCTGAAGGAACGCAGCTTTGTAAGCCTCATTAGATGGTGTTATGGTTTTTACTTGGGTTTTGTTTTGAGGCTAGTTCTCACTATACAGTGTGGGCTGGGTTGACATTTTTGGTCCTCCTGTCTCAGCATCCTAAGTACTAGGATTCTAGGTGTGGCTTGTGGGGCAGGGTCAGAGCAGTGCTGACTCGTTCGTGTGAGGCAATGCCCTGTATTCTAGTCTGTCATTTGCATTATTCTGCATCCGTATATATTCCAATCACGTATGTGATGCAGTCTGGCTAGTTTGTCTCCCGCTCTTCGTTGGCAGCAACCAAAGGTCAGAGACTGGCCTTGTTTTTTTTTTATCTCGGAACCTCCAAAGTTTAAGCGAACTACCTAGCATGCGGTGGGCATCCTCAACTAAGTGACTCATGTAGTCAGGAAAGCCAACAGTTCTTATGTGGAGAGAAATCTCTGCAAGGAGGAGGAGGAGGCTGGGGGCCACCACAGCAGCAAGCCACATGTGTTCATGATCTCCCTGACTCGGTTTACTCTTTGTCACTGCTAAATGAATAGAATCTGATAACGGTTAAATAAATTAGAAAATAATAAAACACAGGTGCCCATTCTGGGACTTTCCTCAATTGCCTTTCAGGAGGAAGACCACAGGCTAATCTGTTTTTATACAAGTACTGGACAGCTGAAGGCATAGCCTGCTAAGTGCCATAAACCTCAACCTCTTCAACCCTCTGAGGTGTTAAACTGCACATACAAAGTCAGGAGCAGCAGCTCCCACTGCTGTAGTATCCACAATTCAGGAAGTTGAGGCAGGTGGCTTGCTTGAGCCCATGGATTTGAGATCAATCTGGGCAATATAGGGAGACTCCATCTCAAAACGGATTAAGTGATTAATGGAATGACGTACACTTTCAAAGGAATTACAAAGATGAACATCTTGTGGCCCGATGTTCTAGCATCAATTCAACCACGTTCATGGAATGTC
>JANHMN010000013.1:12286299-12303789 GCA_030674055.1 Rhabdomys pumilio
CAGGGGTGGGGGCGGGGGCGCCTGTAGGTCCGAGCCTCCCGGGTCCCCCAGCTTCCCATCCTCCTGTAGAAGCCTGGAGGAGTTCAGCGCTAGAGGGAAAGCACCCACGGCGGGCGTCGTGCGGTCCCGACCGCTCCCCTTCTCCGACAGCCCTCGGCCCTGGAGGAACCGGCCACCGCCAACCAGGGAGTCTCCGAGAAGGACACGGGTCTCCTCGTCTTCTTCCTCCTCGTCCTCCGGATCTCGACCGTCCTCCTCTTCCTCGCCTTCGAGTGGCTTGTGGCCTTCCACGTCCACCTCCTGCTCTTCCTCCTCATCCTCCTCGTCTTCAGAGCTGTCCTCACTGGGGTAGCTGCAGCTGGTGCCCTCAGGGGACAGAAGGCCTCGGTGGTGCGGCTGCGGGGCCAGAGGGGGCGGCGGTGGCGGGGGTGGAGGGGCTGGGTGGTGGCGCTCCGACCCCGGCTCTTCGGGCTGTGGCTGCAGCAGCAGCAGCGGCGACGGCGGCTGCGGAGGGTGGTGGTGGTGGTGATGCGGATGGTGATGGTGGTGATGGTGGTGCGCTGGGGCCGAGTGGGGCGCGCCCGCCGACGCCCCGTGCAGCTTGGCCAGGCTCTCTGCGTCGTCCTTGCCGCCCACCGGTCGGAAGGCGCTCGAATGGTGGTAGCTGCCGCCGCCCGCCTTGCGCCCTTCTAGGAGGTGAGGGTGATGGGGGGCAGGCACCCGGGTACCCACAGAGCCAGCTCCGGAGGACGCAGCCCCGGTCCCGGACGTCACTCCCGGCTCTGCGGGTGGCGTGGACCCGGCGCTGCAGTCCCCGCCGCTGCCGCCCGGGGGCGACTCGAAGAGCGTGTCGCGTGCTCCGGTGCCCCCAGTAGCGGAAGGACCCGAGCCAGGGCCATTGGCCACCACGGGGGGAGGCTGGCCCGGCGGGGGCGCTGCCTCGGCGCTGCCACCTGCACCGCCCGGCTCGGCCAGGTCCAGAAAGGCCTGGCGCAGCAGGGCCGGGCTGTCACCCAGCGCGCAGCCGAGCGCAGACGGTGGCTGCGGCGGGGGCTGTAGGTAGGTGGGCACGGGCAGCCCGCCGGGGGTCCGCGGTGGCCAGAACATGCAGAAGGGAGGGTAGAAAGCATCCTTGCGACCCGCGGGCCAGAAGAGACCCGACAGCCCGGCCTTGGGCGCCGCACCTGCGCTCCCTGCGCCCGCTCCCCCCAGGGCCTCGGCCGCTGTCCCCGTGTCCTCCTTCTTGTGGCACAAGCCGAAGGCTGCGGCCGCGGCGGGGAAAGTGTAAGGATGCGGGAAGAGGCCCCCGCAGCCCGGGAACTTCTGTAGCACGCCCCCGAACGAACCCTTGCTGGGCACTGGGATGACTGGGTAACTGCGTGGACCTTTGGTGCCAGCTGCTGCGCCAGCCCCCGCACTGGCACCCACGCCCACACCGGCCACGCAGCCACCCCCAGGGCCACCTGCGCCCGGCCCAGCGCCGCCTGTGGCTGCGGCCACCGAGAGGCTGGCTGCGGCTGCCGAGAGGCTGGCTGCAGCCACCACGGCCGCCTCCTGGAGGGAATCGTCATCGTCGTCGAAGCGCGGCCGCTTGTGATGAGCTTGAGGTGCGCCCGCCAGCTCAGCCAAGGGTGGCGGCGGCGGCGGCGGGGGTGGAGCCCCCAGCAGGTGCGGGCCCAGCAGACCCCCGCCCCCGGCCACTGCGGCTGCGGCCGCCACCGCAGCAGCCTTGACGGAACTAAGTGGGTGACAGGCCGGGTGCGCACTGGGTTGAGGTAGCGCGCGCTTGCGGCTGCCACCGTTGAACATGGCCTTGACGTCCTCCCAGGCGAAGACTAGCTCGTCCTGAGGGCTCTTGTCTGTGAGCTTGAGATGGCGGCGCCAGGAATTGAAGTTGGCGGCGTCTGGCTGCGTGTACTTGGCGTCCGGGGTGCGGTGGGAGTGAAAAATGAACTTATTGGGTGAGAAGTACATGTTGCAGTAGCTGCACTTGATGCATTTGGCCCGAGAGCTGTTGTAACGCGCCGGGATGAAGCTGCCGCGGCAGCCCCAGGCGCACTCGTGCGACACGTCGAAGGCGAAGTTGTCTGGCAACTTCGGCGGCCGGTTTTCACCCAGGAACGACTTACAAAGGCGCTCGGCCTCACGCTTGGTGATCATGCCACAACGCCGCGAAGAGATGGGCATGGCCCCGGCCCGCCGCAGGATCTCCAGTTGGACAGGTGTGCACTGCACGCAAGTGATGCCCAGCGCCACTCGGCGGTTGTGGATCTCGTTGTAGCTAAAGTTCTTGAGAAGTGTGTTGGAGATCTGAGCCAGGCACAGGCGCTCCTGTCCGTCGATCACCAAGGACACGATGGGAATGCCATAGAGGATCACCTGGCCCACCTGGTTGGGCTTGAGGTTGGCATGGCCCGGCCGCGGTTGACTCAATGCGTCGGGCTGGAAGGCGCTCGACGGCGATGCAAGTAGGATGTCATTGGGCCCTGGCAGTGGGCTGGAAGCCATCTCCTCCACCGAAGAACAGCAGGCTTAGCGGTCCGCGTTTGCCTTGGAGACTAGAAAAGAAAGGAGAAAGTTGACTTGAACCTTTCAGGTCTTAAGGCAGAGGGGTAGGATGAGAACTAATTGCAAATTACAATAGCTTGCTTGCCTCGCTTAAGACCTGATTACTAGTGGGCAACTGAGCAAGTTTTAGATGCACAAAGGTCACCTTTTAAATTTTCCTTCAAGATCGCCCGTGAGAAAGTTCAGCGACTTGGAGTTAACAATTTGTCTTGTTTGTATCCTACTCGTCCCAAGCAAATTCTGTCTACTTATCTGTCTATCTGTTTCAGCAAATTCCTAAGAAGCTCAAGACATTCTGGATTTATGGAATAAAATGATTGTTGGAACAAGATATGTGCTCAATAGGAATAGGAAAGCAATGACTGTTGGGATTAACGTTGTACAAGTCACGAAGAACTTGAACGTGACCATTAAAACCGAGAGAGAGAGAGAGAGAGAGAGAGAGAGAGAGAGAGAGAGAGAGAGAGAGAGAATGAATGAATTCAGGTATGCTTGAAAAAATTCAATTTTGGTTAAAAAAAAATTAACCCACATATTTTGAAAGAGAATTTTGTGGTGTCTGTGGTTTCCTTGGTGGGGGAAATTCACTACTGGTTGAAGTAAGCAAAATGAAGTATCTTCTTTCCCGTCCTTGCTTCTAGGTGTTATTTTATTTACCGTAATTAGAAAATTTGAGGGTTGGGATGAGGAAAATCTATATGCATGATTACCTCGAAATAAAGTATGTCGTTTTCAAAATTTCAAAGACTCATTTCATGAGCTGAGTAAGGACTTCTAGTTCTAGTTATGGGGATCAAGAAGAAATTAGAAACATAAGCATTTTTAGAAAGTACTTTCTTGTCATTTTTGATACAAGGTACGTAATGTCATAATGTCAGTACAGGCAAATATATTAAACCAAAAAGCACACAAAGAAATGCTTCTTGGGAGTCACACCTGGCAGAGGATAAATACATTTCAGTTTCCCACAAGTCAACTTTCACGACATTACCACCCTTAACCATGTCCGTCTTGTTATATATGTTGGGAGTGAGCCCAGCGGTAACCATAATTTCCAGATTAATAATAGGCACACTGAAATTGGACGTATGAGTTCTTACCGAAAAAAAAAAAATTACTGATTTCACCTGGTGCCAGTTGGATACCCCAATGCGGAAAAATAATACTCTCTAAGTTGAACATATAGAAAAGAGGAAAGAAACCTGTGTGACAATACACGCTAAGTCAAACAAGTTAGGTGGCTCATTTCCCAGGAAAACACGCAACGGTCTTCGTGTAGCTACTTGCACCAAGCGTAGGCCAAAACTGTCTTTTGCCCTGGAAAGTCACCAGTGGCCGTCGCCTGGCCCTCAAACTGGATTTTGTTACATGGATCACAGAGAATACACTAACCAATCCCTTTAACTGAATGTTCCTTCTTTGGGTCCCCATGACATCTAGATGACCTCCTCTGACCTGCTGCCATGGGGATCTTCAGCTCCCCTTACGCTCTGCAACCTCCAAGAAGGCCTGGATTCCATCGAACAAACCTGGACTCTATCGAAGGAGCTAGGCGTGTCATGTCAATCACTTCGTGGACCAGAGGCCATATTTTCGGGGGGGTGGGTTAGGGCATTAAATGGCACTCAAGGTGTGGTTATACCTGAACTTGACACAACTAACTCTAGCTTTGGTGATGACCCTTCCAGGCTCCTTTTTCTCATAGAGAAGACCGAATTATCTCAGCGAGACCCTGGGAAAATTCGAACTCTCTCGCTTCTTAGAAACACGCGCCATGGATCCTAGTTAGGAACCGCAGCCTTCACAGCGGAGGACGACCCGGAAGACCCGGCAGAAATGCCTGCTCTTGAGTGTCACCACGTCTACCCCAAACCCTTTCAGAAACTCCTTCAGCAAGACAGAAATAAGATTTCGGTTGGGGTATATTTTAAGGGGTGAAAGAAGAGACAATTAAAAGTTAGTTGAACTGAAAAAAGGAACCTGGCAAACTTCTCCATCTGCCTCATGACCCTCCTTCTCCTGACTCTGATACTGTCATTTCCAAGGCCCGCCGCCCCTCCACCTATCGCAGAAATTCCTCAGCTGGGTTTCTCTAACCATCAGCTGGGTGCCGAATCAGAACCGGCGGGTTTGAGCAGTACCTGGTAACCCCTTGATGTCTTTAGGCGAGTGGCTGCCGGCCCATCTTCCGAGGGCGCTCGGAGGCGAAGCATCCAAGCGGGTCCTCGAATCCAGCGGGAGGGACTCAAGCGAGCTGAGCGAAGATCCCGGCACTGGCGCGAGCTAATGGCGCTCGAACCCCGGCGGGGTGTGTGTGGCAGAATGAGGGCCTGAATTGGGGCAGGGTGTCCCCACCACCGCAGAAAGTGTGGGTGCGCGGAAACCCGCGGCAAGCGAGCCCCAAGTGGAGCGCAGTCTGACAGCGCCTTTCTCTGTCTCTGAACTCGTGTCCGATGGAGGGGACGCCACCCAGCGGGCAGGGTGACGTCACCGTCTCCCTGACACTCCACATTAAAGGGCTGGCGTGTTACAGGGAGGGAGGGGGAGAGCGAAAGCGAGAAGGAGCTACATAGAGATCCTTTTTCCAGCAGGCACGAACGCCACCACCTAACCAACTGCAACTGGGCAGCTCCTCAGCCTGGGAACAAACCGCAGCAATGAGGCTGGATCCCCTGATCTGGTTTAGGAGTCCAAAGCTGAATCGCTTGCGAGAATCCTAGAGAGATTCTAGAACACCAGCAAACTTAGTGTCTGCTTGCCTGACTAGCCCCTTCTTATTTCTCAAAGTCACCCTCCTTCCTGAACGGTCCCTCCGGAGCAGGAAGCACACTGTCTCTGAAGATGAACAGATTAGTTTCAGCACTCTTTTGAAACACTGCAGAAGGAGAGAAAGAAGAGAAGTTTCTCCGTGGGGTTCCCAATGGAGAAACTGGGAAAGAAGCGGGGAAGAGGTTATTGACCCCAAGATTTGCACTTCTTTTCAGGGCAAAGTAGCCACCCACAGAACCTTGTCCAGTTGGTCGACGACAGTGGGTAAAACTGGGTGAAGACACCAGTGGGTACCAGTGTGCATTCATCCACCAGTGACGGCTAGGACATCCTTCTAACTCATTTTAATAAGATCTATGCAGGCCATGTCCTCATAAGGAAAAAGTAGGGTGGTCAATTAGGGAGTCCCATGGACAAATTGCCAATTCCCCGGTAGAAATAAATTTCCACAGACTCCCGTAAGAGCATGCAGACCCTTCCCCCTAAAGGAGCCAACTAGGATGAGAAAGATCTTTCTTCATAGTTCCCTAAACTGAGGCACACTCTGGGATATTACTGCAGTATGCAATGTTATCTCCTAATTGACTGACTCTTAAGAGACAAAGAAGCCACTGGCCAGCTTATCAGAAAGTAAGAAGCCATTTGTTTGGAGGATATTCTAAGGAGTGTACTTGCTGTGACAGGAGCAGCAAGTTATGTTCTTCCAGTACTATTCTAGTTGAAGCCCAGTGACTGCCAGGTGAGCAGTTATGCTGTGGAAATGATGGAACAGCCTCCATTAAGCCCAAAGCCCAGCCAGATCCCATTCCAACAATGACAAGTACAAAAATGTAAAACCTTAACAGCTCTTCATAGGTTAGCAGAGCCAAGGAGACCCAAGAAAGTCAGAGCCTTTGCTCGGGACTTGTGGGTTTTAGATAACTAACATCCTGAAAACAGTTTCAAGGCCATGAAAATGGTGACATTTGTTGGAGCTAGAATTTTCAAGTGGCAGTGAAATAATTTTTCACTTATCTGAAAGCAAAAACTAGACTCTGTCTTAAGGAGCTGAAAACAGTTCAGTACTTCCTGTCTATGCTCCTAGACACCCTGTGCAAGAAGGGAAACTTGGATTTGGGGGCTGTCTCTTTCATCTGCCTAAACAACACCAGTGCATTTTCCAACCTTACCACCAGGAAGACAAGCATGGGTAGTCTTCTTGCCCAACTGTCCATCCCTAAGCCTGTTTCCAATGTTCCAGGGCCCAGTCTACCTTCTTTTGGGAGTCAAAGTCTCCTACAAAATAGGTTCAGACTTGCTATGTCTGTTTTCAGAGCCCAGGATGTCAGAAGGAAAGCTCCAGACCCACAGAAAGCCCTACCCAGGGCAAGCTGAGGGGGACACAAGTTGATTCTTTCTCAGTGAGGTACCAACGGGAAATGCTTGGGGCAGGGCTGTGGTAAAAAAGTGTCCCGGCTTTTTTTTTTTTCTTTTACTAAAGAGGCGGAGTCCTACTCTTTAAAAGGTATCTTCATAATATCTTTCTTTGAAAAGAAATTCCTCTGACTGGGTCTATGCTTTCTATCCTTCTGTCCCTGCAGCAACTCCACACCCCGGTGGCACTGGCAGTCACGGACTCCTCATCTGTTCGGTGCTTCGGAGCTTCACTGAATATAAGCCTGACGCTATAATTTTTTTTTAAGTTTCACTAGAAAGAGAAATGTGTAGTGTAAGGCTAAATATTTTATTCAAATGATTATAAGAAGAGCCAGTATTTCATTTCCACAGTGAGTCTGGATGTCCTACTTGTGTGTGTGGGGGAGCAGGCCAGTTGTAGATACAGAATAGTTCCCCCCATCCGAAGTGGATTCTGTTCTCAGAGAATCTTATCTTAGCTAGGTGCATGGCCGTTCATCTGTGTTCTGTGAACTACTGTACTAGTCGCTGCTTCCAACCCTTTGTTTGCTTTGAACAAGTTCCATACTGCTGCTCCTCGGGGCTATGCCAGTCCTTGCCTTGGCATCTGGGGCCCTGACAGACCCTGGGAGGAGTCGGCCCAGGCAGAAGGAGGATGTTTGGAACGAGTTAATCAATGCTTTCCTATTCGAGCGGACATGCATTTTACACGTCGGGACTCTCCTCGGCTTGCTAATTGATTCAAATAGTTTTATTGGTTAAACTGGTGTCACCCGTTTGCATGATCTATCACCGCACAAAGGAGAGCATTTCCACTCTCATCTACATTCCGGGCGGCTGCTGCGGTTCACCCAGGCTAAGGACAGGTAAAGGAGCCCAGACGCCCGGACCCAAAGGAAAACCACAAACCAAGCTGGCCCCTTCGGAGCTGGAGAGGCGAGAGGCGAGGCCTTCATGCATGAGTACGCGGCCAGCACTCTAGTGCTGATGGAGTCTTATAGCTAAGAATATTATTAACTGTTTGAAGGGAACCCAAACCACGCCAGGGCCGAGTCCAGCGTTTTCCACTTTGGAAGGGGTTTGATTTGGAGCCCGCAGTGACTAGGGCTAAGAAGGACGCCCTGATGGCAGAGAAGGGGGGAGCTGTCCGCGGTGCTGACGCAATGCGATGCTCTGAGGCATAACCGATCCTGGACGAACTCTCCCAGCCCGTCGCCATGGGAGTATTAGATTAAGCTTTGGGCAGAGGCAGGACACCTTAAATTTAAGAGGCCGGCAAGAGGTGCTGCAGAAATCACGACTCTAACGTATCACAGCTGCCCAGTTTAGAAGATAAAGACCTTGATATAATAACTTGATTACAACCAGAGACACCACATATCCCTCCTAACCTCTCTTCCGTATTCTAATCTTGGTGCTGAGGAACCCATGGTAATTGCATAACAGAGGTTCACCCCGCTATCCCTCGCTCTAACTCCTGTTCCCCTTTCTTTTCTAGTGACTCTCAGGCAGAAATATCTCTTCTCTTGTCCTTGACTTAGACGTTCCTGGCATGATATTTCTGTATCAGATAAGGGAAAGACACAATTTCCCTGTCACTCCCAGAAGTGCAAAAGGAGATTCAGGAGGAAACTTAAAGCCCGGTGAACAGATGAAGCCACCAAATAAAGGGATTCACATGAAGTTGGTACAAATTTCTCTGCAACCACTTCTCAGCTGTGGAAACTTGCTCAGATACCTACATTTCACAAGGCTCACTTGCAAAAGGGGGAGGTTGCTAGCTAGTGCACTGGGTTGAAGTGAGAATTAAATTATATGTATGTGTATGCTATATATGTATACATGCACACACACATATGGTGTGCTTTGCACATTTAATGAATGGCACGGCCCTTCCCTGGAGAATGAGGACAAAACTCAGTCTGTCAGAAGATGCTGTAGGCAGCATCAATGGCTTCATAATAAATGGTATCAACTATGCCTTAGCTTAGTGAGCAGAGGTGAAGCCGACTTACTCATAGGAAATCAGTTCTTCTCTCTAAAATTATATTTTGCCCTTAACTGATAAAGTATTTTTAAAAAGATTTATTTTGCTTTTAACTCTCTCTCTCTCTCTCTCTCTCTCTCTCTCTCTCTCTCTCTCTCTCTCTCTGTGTGTGTGTGTGTGTGTGTACTCACACGTACATGAGTGCAGCTGGCTGAGGAGGCCAGAGGTGTTGTTTCCCCTGGAGTGGGAGTTAACAAGCTTGGTGAGCCAACCGATGTGGGTCCTGGGAATTGAGCCCCAGTCAGGTCCTGGAAATTGAACTCCAGTCATCTACAAGTAGATATGTTCTCTGAGTCATATCAAGCCATCTTTTCAGCCCCAGTATAGCTTGCTTGCTTGCTTGCTTGCTTGCTTGCTTTATTTATTTATTTATTTATTTATTTATTTATTTATTTATTTATAGATAGGGGTCTTGAACTTTCGATTCTCATGTGACATCACACTAAGTTTTGGCGTTTGTTTTATATACAGGTAGCCAAAATCCCAACAAGTGTTTGTTCATCCTACTTTAAAGAAATTAATAATAAAATTACCAAGGATAATGGCCACAATGATACTAATTGCTGACTACTCTCAGCTCTCAATTACCATCCTTTCCACAACGTGGCCAGCAAGCTCAGCTCAAAATCCTTGATTTTCACACCATTGACTCATTCAGAGTCATGTAAAATAAAACAAGGACCAGGAGGCAACCAAAGGTTCATTCATGATGGAAATCACAAAGAAGTGACAAAGGCTCTTGAACTTTTGGAGGCAGGGACAATCTTTGAACCTTCTCTAAACATTGTCCATCAAAAGGTCGCTTTCTCCAGCTGTCCAGCACAAAGTAGTGAGAACATAGCCTTTCTCGGAGAAGGGGAGAGAAATTGCACCCCCCAAACTATGTACTCTTAAATTCCTTGTAGGAATTAATGATTCCTTCTTAAGTTCCAAGCACATTCCTGTATAAGAAATAAAAACTCTGGAGGAGGAGTCAAGTCTTATTTTGTCTTTATCAAAGGAAGCCATTATTGCAACTTGAAAACTTGAACTTGGGTAAATGGCAGAGAAAGCTCTTTATCAGTTTGCAGAGACCAGGAACAATTAAGACATTTACTGCTGGGATTTTTTTTTTCTTTTATAAACAGAGAATGAGCACTTATTTTCTCACAGTTCCCACATGCCTATGAATACAGAAAGACATCATTTACAGGAGCTAATAAAGCCAGATTAGAGCATGAAGTTAGTATGTGTGATGTTCACTTAACAAATATTAGTTGATCAGGATGAAATTCAAAGGTAACGAAAACACCGAGGAAGGATTTGTGGATGCACGCTCTCCCTAAGTATATCTGCAAATGTGCATCAGAGATGAAGAGCGACACAGGGAACAAGCCTGTGCACTAGGCTCTCCTCCCTCCCCTCTCCCCTTTCTCCCTCTCAGGGAGCATGCATACACATATGACCCACCCCCTCCACTCCCCTTCTCTGCACACTGAGAAGGAGGGGGTCCTTTGAAATGGAGGTGGTCCCAGCTGGAAAACCCCGGAGCTCATTTAGATCACATCACTTCAGGCTTTTGTCTCTGCTCCTGAATAACCTGGGCTGCTGCAACAAAAGGACAGGCATGTGCACGGAGCTTTCATTGGCCAAGATGCTGCTCTAATATAATGAATAACAAGATAAGACGCCTGCCTTTTTTTTCCTTTTCTCTTTTTTGATTGCCATTCCTAAAGAAGGGAAAGGAGAAAAAGGGAGAGATGGGAGAGAAAGAGAGAGAGAGAGAGAGAGAGAGAGAGAGAGAGAGAGAGAGGTGCAAGAAGCAGAGATTGTGAAAGAGGAAACCAAGGCAAGTATTTGGGTGGATTCCCACGAGAGTCTTTAATTGTATGAAGATCTCAACTACTACAAAGTATATGAAATGAGGTTCCGGCTTACTTTATTTTATAAGTGGCTCTTTTATTTCACGGAACTAGTTTAAGAAGTGCCTGACACAGAGGATGTAGAACAGGACCTTCTAAAGCTTGGAAAGGGGAGGGGAGGGGTGGGGGAGGGTTATACGTTGTCTGTCTATGTGTCACTGGAGGAAAAAAAATGACATAGATACACGTTTAACATCTCCCTGGCTGACGCTGCTAGATAGAGCATTAGATTTTATTTTCTGGGAGAAATGAAGGAATTTCTTGTTTGTTTTATTTTTCTGTTCTTTTCCCCAATACTGCCCACATGAAAAATCTGCTTTGCCCTCAAGCTTGGCCCTATTGGCTGCTACACGAATAAACTACCATGTGCTCCCTGGGGGGGCCAGTAAGCAGCACACATATCTTCTGCATGCAAACTTTAACTTTGTGTTAGCAAAAGGTTACAAGACATATTAGTCAGAGAAATCTCGTAATAAGCTACTCTAACTTTAAAGCCTTTAAGCATGACGGCTGAAAAAAAATTTTTTGTTGTTGTTGTTAAAGAAAAATATCTTGAAATGCACAAAAATGAAAAGTCCTCTGTCTGAATATTTGCTAGACATCATATTTTCAGGAATACCCCCAGACCATAGGCAATAGCATCTCAACTTTTTTTTCAAAAACATATTATGATATCACTGACAAACTCTTAATGTAGGCAAATAATTAAATTTTCCATCTTTTAGAACTGTGTAACCTTGGGTGTCTTAGAAACAAATTGCACAAACAAACCATGGAGATGAGCACTGGGGGTTTCAGAGGAGATATAATGAACCAACTTTAATTACTAACTTGAAATTAAAAATGTAATATACAGATTTAAATTTATTTTCACCTAAATTGTGTATAAAATTATATGGCTTTTGCAGGCTAAGAAATGCTCTGTAACCAGCCATGCTGCTAAAAAGTCTGAAGTAGTTTCCAAAAGCGAGTTCCCAGACTCACACAGTAATAATGACACATTTATCATTACTGATGACCACCTACTGGGTAATTATTGCTTTGTTACTACTCCTACTACAATCAAGAGATTTCTTTATTTACTGTTAACATTCACTTAAAACTGAATGTTAATGACTGTTCTGAATTCACCAAAGAGAGTTTTCTGTTATATTTCAGAAGTACTTATGTTCCGGTTCAGAAATGGAAAACCATATCATAACAGAATAGAAGGAGAATACTTTATTCTCACCTTCTCTCGAGGACATAAGTGGCATTCTGAGGGTTTCTGGAACAAAATTCTCCAGCTCAGAATCCCCAAAAGGTCAACATAACAGAACCACTTGACTTGTGCTAATTACCTAAGTACTTTATTACAGGAGATCCATTCATTATTAATACTTGTTTACAGTAACTTTCTATTTGGGAGAGTTGTATTTTACGAGAGGCAAACCATCCACTGCTCTAGGGCTAGCCTCTCCCATCTTGTTTCTTCTTACCCCTCCATTTAGCTTCACATTCCTCCTAGGTTTTGTCCCTACTGATGCACATACAACCCCAGAAGACTCCCAACTCCATCTCCCTTACCCCTTCGGAACTCCCAGTTCTTCAAAGTAAGCTCTGGGTTTGCAGAGTTGACTGGAGTTGGTATGGATGGGAAAATAGAACTGACTGCAAGTTTTCATATACAGTCTAAACTGCTCGAGGCTTGGGCAACCATTTCCATCTTCACTCAGAGATCAGGAAATGAGCAAAAAAAGGGGCATGGCAGAAACTCTTAATCAGTGGGAGAGTGAACTCAGAGGAAGCTCCTGGAGTCCCTGGAAGGTTTGAATCTCACAGCCAGTGGTAGTGTAGTCTATATTAACTTATTCCAAATGCTGGTGTCAAGATCCACTAGTAAGAGACATGCTTTTGTTGGTGGGGTGGCCTCAGAGAGTCCCATTGACATACTGCATTGGCTGCACTGTCCAGAGACCCTGGAGAGTTTCATCCTAGAAACTTGTGTGGCTAGCTCCCCAGAGAAGCCAAAGGCCTCCACCCTAAACATAGGAGTTTCTTCTTGGGGTTTCATCCAGGATTGAGACTCCACTGCCAGTTTGGATGTAAGATACTGAAAGTCAGTAAGCTGGGACTAGAGGGAGTCTTGCAGTGGAGACACTTATGAGGTAGAGTAGAAACATGGGGTTAGCTAGAAATGGCCTGTTCCTTCAAGCAGTGGTGGATGAAGACAGAAAAGAACCGGCTAGAAGCTGTTGTTCCAGGGGTTTGGATCACTTGAGGAGGATGAAAAGTGGAAGTCTTGAATGTGGTAGACAGAGCTTTGAGGAAGCACCTATACAAATTAGCTGAGACTAATCCGTTCTGGCCAAAGTCCCGAACTGACAGCTCAAATCTCAGATTTATACCCCACATCTTTATTCTGTAGCTTAGAGTTTCCACACTTTTGAGGTTTTAGTACAGAGGATAGGGGGACTCAGGTCCCCAGGGCTCTGTGATGTATCCTAGTGAGGGAAATGGAGTGACGGGGAGAGTACTGATATTAGGTCCAAAGTGGGTGTTTCAGGTTTGGTCAGCTCACCCTCCCCCGTCCCTACTCAGCTAGACTCCTTGCTTTTACCCCGTGCCAGGGTGAAACAGCACCCTGTGATCTACGGAGGAATGCCGTTCCCAGCAAGCCTTCTTTAATGGTCCTTTAACAAACTCTTCGATCTCTCTTTAGCCGCTCTGGCTCTCTCTCACCGCTTCCCTCTTCCCTTCTCTACTGCCTTCATCAATTATTTATGACAAGCATTAATTATTCAGGAAAAGAGAAAACTCCAGCTTTGGGAACTTTACGAAGGGGAGCTGGGGGTTCCTTTCCTGTACCCACGGTAGTTTTGAGTGTCGGGACTCCTTTTGGAGTGATTCCGCTTTGAAGCACAAGAGAATGGGAACTCAGTAGCTGGAAAGGAGATGGGGTGTGTGTGTTTGTGTGTGTGAGGGCTATGCTCTTCATCTTGGTCCGCTCGGGCCGCTGAATGCTTTGTGTAACCTCCAGGGACCAGAAGTTACGAAGCTCATCCGCAGGAGTCGCTGTCCGGACTTGATGGTGCTGAAACCGCCAGCCTGAGTCCCTAGGCTGCGGCTTATGGGGTGGATGGTGTACCAGAGGGTGGGTGGTGGTTTTATTGGGGGCGGGGGGGGGAGAGAGATCAGGATTCGGACTCTGGCAGGGGGCTCCTTTCTAAAAAGACTTGTTTGGCTTCTCTCCCTTCAACCGCCCCCCAACCCCGCCTCGTGACACCAGGAACGCTGTAACCAAAGATTAATTGCCTTAATCAAATCGACCCACCCTCTGCAATTAATCTTTTACCAACAAATTAGAAACAATTTACCTCAACCTCCTGGGTCAGAAGGAGAGAAGAGGTAGAGTGGTTCAGGGAACGGACAGGATGGGAGACTTTGACAAAACCTGCAAAAGGTGTGAGGCAGGCACTTGGGAACCGGTGTGTGTTTTAAGGCCAGAGGGGAGGGAGGAGGTCGGGGTCAGCGGTGGGATTCCAATGGGGCCGGAAATTCCTGGAGTGCCTTTAAGCTCAGGATTCTCAAAAGGGGTGGAGGCCGAGGGCAGAGGATGAGGCCACTTACCTGTCCGCACTGCCAGCACGGTCCTCAGCGCTCGGTCCTCCTGCCTGCCTGGCGCTCCGCCGCAGCTCCGGCTCTGTCTCCAGCGGCGCCCGCTGCCTCTCTCGCGCGGGATCCGCCTCCACCCGCAGCCCGTGTTCCTCTGCGAGCCTGCTTGCGGGCTGGTACTCCTCCAGTCCCCGGTCCCCGTCCGGTCCCGCTCCTCCCCTGCTCTCCGTTCCTCGTAGCCCCTTAGCTCTTCCTACTCCCCTCCTCCGCAAGTTTGTAAGTTTGGGGTGACGGTCGATCTTCTCGCACCCAGCTTCACAGTTTAGCTTGCTCAGATCCGCACCCCCACTTCTCAGCTCAGACCTGGGTCTCTGACGCCGCCTGTTGGTCAGGCAGAGCAGGGCATAGCCACAGCGCAGAGACAGTCCTTCACCCCTCACCCTCTCCGTGCTTGGTAGTTCAACAGCACCCAAAGAAGGCAAAGTTGAGGACCGGGTAGCTGCAGTGAAGCCTAGGGCAAAAGATTAGCACACTGGGTGTACATAGCCTGGGCTGAACTTCTGATTCTCACGGGAAAGGTTGTCTCATGACCTGCAGGTCTCCTGTGCCACCCGTAGACAGTTTATGAACAGCTATATCCTTCTCCAGTTCTTTAGAACAACCACCCGAGAGGATGTCTTTTGGGAGCGTTGATCGTGAACATCAATTGAGTATCTTTGGAACCAAGGGAAGAAAGATGGGAAAGTTAAAGTCCTGAGAGGAAGTCCTTCCCATTAAGGGGGGATGGGGAGCTTCGGGGATGGGGATGGGGATGGGGATGGGGATGGGGATGGGGATGGGGATGGGGATGGGGATGGGGATGGGGATGGGGATGGGGATGGGGATGGGGATGGGGATGGGGATGGGGATGCTAATCCTTCTCACTAGGAAGTTTCAAACCTGGGGGGGGGTGCACTGGCAAGTGTGGGTTAGGGGGTTCCAGGCAGAGCTCAGGGCTCCGAGGAGGGATTCTAGCAAGGTGGACAGAACCCAGGAGGTCTAGGTGGCCCCACATAGGGAGATTTTCTGCTCTGGCCTAGTCCCTAAGTGACTACCCTGGTGCTGGTCTCTCCCACGGAGCAAACCTTCCCTCTGCATTTCTTGGGAAGTCTTGGCCTGGACCTAGACCCATCTAGGCCTCACAGAGTGGAGGTATGGTAGTCTCCCCACCTTCACCCTGTCTTATTCATTCAAAGAATTGACTGTTTCTCACTACCCCGTCCTTCTCTAATAAACGATTCCCATAGATTATTCGATGCAGAGAAGGAAGGCGGCTGCTTAAAAAACAAAAAGCCATAGCCCTAATGAGTTCAATTACAATGTGGTAAACACATTGCCTCTACGCTTTAATTAAGCCTGCTGCCCAATTTTAACTCATTAGTAATTCATTAAGAGAACAGCCCCGTGCTGGCGGGCGGGCGGAAGGCACCGTAGACGGAATGTGCTGGGCGGAGTCCACACAAGGCTGGCCGATAGCGGGGCCCCTGCGTTGGAACTCAGCGAACCAGGTATGCAACCCACTGGCTTTAGTATCCATTAAGACCAGAATCCCCTCCCCAGACGACCAGACTTAGCAACTCTGAGCGCTCAAGATGACCTATCCTATGCTTAGTCCCTTGGGTTTGTAACAGTTTGCAAACCTGTTGGGTAGGTAAAGGTGGTGTGGGGCGGAGCCTCGGAAGGGAGAAAATGTTCTCAGTTGAAACCGGGTGGCCTAGTGAGGTATGTTCACGCTCCTTTCAGTTCGTATTAGACGTAAAGAAAAAAAGCTAGGTTTGGCTTTAGCTCCCAGTGCTACTACGGTCTGCACGCTTGCAGAGAAATTAGACCATGCTATTGAGCCAGGGATGAGGATGGTGGCGGGAGAAGACTGTTGGCTGCGGAGAGGAGATCTGGAGGTAGGAGCCAGGAATCTTCTTTATCCCTTTCTCTTTCCTGAGTGGTTACGACTGGGGCTCTGCGTCTGTAACTATGTCGGTTGAGACCAGCGCTTGAGACCATCCTATTGTGGGCAGGAAGGGTAAGAGCGTGGTAGAGCGAATCGTGACCTGTCGACCTGTCAGTAAACTGTTAAGATAGTGCCTCTTCCTAATGGAGACAACTTAAGACAGCCCCTTCCCCTCCCCTGGCCTTGGCAAGTTCTAGAAAGAGTGAGCCAGCGTGCTCTAGGCACTTCACAGTTTGGATAGGACTGAACTCTTGGGTCTCAGAGGTTTCAGCATGGAGTTTCCAAAGCAAAGAGCATTCAGAGAAAGGGCTACAGAGGGGAGCTTTGGTTAGGAAAAAGGACTTGGAACTGCTTCCTGCCCTAATTCTGCGGCTTTCTTTGGTTCGAAGAATCCCTGGGCACCCCGGCTGCTCACCGCGCCCTCTAGGTGCTGCGAGAACTTGTCCAGGCGGAGAGGGTCGGCTCCGCCTTCCGAGGGCGGGTGGGGACTCCCCGCGGTCAGTGCTGAGCCTGGGGCCGGGACTGTTTGCGCTCCTTCTACCCTTGAGCTCTCCTCAGTCGCCGATTGCGCCTGCTCAAGTCCGGTTGTCGCTCCCTTCCCTGGTCCGAGCTACAGCTGCTTCTGGAAACGAGTGCACGGACGGGATTTCCTCTTCACCCGGGTAAAGTCCCGCCGTCAGGTGGCCCAGGAGGAGGGCTGGGCTCCCGGAGGACACTCCGGTGCTTGGCTAGGATGCGCCAGAGGGGTGTCTTGAATTTTGGCCTACCTGCTTACCCAGAGGAGGAAATGCTGTGGGTTCAGACTGGGTACTCCAAGGACGGGGGTCCAGCATGGTTTTGCACTCTTTGGATTCTCTAGAGAGGGTTGGGGGGTGTGTGTGAATTTGCTACCCCTGTGCCCACCCCTTCCACCGGATCTGAGTCTCGGCCCTGGCGTGGTAAGTCCCTCGCCGGACGGTGGGCGGCGGGAGGGGTCTCCTGTCAGGTTGCGCACCCAGTACACACAGACCCTGGTCCTTAACCCTGGTCCTTAATGAGAAGCAGCCCTGGGTTTGGAGAGTGTTGCTTCTGGTTGCTTTTCCGGAGCCCTGCGCTGGCCTGATCAGTTTTCCTCCCAAGGTTTTGGCCTTGTCGCAGCAGCAGCAGCAGCAGCAGCAGCAGCAGCAGCAGCAGCAGCAGCAGCAGCAGCAGCAGCAGCAGCAGCAGCAGCAGCAGCAGCAGCAGCAGCA
>JANHMN010000013.1:12311276-12342510 GCA_030674055.1 Rhabdomys pumilio
CACTAGCCACTAGCCACTAGCCACTAGCCACTAGCCACTAGCCACTAGCCACTGAAGGTGCCACTCTGAGTCTCCTCAGATCCTGAGTGGGGTCTGAGCTCTTTGAGGAAGTGTATAATCTTGCTGTCTTGGGTGATAGGATATTAGAGATGGCAACTGTTTTGATCTCAGACTGTCCTTGGTTTCCCTTAATCAAGTGTGAATGTCTTGTTTATAGCCATATCCAGGGAAGAGTTTTCCCAGTCTCTGAAAAATTCTAGAATGCGATGCTTAAGTGATGCATGGCTGGACAGGTGTGCCCTACTTCCTCACAAGTCTCTCTCTTGTCCTCTTGCCTGCAACTGCGGGTGTGGGATCCTCTCTTAAAAGCAAAAAATCCACTAAGATTGTTGATTTCACTATATCTTTTTAAATTTTTAAAAATTTTTATGTGCATTGGTGTTCTGCCTGCATGTCTGTGTGAGAGAGCCAGATCCCTCTGGAACTGGAGTTACAGACAGTCGTGAGCTGCAATGTGGATGCTGGGAATTGAACCTGGGTCCTCTGGAAGAGCAGCCAGTACTCTTAACGGCTGAGCCATCTCTTCAGTTCTTACCATATTGTTTGCCTTTGTATATTTTTATGATTATGCCAGTTCAGCGATGTAATATATGTATGCTGGGCATGGTGGCATACCCTGTAATTCCAGTCAGCATTCTGGAGGTTAATGCAGGAAGAATCCCAGTTTAAGGGCAGCCTTGGATGTACAGCAAGACCCTGCTATTTGAAAAAAGAGGCTGTGTTCCCAGTGTTTTATAAGAAGACATTCTATAAGGTGTTCTACACATCCCATACTGCCAGAAAGAGAAGGCTGGCACATGCCTCTTACAAGAGTCACATGTTCGCTTGTTTAGATCTTAGGCAGGTGGAAGATGCGGGGACTCTTTCTGTTGCGTGCAGGAGGCCATTCCAGTTGCTGCTGCTACATCTTCCCCACCTGCACATCCAGACTGGTTGCTGCTTGTGAACCACTTTGTTCAGTGGCAGCTGGCAGGTATGTCCATCCTGACTATTTTGTGTAATTTTACCAACCCCTTTCCATACTTGGTGTGTCAGTGGAGCCAGCCACTGGGAATCGCCCAGTCTCTCTGTTCAACATAAGTCCTGTCAGTGTTTATACATAGAGTGGGAAGGGATCAAACACAGTAGGAAACAGGTCCAGAGAGACCAAGTGACTGCTGACTGTCTCTGAGAGCAAGAACTTGAACTCAGGCGCTAGCCTCTCTGGGATGCTGTGCTTCCTCAAGCTGTTCTGCACCCTGGTGGTGTCTGGGAACCTGGAGTGGGAGAGTGTGGCTTTGGTGTCTCCTTGACATAGGAAGAAGGTTCTGGAGAGTCTGTGGATTTCCTCGTCTTTGGTTTCTCTATCCCTCCTGCTTGTTATGTGAGAGTACCAGCTGAGGAAAGCAAACAAACCAAACCAACAAAACCTCAAATCACTGCGCAGTGTTTCTGCTTTCAACCGACACAAATCACAGCGCAGGAAGTGCCCCTTCTCAGCCTGAGAGAAGTGGTCCACTGGTTGATTGCTTAGCTGGGAGAAAGGGAGTGGGGAGCCCATTCTCGATTCTCCTGCCTTAGCTGCCTGTCAATGAGCTTCTTACCTCATTTCGGGGGACAGGTAACGTCACTAATGTGATGTCTAGCAGTTTGTAAAAGAATCACACGAGCACTGTTTAGTGTGAAACTCTTGGTGATCCAAAATACTGTTAGATGCATGTTCTGGTGTTTGCTCTGATGAGCTCCAAGTTCTGAGAAACTATATTTGAGCCCTACATCATATGGAGTTGGCAGACTACTCAGAAATGCTTGCAGAAGCTTGTGGAAAGAGGAGGGTGGGCAAGAGGGGTGTGATTTAGTTGCTTGCATTTGAAACTGAGGGGGTCCCGGACAGTACATGTAGCCCCTCTTCCGATGCTATTATCAGGCATTGTTTGGGAACTGGCTGGAGCTGCATCTGTGTTGGTGCCCATATGTCCTGCTGCTGAGGACAAAAAGGCAGTCATTAATCCCAGAGAGAACAGGTAGGGGTCACTGATGCAGGAAAACCCACAACCAAAGAGCCAGCTGAATACAAGAGTTAAAAAGTTTATAAGAAATGCAGTGACGCTGGTTGTGGTGGCATTTACCTTTAATTGCAGCACCTGGGAGGCAGAGACTGGCTGAGGAGATCAAGCCTGGTTTAGAGAGTGAATTCCAGGCTATATAGACCCTGTCTTAAAAGAAATGCAATGAAAGTTTCATGTCTGTGTCTGGTTTGTTTTCTAGAAATACCTTCAGGAAAAAAAATCAGATTTTTATTGTTGTTGATATATATATATATATATATATATATATATATATGCGCATACATATGCATTTGTATATATGTATGCACATATATGAACACATGCACACACACATACATGTGTATGTGTGATCATGGATTAAAAAACCATCCAAAGCAATACCCACACCCTTCCTTTATCCTAAGGAAGGAGCTCCCCATAGGATGGTTTGCATGCAGATGGGTCTCTAACTGAGAAGTTGTGCTTATGTAATTGGATGAACCTTGACTCTTTTCCTGAAGCTGTGGGAAAGAACAGGGCACAGAAACATGACAGAGTGTTGTTTAGGCCACAGAGATTTGAAACTGCTGCTCTGAGCATCCAGGGTAGTTTTCTGCAGCAGCCTTCAAGGCCACCCTACGTAGGCTGTGCTGACTTGACACTGTTTCCTGTCTTATACAAAAGTAAGACACGTACAAGCACACAGTGAACAATGGGAGCTGTTGTCAAGACTCAGGGCCTGACTTGGTCTTGGCTTGCTTCCCTCTGAAACGGTAGGACCTTAAAGACCTTAAAGCAAGTGGGAGGAAAGTCCCCCTCGAAGGCTCCTGATTGTCAGCAGCACTGTGGCCATCTTGCTCAAACTGCACCCACACCAACTGCTCAGGACACACACACACATACACACACACACACACACACACACACACACACACACGTGCGCGCGCGCGCGCGCACCATTGCAGGCACCTAAGCAGCTCCTTGCAGGTGCTGAGGGTTTCAAGTGTTCTGCTCCCCTCCCTGCATGCTGGAGTTCAACTGTCCATAGAGCTTACTGTTTGCCATCTTGGCTTCCCTCCCCTTCCTTCCCTGCCCGATTCCTTGATTCCCTGAGTCTCTTCTTTTTTTCCTGGAACACTATCTACTCTCAAGCTCTGTTTCACGGAGAATCCAAAGTGAAACACACAGGGCTGCATTTGCTTAATTGAGCATTCTTTAAAACAACAACAACAACAACAACAACAACAACAATTTTTAATTTTATGTGTATGGGTATTTTGCTTGCATGTATGTATCTGACTTTGGAGGCCAGAAGAGGGCAATGGATCCCCTGAGACTGGAGTTACAGGCAATTGTGGACTGCTATGTGAATACTGGGACTTGAACCTGGGTCCTCAGGAAGAGCAGTCAGTGCTCTTAAACAGGGAGCCATCTCTCTGGACCATTAATTGAACATTCTTTGTGACATCTGACATCTGATTCCTATTGATTTGGCCAAGATTCAAAGCATATTGAAGCTGAGAGTTCAGAAGCCACCACCCAGTGGTAGATTTCCCAGAAGGCAATGGGTGGTGGTGGTGGTGGTGGTTGGGTCATATAGCCAAGTGGTTAGAGATAGGCATTCAGTCAAGCTGGTGTTCCTCAGCTCCCATGATTCACTTTCTTGACACACATCAACTTCCATTTGAGCAAAGCATCCTAATTTCAGGGTTGTAGCCTGAAAAAAAAAAAAACCCCGACTTCATCTTTCCTCTGCTAAACAATACTTCAGTTGAATCAACA
This sequence comes from Rhabdomys pumilio, assembly GCA_030674055.1. NCBI lineage: Eukaryota > Metazoa > Chordata > Mammalia > Rodentia > Muridae > Rhabdomys > Rhabdomys pumilio. Next base: position 12,315,146 of record JANHMN010000013.1, read on the forward strand.
CCCCACTTCCAGCTTTTTTAGTGCTGGAGAATCAAAGCTAGGATCTCACACAGGCTAAGCCAGTTCTCCTCCACTGGACTATACATTTCTGGCCCCTCTTCCCATATTCTATAGTGATAGTTCCTTGGCCTGAAAGATGATGGCATGTTTATATAATTTTTTATTTACCTGACTAGCTAGTCAGTACTACTGAGTAGCCAGCTGGACTCCAGATAATGTATTCAAGAATCATCCTGTGATATCATATCCCTATCCTAAAAGGAAAGGGTGTGGTCTCTCTGGGAGAGGCTGAAAGAGGTACATGTCTGAGTATAGCTTAGAGTCAGTGTGATCAGATGGGGCCTCAGGGGAGGGCACGGCCCATAGATGAGGGACTTGGAAAGTACATAAAGAGACCACATACCATTCCGGAAAGCAATGAAAAGCTGGTTGATACTTCAAGTAGGGAGTGACACAGTTACCTCTTTGTGTCTGTTTCTTTCCTTCATGGGTTGGGTGGGAGGAGGAGGCACCTTCTTCCTGCCTTGCCACAGATCTGAGAACAATGGTGCCTGCTGACTATGGACTGTGTTCTCTGAGACTGTGAGCCAAACAGACCTTTCCTCCTTTAAGTTGATTTGTTCAGTATTTTGTCATAATGACAAAATGCCTGGAACACACTACCCCACTCAGGTCAGCTCTTCCATGCATGTCCTCTTATTGGTGTCCAGAGCATGACCGGACATTCTCCTGTCTCCAAGATGGCCTCATTCACCATCTTACATATGTTCAGTGACATTCTTTTCAAAGTCAGTAGTTAACAAATAAACCAAGCCTCCATGGTGTCTACTCATTAGCTGGGGTAGGAAGACATATACACACATAACCAGTGAGCCATGTACATGATTGTTTCCATGGTGACACATACCATGAGCATGGAGGAGGTGAGAGATAAGGAGATGGTGACTGAGGATGGGAGGGCGCTTTGTCTTGAATATGATTGACCAGGAAGCAAATGGACTTTGAACCCTGAGGAGACTCGGGCTGAGACGTTTAAAGCCAAGGAAAACCCAGCTTTAGAGGCTTCAGTGGAAGCTGGCTTCTTGGCATCTTCAGGAAGGTAAGGACCCTGCTAGGACCCTGGCTATTACAGTGGAGTGAAGAGGGAGTGCCCCAAGATGTGAGTCAGGGAGCACATGATCTCCCATCCAAATAATGATACATAAAATGGAAAAATTCTTCAGGGCAAAGCAAAAAGTTCAGCACACAGCCACTTTTTAGACTTAAAAACTATTTCCTTTGTGTTTAATTTCAAACATGTACAACAGTAATAATATCACGTAATGGACCCCTTGGTGCTCATTCAGCCCCAGGACTTGACAACTCAAGGGGTCTGACTCCATCCACACCAGTCACCTACTTTAGAAATGAACCTATAGCTGTATTAGGAAGGGTCTCAAAATGGAAAGTAAACCCACCACAGGTTTACCATGCCCCAAATACTGAATAAAATTTTTTTAATAAGATAGAATACCCAGTTTATTAGTGTTAGAATTTTTCATATGTAAAAATTGATATTAAAACAAAAATCTATATGCTGCATTTGTCTCTAAGATTTTAAATAAAACCATTTCCTTTTTTGGATGAACATGATGGGATACACTTTTAATCTCAGCACTTGGGGGCGGGAAGCAATGGCAGGTGGATTTCTGTGAACTCGAGGCCTGTCTGCTTTACGTAGGAATTCCAGGACATCTAGAATTACACGGTGAGACCTTGTCTCCAAAGAAAAAACAAAAATTGTTGTTATAAAGAACAATTTTTGACTCATAGCAAAATTGAGAAGAAGGCGAGAGTTTTTTCCCCTGTACCCCTGTCGGCCACATCTCCTTGTAAAGTGCTCATTTCTTACATCCAGTGACTGCCGTTATCACCTACAGATGGCAGTTCACACTAGGATTCAGTCTTCGTACTGAACAGATTGAGGACATAGACAAAAGTGTGTCTCTGTTACAGTCTTACATGGAATAGTTTTGCTGCCCCCGAAGTCTGCTTTTTCCACATTCTTATGCCTCTCTAAAGACTGAAAGTGACTGCTATTTTTATTTTTTTTCACGGTTTTGATCACTATATAGTCAGAATCACATAATAGGTGCCCTTTCATAACTTTTTTCCGCTTTAAAACATGCGCTTGTTTCTTCTTTTCAGCCTCTTTGGTTATTTATTTTTTCCTGCTGAGTAATATTCCATAGTTTGGACGTACCACAATTTACTCTTTCATCTACCGAAGGATACTTCCAAGTTTTTCCAGTTATAAATAGAGTCACTATAACATCCATATGGCTTTCAGCACATTTGGGGAGTACCAGAGAACATGGATGGATGTCCTTCCACTCCTTAGTCTATAGGTTACACACACACACACACACACACACACACACACACACACGAAAGATTGAACCCATAGCCTCAGGTATGCTAGGTACACGTTCTACTACTGAGATACATTCCCGATTCTTTTTATCCTGATTGTATTTGCTGAAAAAAAAATAGATTGTTTTCTGTGAATAATTTCTTAGCCTAGGTTTTTCTACCTGAATCCATGTGATGCTTGTTTCTTCTTTCCTCTTTATTTTCCAGAAACTTGCCATTAAAGTTGACCAGAAGTGAGTTCAACTTTATTTATTTATTATGTAGCACTCTTCTATGGGGCTGTGGGGCTGTTGTTCTTCCGTGGACTTTTCACCAAGGAGACCTGAAGATTGATTTAAGATTTGCCCAGTGGTGGATCCCTATGAGTTTGAGACCAGCTTGGTCTACATAGCAGGTTCCAGGCCAGCCTAAGCTTATTTATGTATGAAACCAGTTAGGGACTGTGGTAGTGTGAATGAAAATGGTTCCTGTAGTCTTAGAGATTTGAATACTTGGTCTCCAGGGAGTGGCACTATTTGAAAGAATTAGGAGAAGTGGCCTTGATATAGAAAGTGTGTCACTAGAAGTGAGCTTTGAGGTTTTAAAAAGTCCATTCCAAGCCCAGAGTCTCTCTCTTCCTGCTGTCTTTGGGTCCAGATGTAGAGCTCTCGGCTGCTCCAGCACCATGTCTGCTTATGTGCCACTATGCTCCCTTGCCTTGATGACTATGGATGAACAAAACCTCTGAAACTGTAAGCAAGGCACAATTCAGTACTTCCCTTCATAAGAGTTTCAGTGGGTATGATATTTCTTCACAGCAATAGATCACTGACTAAGACAGAGGTAATAAAGACAGCTCCATGAGTTAGGGGACTTTCCACCAAGCCCAATGATCCCAGTTCAGTCTCCAAAACCCTCATGGTACAACGAGAGATGTCTCTCTTGCAAGTTATTCTTTGATCTCCATATGTGAGCCAAAGTATGTGAGTCTCCCCCATAAATAATTAAATGTAAAAAAATATTTAAGACCAGCTAGGAACATGTGTATGCATTCATGTGAATATGTGTGTCTGTGTATCTACAGGCTGAGAAAACAATACGTGGAGTCCAGATACGCCAGATTTTTCTGGCTCCTCAAGGAAGTGGAGCCTGTTAATGAGGAATAAAACATTCTGATACCAGCAGTAAAGGCTGTGTGATAATGACATCACTTACATGAGGAGCTGTGGTTGTAAAGACTGAGGGAATCTGCTTCCGTTTCTGGCTGATTCGGTTGTGGTGAGTGCTTTCACTTCCCAGCCTGTTCCTTCTTTAATTTTTCAGTCCGTGTGTAGCAATCCCATTAGTTGTATTTAATACATGGTATATTTGTTCTTAGACTTTTATGACTCATGCTAATTAACTGTACAGTCTTTTATTAGTGTTTGAAATTCTAATTACTGCATTCCCAGGAAGTTTAATATTGTTTAGACTGCACTGCCTCTTTATTGACTCTCACGTTTGCCTCTAGAAACTGAAGTTATGAGTCTCAGAGAGTCTGTGTTCATTAAGGAAGAACACCCTGGCTTAGTCAATCCTTCTTCTTCATGAGGGGCCAAAACAGGCTCTTGGAACTGGGTTTCCTGTTGAGTAGGTGCTGCCTATTTCCTGCCAATGGCTGGCATTCAAGCAGTCGGTGGCACTTCCAGGAATGACCAGGAAGTGCTCTGTGATGTGTGTCCATGAGCCTCTCCTCAAGGCTCGGTTCTTCTCTTATTCTGCCTATAGAGCATGCTCATTGCTCTGTCTTGGCTCTGTATGCTTTCTCAATGGGAACATCTTCCTTTCTGTCTAACTATGCTTGTCCATCCCTTTAGGTCTTCTTCAGATACCACTTCCTTTACAAAGCCTTCCCAGCCCCTCCTACTCCATTATTGTTTACCCCCGGTCTTGTAGGTACCTTTATCTTGGGTCTTCATTTATCACCTCTGGTGTGTCTCCATCATGCATATAACCTGACGTGTAAACTCTGGAGCATAAAGATTACCTCATGGGTGACTTCAGAACTTTCCAGTCTCCTTGTACTACTGGGGACATTCAATCTCCACTTGCATATCCTTGGTCTCTTATTGTGGGAGACAAGTGTCTTAGTCAGGGTTTCTATTCCTGCACAAAACATCATGACCAAGAAGCAAGTTGGGGAGGAAAGAGTTTATTCAGCTTACACTTCCACATTGCTGCTCATCACCAAAGGAAGTCAGGACTAAAACTCAAGCAGGTCAGGAAGCAGGAGCTGATGCAGAGGCCATGGAGGGATGTTACTTTCTGGCTTCCTTCCCCTGGCTTGCTCAGCTTGCTTTCTTATAGAACCCAAGACTACCAGCCCAGGATGGCACCACCCACAATGGGCCTTGTTCATTAATTGAGAAAATGCCTTATAGCTGGATCTCATGGAAGCATTTTCTCAACTGAAGCTCCTTTTTCTGTGATGACTCCAGCTTGTGTCAAGTTGACACAAAACCAGCCAGTACAATGAGGGATGCAGTATACATTTTCTGAATGAAACTTATGACTTGCATTGATAGCCTTAAAGGTAGGATAGCAGAATCAGTGACAATCAGCCCATTTGATGTGCACTAAGGTTTCTCTTGAAGCCATGTTCTCCTTTTTATCCAACCAATGACCTGGCACTTGTTATGTTGGGTACCTCAACAGTATGGGGCTAAAATACTGATGGGGACACAGGGCTACGGTTGAAAGAGTGGACAGTCTGGAAAGGGCAGCTGTATTATGGCATTGGCAGTACTATTCTAGAACAAGCCACAGCTGGAACACCAGAAGAAATGGTGGAAATGTACCCCATTAAGTGTCCTCGCTCTCTGTCTTCCTATTGAATCTGGTGAGTAGCTTTTCCCAAGAATGGGATTTTGCAACATTACTAGACAATGATTTCTGCCATGTTTGCTCCTTACCACCGAGAAGAGACCATGCTTTAGGTACTGCTCAGGCCCTAGTGCTAGAATTGAGTTCTGGTCTCAATGCTGCCATGACTAGGGGTAGCCTCGGGAAAGCTGCCTAACTTGCTATCCTGATAAAGTTTTTATCATCGGCTTGATACAACCTAGAGGGAAGAGAAAACCACAGTCAAAGGGTTTGCTCAGTCAGTGTGGCCCATGAGCATGACTGTGTGGCATCGACTTTGTTACTGATTACGGGCCCACTGTGAGTGACACCGTCTCTAGGCAGGTGATCTTAGGCTGTTTGAGAAAGCTAGCTGAGCATCTCCAGTGATGGAGCCAGTAGACAATATTTCTCCAAGATTTCTGCTTCAGGTTCCTGCCTCGGCTTCCCCTCCATTGGATTATGGCTTGGAAGTGAAACCCGAAATAAACACAGGTGCTTTTGGTCAGAATGGTTTAATCACAGCAACAGAATGAAGCTAGAAATCTTGCCATACCTAGAGAAAATGGCAGCAATCCCTGTGAAGTCATAAACAAAAGTCGAGGATTCATTAAGACAGTTGAGGACTTGAGGAATGCTCAGTTACTGATGGCTGTTATTCCCAGATTCTGGTCTTTTGGCACCAAGAACCCTATCAGGTAGGCAGCGGACAGAGAGAGGAGGAGCAGCTGCATCCTGCCTCCAAATCCGCTTTCCAGCATGCTTGCTTGCTGTCTTTGCTGGGCTTTGCCTTTACCAAGTGCAGAGCCAAGGGGTGAGGATTTCTGCCCGTCCCATTGGGACTCAGCGGGTGAATGAGTTAACATTTACAAAGTGCTTTGAGCTCCTTGGAGAAAAGGCCCAATCTAAGTATTCTCATTAGTGCGTGAATAATAGATGAGCTCAAAGCACTTTGTGAATAGGAAGTTCTTTAGCAACGCTAAATAACAATACTCCCACGGACCTACCTGCGAGAGAGGGGCTGGGCCGGTTCCTGAAGCTCTGATGGTTCTAGTCTTTACTCTCGCTAAGACTGAGTGAGATCTTGGATAAAACAATTTTCCTCTTCTACCTCTGAGAATGAAGAGGATGAAATGGGTGACGTCACAGGCGACTCACTTAATCAGGTGCTTCTTCTGAGTGCTTTCTGTTTAGAGTGATGCAGACAGTGGGAATCAGGGCAGCCATCCATGGGAGGGTGGGCTGATCTCCAAAACAGGACTCCATTCTGGGCAGAGGATGCACATGCTGCCCCTCCTCTTTGGTACTGTGAGAATGAGCTTGCCTTTTTATGGGGGATAGAACATGGAAGGGGGTGTCCTTGAACCTTGGTGCTGTGGAGAAAAGACCTAGTTAAGTCTGTATCCTAGGGAACACTTAATGGGCGTAACTATTTTTACAAGAACTGTGGGAAATACACCTCATCTAGGGTTTTTAGTTTGGAAGTACAGTTTTGTGGTGGTAAGTGCATTCGTATTGTGCAATGGATCCCTAGAACTCAACTCCACTCGCAGCTAAAACTTCAGCTTCTTTAAGCCACGCCCACACCTCTACCTTCCCCAGCTCCTCCAGCCACCCTTCTGCTTCCTGCCTCTCCGAGTTTGGCTTCTTCAGGTCCCTCTTTGCAACTGGAACCATGTACTGTTTGTCCGTTTGGTGACAGGTTTATTTTGTTCAGTGTAATGTCTTTGAGGCTTATTCATCCTGTATAAGAACTTTTCCCGTGTGTGTGTGTGTGTGTGTGTGTGTGTGTGTGTGTGTGTACACGCATGTGAGCACAGGTGCCCTCAGAATTCAAAGGGAGTGTCTGATCACCTGGATCTGGAGGTACAGGTGGCTGTGAGCCACCCAACATGGGTGCCACATCTTGATCTTGGATCCTCTGTAAGACAGAATGTGAACCTAACTTCTGAGCCATTTCTACAGCCCTTCCACCTGATTGCTTTGAGGCAGGGTCTCCCGATGAGCATGGAGCTCACTGATGCAGCTAGACTGGGTGGTCTATCCTCTCCATTCTCAGAGGCAGAAGAGGGAAATTGTTTTATCTAAGATCTCACTCAGTCTTAGTCAAGAACCGGCTTGAAGCCCTCCCCTCGCTCGCAGGTAGGTCCCTGGGAGTATTATTTAGCATTGCTAAAGATCCTCCTGTCTCTGCCTCCCCAGTACTAGGATGACATGAACTGACAGTGACTGTTGAAAATTGAACTTAGGTCCCCATACTTGAGTGTGGCAAACACTTGACCAACAAGTCATAGCTCCAATTTTTCCTTTGTCCCTTCCTCCCTCCTTCTTTTCCTTTCTCCTTCTTTCCTTCCTTTCCTTTTGTTTCACAGGGTCTTACTACACAGTCTTGGCTGTACTAGGACTTAATTTGTGAACCAAATTGGCCTCAGATTCACAGAGATCTGCCAGACTCGGCCTCCTGAGGAATGGTATTAAAGGTGCTCCCCACCATGGCTGGACTTCTTTCCTTCTTCTTAAAGGTCAAACAATATTCCATTGTGGGTATATATTCTTTTTTGTTTATCCATTCATCCTCTGGTGGACACTTCAGTTGTTTCCACTTCAGTTTCTTGTAAACAAAGCTGCCATGGACATGGATGTGCAAATATGTTTGAATGTATGCTCCCCGTCTTTTGGGCAGAAATACTCAGAGGCATGATATCACATACGTCAGTTCTGTTTCCAGTTTTGAAAGGAAGTTATCACATTCGACTGCTCTCTAACAAATATAGCACTGGAAGAAAAATTTTAAATGCTTATTTGCAAAATAGTTATTTCACATGAAAGAATGTTTTATCTGCTTGCATATCTATGAACTATATCCACACCAGATGCCAATAGAGGCCTGTTGGCATCAGATCATCTAGAGCTAGAGTTACAGACAGCTGTGAGCTGGCCTGTGTGTGCTGGGAATTGAACCCGAGTCCTCTGAAAGAGCAGCCAGTGCTCTTAACCATTGATCCATCTTCTCAACCCTGGAAGAGAATGACTTCAGATTCTTCAGCCTGCGTGGCTCTCTCTATTAAGGGCCTTAATGTCTCCTGTATGCACTAAATTATGACCACGAAGATAATGTTCGTAGTTGTTTTAGCAAGAGAATTCCACAATTTTAGAAATTAGGTCTTGGATGGAAGATTAGAGATTTGGTACTCAATGAAGGTTTTCTCTCACTTGGACACAGCAAGGGCTCAGAAACTTAGCCATAAGCAGCAAGCTATTTTGGCTAGGGTAACTCTAATTTGGAGTATCAGGTTAAAATTGGCCCTCTCAACTTGTGTCCATTGGCCCAGTAGGAAAACATAGAAGAAGTCCAATATTCATCTTGTGTATTTTGAGCCATTCTCCCATGGCTTCAGAGCCTTCTCTCTAGCCCACATCTGTCCTCACTGGGCATCTCTCCGACATTTGGCTCAAAAGCGGAACTAGATGTACAGAGCGTTTTCAGAGTCACATTCTGCTTTGCTTCACCTAGATGGGTTCTCCCAAGGTCACTCACAATATGGACAAGCATCACCTGCTGTAAGCCACAGGTCTCTGCTTTTGTAGTCTTCTCGATGCAGGGTTTAGGGGAGGGCGGCTTTACTTATAGGGCGTGTGTGGGGAATGGAGATCTCCTTTCAAGGACGCGTGTCAACTTAGATCCAATATCAGCTAAGATGTGTGTAGCTGCAAGAACATCTAATAGTAGCTAGTGTTGAAACAAAAACCTAACTCCAGCACACAGCTACGTGACCAAGGGGTTTTAGGTTTGGTAGGTTCCCTGGAGTCATCGAGGAGTCGCATATTTCTATGTGACCCTGGAATGCTAGCTTGGTTCTGAGGCATATTGCTTCATGGTCAAAAGTAGTAGCCTCAACTCCAAAGAGAGAATCTTCATTTTAAGAGAGAAGGAAGCAGGTCCAGCTATCTCCAGGGAAAAGCATTCTCCAAAATACCCATTAAGTGAACTCTCTGATTACATTGTTTTCTGAACCAAGATACACCCCCCTGCTAGCTGTTGGCACTGATATTACTATGCTGGGTGATTGATTCCAGTTGGGTCTCTGGACAGACACGATGCTGTCTGAACTATGGTGGGTGCTGTACCTGTAAGAAAGCAGGGAGAGGCTAAGCCTAGAAAAGTGACAACGTTTACTGTAGATACACAACTCAGAGGAAGGATTAAATTGGCCACGAGTTTTGGTTATGAGCTTGAAGTTTACAGAATTATATTTAACGAACTTTAAATGCCTTTGCTGAATTTACCAAGATAGAAAGAGGGACCCATTTCCCTACCTTCTTAACTAACCCACTCACCCCCTTGACATTTCCTACCCATGCTATAAAGACAAAGAAATAGTGCCATATTTGAATAACATTTCACAGTGCACAAATAATTGCCACACATATTACACACCCAGCCTTATTGGCTAAACTTAGGATTAGAGGGCAGAGTTAGTCATACTTCTTGGCACATGCAAGACTAGCACCAATTGCACATTGCTGGCCTCACTCCTGTAATAACCAATTGAACTTTGATGATCGATCTTTTCTTATTTATTATCGTCTTCTTCCATTCTCTTTTCTCTTTCACCTGACAACCATTCTCAGCACGTTCAAAGTTTGTCTTGTAATTTGTACATGCATTTGTGAAATGTGTTTTGTTCACTGTGTGTGCACTGGTAGGTACTCACGTAGCCATGTGCTAGGATTTCATTCTGGTCTGTCTTTCTGGTTCCCACCTTTTGAGAGTGACCCATGCTGGTATGCAAATCTACTCTATTGCCTTGACAAACTGCATCGTATTTCATCTGGTGAGTTCATCATGCTTTGCTCATCTGTGTCCCTGTAGTGGAAACTTTGATTGCTTCCAGCTCTTGAGAGCAAACATATTCACTTGTGGACACTAGACTGGTCATAGGTTCTGCTGGGATGCCACAGGGATGCAGGCTCAAGAGCACAGTGGAGGAGTTATAAAGGAGAAACCTGTTTGGATAAGTACCACTTAAATGGCTCCTGAAAGCCTGTACTCACCTGCCAACCTAGAATGGTTCATACTTAACTAGAAAGTAGGTTTCAAGGATGTCACATAACTTGTTCAAGCTTAGACATCAGAGGTAGGGAATCAGGACAAGAGCTCAAGGTCCCACTCCAGAGCCTTTTCCAGAGCTTCACCTTGCAAGATGCTGGGTCCAAATACTGGACACTAACATTGAAATCTCCTGAGGTTCTTGCTTTTCAGGCAACATCTGGAATTTCAGAAACGGCTTCTGGTACCCACAGCAAATTTCAGGCAGAAGAGAATGACAGTTAGTAGAAAACTTTTCTGCTGTGGTCCTGCTCAGTCTGATCTGGGATCCCCTGGGTTGCCTTACATGGCTGCTATTACACTGCTGAGGAAAGTATGTGAAAAACTCATGTCAGAGACCAGAATGTCATGCCTCTGTGTTTGTCTAAAAGAAGGCTCATAGGATCAGCGTATTGCTGAGACAGGCTTTGGTGAGCATGCAGCCCTGAGAGAAGAAGCTTGGGGTCACACAGCTAGGAGCAGGATAAGACAGGTAACTGGCACCTGATAGCTTTTCTCTCTCTCTGTGGAAATCCATATTTTTGATTCTCAAGGCCTGAAGTGTGCCCCTGAGGATGCATAGGAGGAACTTCTGTAGGCATATGTGGAAGGCACCAGTCTGTAGCATTTACCTGTTTCCCTCCACAGCCGATCTCAGAGTGCAGAAGCACTGTCATTCCCCATGGAGTTGGGAGAGCCAGGCACCAGCATTGTGGACAGCACACAGAGCATTTTTACCCCTTGGGTATAAGAGACAAAGAGTGTCCAGAGCACAGATAGTGGTCTGGAGGCTTTGAGTTGACTATTTAGTATAACTTAGGTGATGGTTAAGTTTACTGTCGTATTTTCTTTTCTGTCATAGAGGTTAAAAAAAAAACTTGACAAAGGCAACCTAAGGGAGACTTAAGGGGAGGGTATCTTAGTTCACAGTTCAATGCAGTGCATCATGGCTGGGAAGTCACAGATGGGTGAGAGCTTGAGGGAGCTAGTCATGTCACATCTTAATCAGGAACAGAGAACAAGGAATGCATAAGCGCCAGTGCTAAGCCTGACTTCTCCATTTTGTATGCTCCATGATCCCCTCACCAAGAGAATGGTCTCACTCACAATAAAGATGGGTATCTCGACACCAGCTAATGTAGTCAAGGCAATCCCTTATAGACACTCTCAGAGGCTAACCTTAATGTTACACAATCCCGTCCACTCGTGCCTGGAGGCTTGGCTCTTAGGTATCCAATTGACAATACTAACCATCACATTTACTGAACGCAAAGTCCAATAATGGCTGTGTTTGCTACCAGCTGATGAAATCCCTTGGCACTGAACACTCCGGTAGTTTGACTGAGGATGAGCCAGTGCTAGCTCATCCCAGGCTGCAGAGGTCTGAAACAAGTTCATTTGCTGGCTGCCTAGCGTTTCAGTTATATATTTGTCTCTGTGATTTGTTTGAAGACACTTTGGTGGTAACACGAAATAGAAACTAGTGTAGAAAAAGGCAGTGGATAAGTGTGCTATAATGGAGACACTTTTTATGTATAACGGCAGCATTAGCTCTTTAGACTCCCAAACTACAAAAATTCTAACTTTCCTAGATAAACTTTTAAAGGAATTGTGCTCCTTCCTACTTCATTACACACAAGACATTATAATTTATTACTTTTTTTTTAAATAGAAAATTCAGATACTGTTGTAAAATCTTGTGGATTTCTGCAATGAATGACGCCAGACTACTGTGCTCTTGGGGTCCACAAACTTGCTTATCCTCATTTCTTTGGAGTGTGGAGTTCCAGAATTTCTCAAGTCTAAGGAGGAGGTGGCACATAGTTTTCCTTTGCCCTCCTTTGCCCTCAATAGCTGTTTGAGATTCTTTGAATGGACCATGACACAGAAGAGGTTCAAGGGCTGGGACAACTGCCAGGGCAGGTGTCCTTTCTGGCTTGGATGGTGTTAACATGATTTGGGCAACTTCTATGAAGTCACTGGCTCTGGGGTCACTCTTTCAAAGGCAGCAAGGAGCCCCACCCCACTGCCCTAATTAACAAGTTGGGTCCTTTCCAGGTCCTTCCGTGGCTCTCCTGGGACTGGGTTCCACTGGGGGCCGGCAGACAGTCTTACTTTAAGCAGCATATTGATTCTCACGTGGGTCTAGGGCTCCTCTTGGGGGAGCACTCTCTGTTTTAAGTGCATGCAGTTACTCTCTTGACTGGCTTGTAAACAGCTTTTAATGGGGCTATTAGTGTAAAAGGACAGGAAACTTTCAAAAACAACCTCTTAAATATTCATGAGGATGTTAAATCTGGCGCTTAATCACCAGTGTTTGCACACAGCTAACAGGGAGGGAGGACAGCTAACAGGCTGCCTTCACTCTGGGCAATTGACAGGACATTAATAAACGCTCTTACAGTCATGATGAATGGCCTAGGGACTAGGAGGACTGTTTCTTTCTCTCTCTCTCTCCCTCTTTTTTAAACAAAAGAGCCCTTTTCCTGTGGAGATTCCAGTTCTGAGGGGTGTCCGTGTGGAGGTGAGAGTGGGTTCTGGGAAGATGGAGGATTCTGTGTGTGTGTGTGTGTGTGTGTGTGTGTGTGCGTGCGCGTGCGCGCATGTGCACACACACACACACACACACACACACACACACACACACATGCCCACGCATGCATGATGAATAAATTAATTTTTTCCCTTCAGAAATAGTTAACTGGACTCACTATCTGCTTCCATGCTGGTGGCTCCTCTGGAGGAAACTTTAAAAACTGTAGGAGAGAATTTCCAAAAATTCCCGACTTGAGGATTTTTAACTCAGACTTTGGAAAGCCCTCAAGAGGTATGCATAGAAATCTTTAGGATGGAGCTCCCTGGTGAGCCATGGCCAGGTGCCTAGTCAGTCTCTAGTCCCTTAGACTGGACTTAATGCATGCAAAGATGGCCAACGGTGGCCCATAGCCCTACCTCTCCATCGTCCACCTTACTAAGTGTAGATTTTAGTTTACACAGACATGTGTTTCTAGAACTTATCTCTGTCATGTTGAGTGTAGACTCTTTCATTGAAGAATGAATGGGAAGATTGCTTTTTAACTTATAAATAATCTGCGTTGTTCAATTTCTAGAACGGACCTTGGGGACTGACCAGGCTCATTCTTACTGATTCCAGATCAGAAGAGCGCTGTATGGAGGGGAAGTAGCTTACTTAAGAGTGAGTGACATACCTCAGGTACTCAGAGTTCCAACTCCCTCGCTCTTTTTCACAGGATCACCCATATCAGCCTGATGAGATGATTCCAGAAGAGTCAGAGGACACAGCCCTCTTTTTTTTTCTTTTTCGGAAGAGGCTGACTCAAATACCTGCCCAGTCCCAAGTGCTGCTGGACTCATACTGTAAGCTCCAGCACCTCACACTTTCAGTGTGATGAGACACCCCAATCTCACTGTCTAAACCAAACTCTGGACCTCAAACCTTTTCTCTCTCCTCCCCAAATACTCATTAGGATTAAAAAACCAACTTTATGTATATGGGTGTTTTGCCTGCAAATACATCTGTGTACTATGTGCATGCAGTGCCTGAGGAAGCCATAAGAGGGCGTCAGAGCCCCTGGAACTGGAGTTTCAATGTTGTTAGGGGCCAAGTGAGTGCTGGGAATTGAATCCTGGTCCTCTGGGAGAGCAGTGGGTTCTCTTAATAGTGGGCAGCTGAGCGTCTTCTCCAGCCACGTATTAGGAGTTTTGATTAACACATTCTACTTAGAAGCAAAGACCACTGCTAGCGCGTAGTTATATATTCATAAAAACTGCTTTTGTGGAGCTGGGGAAACCAGTCCTATGTTTTAGAATATTTCACTCAGCATCCTCCTTAAAAACTGCTGCCAGTTCCAGCCCTTCCTGTTGTATCCCACCGACTCCATCTAATACTTCAGAGACCCAAGCTACTGACACAGGGCTTAGGGTGAGGAGTTCGTCATGAGCACAAGGTCCCTTTCTCAATGCACTCCTCCTCCAGCTAGTGATTTGATTTCAGGGCTTTATTGGAAGACCCAGTGCAATAACAGAATGAGGTTTTTCATTTTTCAACATCACCTCTATCATTCCTACCATTGCTGAAGAACCTACAGTGCCCTACTTCATCCGTATGCAGCCCAGGCTGGCCCTTCTTGGAAAACTGACTTTGGTCCCGTCCTCCACCCCACAAGCCAATTGCAACCTTCCTTTGGAAGCAAAGGTTCAGGGAACATCATGTGTGGGGTGGGTATGGCTCTCTGCCATGGCCTCTTCCTAGGTTCAGTGGAATGAGGTTTTCTTTATTTTATTTTTAATCTGTTTTTATGGAATGTCTACCAGGAATAAAAAAAAAATCAACCTCTTGTTAAACAGTTTGTATTAATGACCTCTGTAAGAGCCAATCTATTGATTTAAAAAACAAAACAAAACAAAACAAAACAAAACAAAACTCCATTTGTCTCTTTCATCTGGATGACTAGCTCATAGGTGTGGTTGATAAAACAGCCGACCTGAGACATAGTTTCCTTTTCACAATTAGAATGAATGTACTTGACAGTCTTTGCTGTTGATCATTGCAGAATCTAGGACACATCCAAAGCACAGAGGAGAAGTCAAGTCTACCGGAGTTCTACTGACTTCTCAACAGAAGGCTGGCAGCCAGCTGTATAGAGTGCAGGGTTGATTCTGTGTGTCCTTCGGGTTATCAGACTACATCCAGTGTTAGATTTCACAGAACCCAGCTTTGGTTGATTTGGTTCCTCTTATCTTGTAATAATGGTAATTTGTTGTTGTTGTTTTCTCTCAATGCATTTAAGTGGAGACTTTGCTGAAAGCATGGGCCCAGGTGTTAAAATTTAGCATCTATTTGTTTAATAAAGCATTGTGTATATCAGCCACTTTTCATTTTGCTCGCCTGTAAGTTGAGCATAGTACACTTGTGGTATTGGTCTCATGCTGCAAGTGAAAAGATGCAGGCTTTCCCTATGTGCTCTCCCCACAGATGCCTTCCAGGCATCATAAAGTGAAATCTTGTCCCACTGAACCTGGAATTTCCTCTCGAAGCCTGTTGTTCTCTGGTGCTTTCAGGTTAGTCAGTGGCATCACAAACTCTGCAGGTCATTGGCACCAGAAGCTGAGATTTTTCCTGAAGTGGAAACTTCTGGTTTCCTTGTAAAGTCACTTATGTCAAATGATGTTTTGCTGGGGCACAAAGGCAAAAGAATGTTTTGGTGAAGCAGACACAGATGAAAGGATGGTTTGCTATAGGAAACACATGAAAGGAGATGGTGTTCAGAAGACTATAAATATGTCCCCACAGACAGTGGGAGGAGGAACATTGGTCTGCTTTGCTCTGCCTCTCTATTTTTTTGCTAATGACATGTATGTATTGGTTCGCCTTACATTGCGTTACTGAGGTACGTTTGTGGTGACACCTGAGAGAGACTCATTGAAGAACTTCTTGTGAGGTTTCTGCAGCCTCGGTCTGGTTGGCAAGCCTTGAAGTTTCTTCAGAATTGAACTGCAGCTGCTGGTTCGTGCATTGTGTCTGCTTGCTGAGAGAAGACTGTGGCTCCTGAGTCACTTTTGGTGTTTGCTACGGGACTAAACTACTGATATTCTAACAACAAAGATTGGACTCACTCCCACCCCTTAAAGAACTATTTCTAAACAGGTCTACTTCCTCCGTGTCCTAATAGCTTTTCTCTTCCACTACCTCTGGTGGGTGGTGGACTAGAGGGGAGGTTGAACACTTATTAAAGGAGGTTGGAAAAAAATATATGACTACATTTTCCATCCCCCACCTAGAGATTATCGATTCTGCTGTGTCTTCTTAGCCTCAAATCCATGACTCCACTGAGTAGCCCAGCCCATTCTCTTCTCCTCACTTGGGTGAGAAGAAACCTCCCTGCTTTTCTTGCATGCTTACTATTCGCTCCTCCAGTTTGGGCCTCACAGCTGACAGTGTTGTCCTTATAAAAGGTAGGTGCATTTAAATGCTCTCCTAGTTATGGTCCTTCACTGACAGTCTGATGCCATGAACATAGCTCACCAGGCTACTCAGGATGGTCTTGTCCTTACCTGCCTCAGTCCCATTTCTATCTTGCTTCATGCTGGCTGTAACTCGTATTGGTTTGTTTCATCGTTTTTATTTATTTATTTTTTATTTTTTAAGGAAGGAATCTCACTGTGTAGTCCAGGGTGCCTTCAAACTCATGATGCTCCTGCCTCAGGCTCCTGAGAACTGGGGTTACAGGTATGTTCTGTATGTCGACTCAGAGCCATTTTGCAGACAATTCTCTGTATGTAGCATTTGCTCACCTATTGTTGCCTGGACAACACCCACTCATTCACCAGAGCTCAGGGTAAAGACTAAACACTAGGAGGCAACCTTGCTGTCATTTACATTTCCCCACAGGATGGATTCCTATTGTTCTATATTTTGGTATGTATGTATTTATTTACTTGTATAATTATTTAGAATGCAAACTCCAAGAAGTTCAAGACTATGGCTGCCTTGCCCTTGTGCTCCCAGTACAGGATGGATGTAGACATGAACTAATGAAAAAAACACTGAACCAAGTTACTTTTCTGTCTGTATCCAGGTGTCATATTAGGGTTTCTGTTGCTGTGATGAAATGCCATAATCAAAAGCATCTTGGGAAAGCAAGGGTTTATTTTGCTTATATGTCCAGATAAATAGTCTACCACTGAGGGAACCCAGGGCAGGAACTTAAGCAGGGCAGAAATCTGGAGGCAGAAAGCTGATGCAGAGGCCATGGACAGGTGTTGCTTACTGGTTGAAACCCTATGGCTTGCTCAGACTTCTTTCTTATAGAATCCAGGGCCACCAGTCCAGGAATAACACCAGTTATAATGGGCTGGCCAATCCTACACCAATTACCAATTTTAAAAAGCCCCACAGGCTTGTCTATAGCCTGATCTTCTGGAGATATTTTCTCAATTGATACTGCCCTCTCTCAGATGACTCTAGCTTGTGTCAAATTGACACAAAACTAGGAGCACAATTGACCACTTGTCAATGACACGCAGACACGTCACTGCTAAGCTATAACCTTTGCTTTCTCATTCATCCCCAAGATCACTCATTAATATCAGCATCACAAAATAAGCATCCCAACTTTTAAAAGTCCCTTAGTCTTTAAAAACTCAAACACTTAAAACTCCAGTCTCTTTGAAACATTCAAAAATGAGAACAGGGATTCGTGGTGGCTGTATCTTCTGAATCCCTGTTCTCCTTTGTAGAGAGATTTCCAGAAAGGTTAGTGAATAGAATTTGAATGGTGAAGTGCAATCCCAATGATCCTTCCTTGGCATGGAAGGTCATGTCCGTGAAAGCAGCCTGGGAGGGGAGGCATGCATTACCAACTCTTATGCTTTTGTATTAAGCATTAGGTCTCATCTTTACAGTCAGATTAACAGAGATTAGTGGTGCCACTAAAGAGTTTAAACATCGTGCTGACCCAAATTGTTGGAGCCATATTAATATGGTGCTATATGTCCAAGGAATGAGCCAGCTGGTTGTCTAGAGGGGGAGGAGGAAGAGTTATTTCATTAATTGTTCCATATAAGAAAGCTGAGGCGCCTCCCTAGACCAAATGCCCATGTAGCACTCCCCCTATGATCTACACAGTTATCAGCCTGTCAGGCTAGTCTGAGGATGCTCTTTTGCTAGGAGGACATTTAATGATCAGTGGCTGCTCATACTTGCCTCCCCTTGCTTGGCTTCTGTGGGTGGAGCCCAGTCCCTGAAGTTTCAAACGGTTTCATTAATGTCATTTATCCTTGTGAAGGATAAAAATAAGCTCCTCAAAGCTCTCGGAAACCTGCTGCCCTGGACACAGTCGCAGGAGGAGGGACGCTGCTAATTAACAACCTTAAATCATCTCCACAGTGTCAAGTCCCAAAGAAACCCAGGACAAGGCTCACTCTTAACCTGTGGCTCCTCCCAGAACGTCTCACCCCGCCCCATCCCCTGAACCTATCTAGCTCAGAGCCTGGGATTAAGTTGGGTCCTTCCTTTCTCCCAGCTTCTGATTCTTGTATAAACCTTCTAGTTCAGCTGCAAACTCTCTTGATCCTCAGCTTTATTCTTGGTTCACTTGCCCTCTCTCCTTTCCTTCTCTTCCTCTCTCATTTTCTCAACCCCATCCTCTCATGGCCCGTTTCTGTCTAGACCCTTCCATATGCCTTTGGCTGTATTCTCCCTTGTATGTACGATAAAAATCTTCTTCTCAATGGTGACTTGGAGTGGTCATGGCCTTATTGCCATTCATATAGGAGCACATAGAAAGTACAAGGCCAGGCAAAATTCTTTTTTGGTCCCAAATCCAAAAAAAATTGGAGGAGGTGTTCATTAGCGTTATGTGTTTCTGGTCCTCATACCTAGACCATTTTCTTTGCCACAGAAGACACAAGAGAGCTGGGAAGATTATGATATAGGGTTCCCTGCTGAGTCAACACTCTCAAAGATAGATTTACAGGGTTGTGGGAGCCGAATGAGATGGTGTTTACTGTATGTTTCATGGAATCTTCCTAAAGTGAATGGTCAAGTCCCAATCCCTGGGTCCTGAGAATTAGAACTCTTTTGGAAATAAAGACTTTGTAGGTGTGAGGTTAAGATGACATCATATTGGATTAAGTTGGGTCCTTAATGATGGTCCTAGATGACTGATGTCCCTGAGAGAACACAGATGCAAATGCCCATGGGAAGGACACTGTCATCACCTTGTGATGCTAGGAGGCAGGAATAGAACAGCTTGTTTCAGAGTTTCTAGAAGAAACCAAACACACTGACAGAGCAAGTTTGAATAATGGTCTCTAAAACTGTGAGTATAAACTTTTAAAATTTTATTTACTTTTTAAAATATTTTTTTCTTTTATCTTTTAAATGTGTGTGTGTGTGTGTGTGTGTGTGTGTGTGTGTGTGTGTGCCCTGTGAGTGCAATGCCTGTATAGGTCATCAGACCCCCTGGAACTGGAGTTACAGGCAATCGTGACTAGTCTAATACAGATTCTCTGCAAGAGCAGTACATGCTCTTAACCACTGAGGAATCATCTCTCCATCTCCGACTTCTGACATTTTAAAGCTCTTCAGCTTGTACTATGTTGTTTCTCTTCAGTGCTGGGTATCAAACTCAGGGACTTGAATTTTGGGCATTCTACCACTGTATTGTACCCTCAGCCCTGCCTTATGTTTTTAAGGGAATCTTATCAGTTGGGTACACTGTCTTCCATGCTCTGTAAAAGGCATAAGAAAACCAAATTCTTTGCCCTTTGGTGCATAGTAATGGATGCTTCTCCATTTTTTTTCCAGTTAGCATGCCTACTTTGCATGTCATCCCTCTTCAGGAAGGCTTTTAGCATGCAGAGTTCTAGCAATAGCAAATATATTGCTGCTCTCTGTTTCTAAGATGGTTCTCTGCAGGGGCTAGAGAGGTGGCTGGCTTATTGCTTAGGAAAACTGGCTACTCTTTCAGAAGGCCTGGGGTTGCTTATGAACACCCATACTAGGTGGCTCACATGTGTCTGTAAATTCCAGCTCCAGGGCATCCTATGTCCTCTTTTGGTCTCCTGAGTACCAGGTATGCACATGATTCAGAGACACACATGTAGGCAAAACATCTATACAAATTAAAAAATATATATAAATACCAAAACCCACCAAGATGATTCCTGTTGCTGCCCTTTCATAGGGTAGGTCAAATACTGTGTCCTTAGGTGATAGAAGACAGAAGGACAAAAGACCCTAAGTGTGTCCTTTAATATCTCTTATAAGAGCACTGATTTGCTCATGAGGTTGGAGCCTTCATGACATAATTGCTTTCCCAAGAAAGCCTGATCTCTTAGTCCCTCATTCTGGGATTGAAGCTCTTAGCTCTGAGTGTTGGATGTGTATGCACATTCAAGCCATACCAATAATATTTATTTACCACCTCATCTTGCCTAGGAGCTATTGGCTTATACAAAGGGTGAGGTCATGGCCAACTCATGCCTTCCAGTGTTAGACTCTGAGTCTAATGAGGAAAATGATAATTTTTAACACTTCTCTGGCATGGATAGTAATTATTCTCTCTAGGGTTGGCCTCAGCAGAAACACATCCAAGAATCCCAGTTAAAACAGCAGGCATCTTGGAAAACTACATGTGTGGGATGGGTATCTAAATGGGACATGTGCCCTATCAAATAAATGCCAGATTTAATTCCAGTTCTCTTCCATTTTCTTCTGGATTTGGTACTAAAGCCTGATCATGTGTTCAAAGGCGGGAATTGACTCTGTCTGGGACACTGCTGCATTCTCAGGAGTCTCCTTGGAGGGAGTAAAAATAAAATGTGTGAAGGAGCCTTGCAGTCTTGTCCGCACTCATCTCTCTGTTGACTGGACTGTCTTCAGAGCCCCTGGTTAGTGTTTGTGACTCACTGTCAACCTCTGCTGAGGGCAGACTGGATGAAGAGATCCAACACCATCAAGGCAGAAAGGGAATGGCTTTGGATCACTCAAGACGACTGTTCTCAGCTTCAGCAAACAGTTCCAATTTAAACAGCACTGTGGAATCTGTCTGCTTAGACACGCTGGGACTACATGATGTTTTTTCTTTAACTTTTCTTTTAAAAATATTTCCTTCCTTTTGCATATATGCGTGTAAGATTGTGTGTATGTGTGTAGGTCAGAGGACAGTCTCGAGTGTTGATCTTCTGCTTCTGGGAACCACAACCCAGGGTTTTTTTGGGCTTGCGTGAAAAATGTTTACTCACCGGGCCATCTTCCCATCTCATTCTTGTTTTTGAAATAGGATCTCATGTTTCCTAGGCTTCCCTCTAATTCCTATCTTTCCACCTCCCAAGTGCTAAGATTTCAGGCATGAGCCGCAGTGCTCAACTCCCCATCCAGTTTAAAGCAAAAATAAACTTGGCATATTTGAACAGAAGATAATTTATTAGAAATTCATACAAGTGTTAGGAAGGTTGAGGAAACAGAAATTAAGACAGACTAGGGAGGGGGCAAAGCTAAGTCAATCCTTCACAGAATGAGTTCAGATGAGAGTAGACCAGCTTGTCTTGAACAAACCCCTTGAGCCCTTGCAGTCCTAGTTGTTGAGGGCATCTGCCTCTGTTCAACAGGTGCCCAGCCTCCTCAGCCCTTAGCAGAGAAACGAAGCTTACATCTTCCCAGTGCTTATGACATGTGACATCAGCGTGTTCTCTGGAGAACTGTCTACTTGAGTCCTTTGCTCATTTTGAAATGAGGTCTTTTTTTTTTTTTTTTGTATTTATTTTGCTGTTATAAGAGTTCTTATTTTCTGCTGTATATGTGTTGGGGGCCTCATACCATCTGGTGTATATGGCCTGGTTAGTGGTCCAGTGTCTGAGAGATCTCGGGGTCCAGGTTTGTTGACACTGTTGGTCTTCCTATAGGGTTGCCCTCCTCCTCAGCTTCTTCTACATTTTCCCTAATTCAACCAAAGGGGCCACTTGCTTCTGTCCATTGGTTGGGTGTAAATTTCTGCATCTGACTCAGCTGCTTGTTGAGCCTCTCGGAGGGCAGCCATGCTAGACTCCTGTCTTTAAGTACATCATAGCATCAGTAATATTGTCAGGCCTTGGGTCCTCCCCTTGAGCTGGTTCCCAATTTGGGCCTGTCACTGGACCCCCTTTACCTCAGGCTCTTCTCCATTTTTGTCCCTGCAGTTCTTTCCGCTGGGTCTGAACTCAGTCAGAGGAGATGTACCTAACCCTCAAGAGACTTGGGGCCCCAGAGAATGGGGAGGTCTGGTGGGGTAGCAGTTGGGGAGATCCCCTTAGAGACAGGGAGTGGGGGGAGGAGGTATGGGATGTGGAACAGTCAGAGGGTGGACTGGGAGGGGGATAAAGTCTGGACTATAAAAAAATTTAAAGAATTAAAGAAAAGTTCTTATTTTCATTTGTTTTATAATTTCTCATCCCTTTATTATAGATGTTATTTCTTTCTCTACCTCTGTCTAATCAGTCAGTAATTCAACCTCCCACACATCTCTTGAAAGTGTCCCAAATGCTATGCTTGTTACCAGGCAACGCTCATCTCTCCTTTATCCATTCGGCTCCTAGCTCTTATTGCCCGATTCTCCTCCTTGAATTCATTCTTCATCTCCAAGTAGAATGTCAAAAGTTGGTCTAATCACTCCGCTGTCACTGTCCTGTCCAAAACCATTCAGTTCATCTCCAGTCCCTAAATTCACTTTAAATTCCCTCCCATAGTGTCAAACGCCCTCTATAACTCACTTCCTACTTATGTATCCTTATGTATCCTTTCCCTCCAGCCTCATTTCTTGTATTCTCCCCTTTTAAACTATAACACGTGTCCATTCGTCTATCCACTTCTCTCCGTGGCTTTGTAGAGAAAACTATTGCATTGCTTTGTAAGAAATTGCTACTGGATCTCTCTTGTCCATCCAGGGCTTTGCATGGCAGAAGTCCATCTACTTGGAATATATATATATATGTATATATATATATATGTATGTATATGTGCATGTGCATGTTACATGTACATGTACATGTGCATGTACATATACATATATATATGTATATATATATATATATCCCCCTCCCCCGTGAGACTCAACAACAGAGTCCTCACGGGATTCGAACAGGCACGGGAAGGGGCACGCCTGCCCTCTGCCGGTGGACGCCCAAGCGCTGCACCACCATGCGCTCGCTTACTTGGAATATTCTTAATCTTCCACTCACTCTCAGCCATCATCATCACCATCTAGATGATACCCCATGCTGGTGGTGGAATCCTCAGGGGCTCTGAGTTCAGCATTCACCTCGGATTGTCACTGCCTTCCTGCAGCCCCAGTCCCCTTCCCCACGAGGATGAGTGTTCTTTGTTTTTCTCTCTTCTCACAGATTTCTTTCTTCTTTTGTAGAAATTCACTAATTTGCAAATCTTCTTCTTCTTTTTTTATTCTCAATATAATTTAACGCTGGGGTCCTGGAACCTATTGCATGTATCAAGAATAAATCTTCCATGGATATTTGTGAGCCTGTTGTGTGTACTGTGAATAAAGTCTCCATATTTGTGAATGCGTTTTTTTTTGTTTTTTTTTTTGTTTGTTTGTTTGTTTGTTTTTTTTTTTTTACGAGCACGTTTTCATCTCCCCTGAGAATCTTTCTAGGTGCAGCATTTCTGGAGTCTATGTTTCATTTAAAATTTTATTTTCTGTTTACAATACATCTTGACTATAGTTCCTCCCCTCCCATCTGGATCCGCTCCCTTTCTGTCTCTCATTAGAAAAGAACATGCTTCTGAGAGGTAACAACCAAACATTACAAAACGAAACATAGTAAGACAAAGCGAAGTCTATCATTTTGAAGTTGGACTTGACAACCCAACAGGAGGAAAAGAGTCCCAAGAGCAGGCACAAGAGTCACCGACCCACTCATTCTCACGGTCCTGGGTTCCATAAAAATACTAAGCTCAAAGCTATAATATATGCAGAGGACTTGATGCAGACCCATGTAGGCCCTGTGTGTGCTGCTCCACTCTCTGTGAGCTCAGATGTGCCTGGCTCAGTTAATTCAGGGGCCTTGTTCTCCTGGTGTTCTTCATCCCCTTTGGTTCTTACAGTCTTTCTGCCTCCTCTTCTGGGGGGGATTTCCTGAGCTCTGAGGTGGGGGGGGGATTTGATGGAGATCTCTCATTTAGACTTTCTCTCTAAATAATATCCGGTTGTGGGTCTCTGCACCTGTTCCCATCTGCTGCTGGAGGAAGCCTCTCTGACGATGACTGGATAAGGCACTGGCCTATGACTATATCAGAATATCATTGGGAGTCATTTTATTAATACTTATTTTTTAGCTGAGTAGTGTTTGGTTTTACCCTAGGTGTCTAGGCTATCTAGTCTCCGATTCTTGGTTCTCTGAGAAGTGTCTGGTATGAGTTCTTTCTCATTGAGTGGACCTCAAGTGAAATCAGACACTGGTTGGTTATTCTCACAGGTTTTGTGCCACCACTGCCCTAGTACATGTTGCAGGCAGGATAGATTACAGATCAAAGGTTTTGTGACTGGGCTGGTGTCCACGCTTCTCTTTGGTGCCCTGCAGAGTATCTTCCTGCACCAAAGGGACTAGAACACAGGGATGAAGACTGAATGTAGGTACCCACTTGACTTCTCCGGGTTCAGTGACTTGTGTGGCTGTTGTCCTTGGCATTGGGGCTTTGCTGTCAGTTTTCAGAGAGCAACGCTTTGTTTTAGCAATAGCCTGCACTGTTTGGGAATTTCCGTGGGACCCCTTGGCCAACAACTCAATTGAATGCTACACAGTCTTGCCATTCGAACCGTGCCTATCAACAAGAGATGGCCAGAGGAGACTCCATATCCCCCACTACCAGAGTCCTCACCAGGATCACCTTCCTACATTCCGAGAAGTTTCCACTGCACTGGGTTTCCACACCACTCCCTAAATGTTCCCCAAACTGCCCTCACTCTCTACCTCAACCCCATCTCTCACCAACCTGATCCACCCCACCCTGCCTTCATCCCCACTCACCCCCAATCCATTCATAAAGTCCACTTCTCCCTAGATCCCCCTTCTTTACCTGACTTCTCTGAGTCTATGGATTATAGCTTGGTTATCACTTACTAAACAACCAATATCTACTTATAAGTGAATAATGCCATATTTATTGTTCTGGGTCTGGGTTATCTCACTCAGGATGGTTTCTCTTCCTAGTTCCATCCATTTGCTTGAAATTTTTATGATGTTGTTTTTGTTTGTTTGTCTTTAATAGTCGAGTAATACTTCATTGTGTGAATGTACCATCTTTTCTCTATCCATTTTTCTGTTGAGGGATATCTAGTTTTTTCTCAACATCTGGCTCTAGTAAGGTTTGACTTGTCAATTTAAAAAAAATAATTACTGTTTTTCACGTCCTATGTAAGAAATTGTTACCTGACCATAAATTAACAGAGATTCTTTTGTGCATTTTTAGGCATACTTTAGTTATTTTAGGTTTTAATATTAATTTTATGATCTATGTAAAATTATTTCTGTGCATAGTGTGAGATCAAGTTTCAAATTTATCACTAGTCCTCAGTCAGTCAGTCCTTCTGCTCTGACTCTGTGCTGTGCTATGTGACAGGCACTTGTTATTGCTATCATTTATTCTTTCCCCTTCATGTTGCCCATTACGTCTTCATCTGGACTGTTTGTGTGAGCAGAGGCCACCCACTCTGTATCAAGAAGCAAAATGCATAGAGCTAGTGAGTGAGGCTGAATCCAGAATCCATCACACTTCAGCAGCTATGTGAGCCTGGGTAAACTGTAATGTCTCTTAATCTGTTTGTGTACTGTATGCCTGACGTGGGGCTAGGTGGTAAAGTCATAAAGATGTGACTCGGCCAGGACTTGAGAGATTCTACACATGTGAACAAGGGAATTCCAAAATGTGCAGAGACTGCACATTGTTCTAAATGCTGTGACAGACTCTTGAATAGCTGGCACTGAAATCCATGAGGGTAGAGTGAAGAAAGCTTGCCTTGAATTTTAGTGCATGAGCAAGGAAAGGCAGCGGAGCTGGGGTTTCCCCTGGGGAGGGGCCATAGAGGCAAATGTGTTCTAAAACTCTTTGCTTATCTGAGATGAGGTTCAACTGGAAGTCATGCCCCTGTGTCTGCTCACTCTGGCAGTTTAAATGCTGCTCTACTTAGCACACTACTCAAGGATATGGCAAAGTTAGGCAAAGAAGTCAACTTTAAGCAGTTTATTGCTGGAATGAGGGAGGAGGGAGGGGAAACTTCAGAGACGATGGTTGATAACACAGGCAGATTTTAGTCTCTGGTGTCTCTGGGAAGTACCCCTTTAGGACAGAGGGCATTTCCTGCTGGGCATCGGTTTTGTGTTTAGCAAACTCTTTCTTCACAGTGAGAAATGTTTCTAGCCAATGCTGTTGGATGCATGGAGGTAGGGGTCCTTCTCTCAAACAGTGGGCCCAGTTCTAATGAGAACAGTATGCCCGGCTTTGCTCCAAGGCATGTCAGTTAAATGACCCTTCTTCCTCCTCCTTCTTTGTCTTCTAAGGAGTTCTGAAAATCCAGGGGGCCTCGTGTAGAAAATATATGAGTACTTATGTGCCCCAAGGTCTTTGAGGGTTGGCTCCCCTCCACTGCCCCCACTCAGGCCCTTGAGAGAGTCAGTATTTTCTGCTCTCAGGCCACCCCAAGGAGCTCCCTCCCAGAATCAGCCCCCTGACCTACTGTTGGAGGGGGACTCCGACACTTCCAGCCTTAGGTGATATGACTGTGTCTCGATCTGCTTAACAAATTGCCTGTTCACTCAATTACATTTTATTTAATCATCTGTAATCATATAAATTATGCCTGATGGTAGTAAATGTTCGTGTCAGTTCCTAATTACAGGTTGATTAATTGGCTGGGGTGATCTGTATCACTATTTATATAAGAATATAGGAGGATGATGATAAATTAGGATGGGTAATCTGAGCCCAGGAACATGGCCCCCGTCCAACTGTACTCTATGTTTGGGGGGAGCTCTGTGGGGAAGCCACTGCCCTCTTCCCTGCCCTCTTATCAGATGTGCCCAGGATGGTTTGTGGTGTTCTGACTGACCAATTTTGGCAACACCTGAGTCAAGAAATATTTATTATTATTTAGTGTGTGTACGTGTGTGAAATTTTTTGCCATGTAGTGTTTCTCCTTTTGGTTGTGGCGGAGATGGATAATGGCAAGCTCATTAAGTTCAGTTGGGCTCATTACAACCTGCTGGGTCCAGAAACATTCAGGGTTGGATCTGGCTTGAAGAGCAGGACTATGAAGAAAGGAGAAGTGGGCGGGGACTTGATGTGTGTCTATAAGACAATTTCTCATTAGTCATTTTTGTTGTTTCCTTTAAAATATCTCTATTAATCCTTTGATAATTTTATACAGTGTATGTTGATCATATTTAACCCAGGCCTATCCATGCCTATTTTCTACCCACCTAGCTTTAC
>JANHMN010000013.1:12342520-12359402 GCA_030674055.1 Rhabdomys pumilio
CCTATACTGTTTGGGGACTCTGCTGGCCTACAACTCCAAAAGATCTAACCCATTCCTTGTCCTGGACTTTTCACTTTTTTATTCTATAGTGTCTAGTAGGGGAACTGTTGCTCTGTTACGGAGTAATTCCATGTAAAATATTTTTATATGTGTACAAGTACATGTTTCAGAAAACTTCTATAGTAGTAGACTTTTTCAAAAGATCTTTAACTTTATTTATTCTTCTCATATTGCCTCATGTGCCCTGCCCCCACTCATTTAACCCTTCTTTCTCCATTATCCCCCTTTCTTTCTTTATTTCATTGCATTCTACTGTCTCTTCCTTCAAGGCCACCATACCCCTGGTGGCCTCTTAAATCTTTCCACACTTCCATGGATATTTCAAGTGAAATACTCTTTTTAAAGATTCGAAGCTAATGAACACATGTGAGAGAAACCTTGTCTTTCTGAGTCTGGGTTACTTTATTCAGGATGATTGTTTCCAGTTCTATCCTTTTATCTATAAATTTTATAATTTCATTTTTTAACATCTGAATGATATTCCATTTATATCCATGTTTACAGATATTTCATATCAGTAAATAAGGAATTCATTAATGGATATCTATATTATTTTTATTCCCTGGATGTTGTAAATTCACCAGCAATAGACATGGACAAGCAGGTATCTCTGTAGTAGGATATACAGTCCTTTGGATATATGCCCAAGAGTTATATAGCTTGGTCATGTGGTAGATTGATTTCTAGTTTTCCAAGGAATCTCCACAGTGATTTTCGTAGTGATCAGAGCAGTCTACACTGCCATCAGCAGTGAGTTCAAGTGAGTTCAAGCTCCTCTTTCCCCACATTCATGCCAGAATTTTATCACCATTTTAAAAATATTAGCCATTGTGACTGGCATAAGATAAAATCTCAAAGTGCTTTTTATTTCCATTCTTTTGATGGCAAAGGATATTGGACACTTAGAAAATATTTCTTAGCCATTTGTATTTCTTTGTTTGAGAATTATTTGGCTCCATGCCCCACTTAAAATTACTTATTGTGTTTTGTGTGTATGAATAATTTGCTTACATATATGTATATGTGTATGTATATATGCATATATGTATGTATATATGTATATATGTGTATATATATGTATGTATGCATGTATGCATGTATGTGTGTATGTGTGTGTGTGTGTGTATGTATGTATGTATATATGTATACCTTATATTTACTTGGAACCTGAAAAGGTTAGAAGAGAGTGACTACATGAAACTGGAATTAGGCAGTTGTGAGCCATCGTGTGGGTGTTAGGACTGAACTGCAGTCATCTGTAATAGCAACAAGTGCCCTTAACCACTGACCATCTCCCCAGTCCCTCTGTGTCCTGTTTTTTAATTGGCTTGTTTGTTTTCTTGGTGTGTAGGTTTTTAGTTCTTCGTATAGTCTAGATATTAGCGCCTGCCAGTTGTATAGTGGTAAAGATTTCCCCCATCCTGTAGGCTTCCTCTTCATTCAAATAATGATGTCTTTAGTCTTATGAGATCCCATTTATCTACTGTTCATTTTAATACCTGGGTCATCAGAGTCCTGTCCAGAAAGTCCTTTCCTGTGTGCACAAGCTTAAGCATATCCATGATTTTGTCTTCTATCAGATTCAGGGTATCAGGCCTCATGTTGAGGTCCTTGATCCGTTTGGAGTTTTGTGCAGGGTGAGAGACAAGAATCTAGTTTCATTGTTATGCTTGCAGCTGTCCAGTTTGACTAGGACCATTTGCTGAAGATGCTGTGTTTTCTCCAATGTGTATTGTTGACTTCCTTATAAAAAGTCAGATTATCGTAGGAGTGTAGGCTTATATGTAGGTCCTCAGTTCTATTCCACTGACCAAAGTGTCAGTTTTATACCAGTTCCATGATGGTTTGTTGCTATAGCTCTGTAGTATAGCTTGAAATAGAGGACAGTGATACCACCAGTGAGATTTTTTTCAGATTTTTTTTTTCGTTTGTTTGCTACCCTTGATCTTCTGAAAAAAATCTCACTTACTTTTGTACCCTGTTACTTGTCCAAATGTATTTTTCAGCTGTAGGAGTTTTCTGGTGGTTTCTGTCCTTGAAGACTCAAAGACATGTAGTGGATTACCTTTATTGATTTATGTATGTTGAACCATCCCTGCATCTCTGGGATGATGTCAACTTGACCATGGTGGATAATCTTTTTGATGTGTTTTTAAATTTTCTTTGAAAGTATTTTATTGTGAAATTTTGCATCTATGTTCAAAAGCAATGTTCACATCACTTTCTCTGTTTTTTGTTCAGTCTTTGTCAGGTTTTGGTATCGGGACAATACTGGTTTCATCAAAAGACATCTTTCTTTCTGTTCTATTTTATAGAATATTTTGAGGGCTATTATCAGTGTTGTCTTTGAAGGCCTGGTAGAATTTACTGCTTCTGTAACGATGGATGTTGTGAGGTATTTAAGTTATTTACCATCTCTTGGTGAGAGTGGAATATTGAAGCCACTGCACTTCAGTATGACTGTGCCGTAGTTGCTCTGTCATCATAGATCAAGTGCTATTTCTTTTATGAAATTGGCTGCCCATGTGTTTGGTGCATAAATGTATAGGACTGTAGTATCCCCTTGGTGGATTTTTCTTTTAATGTGTATAAAGTGTCCCTCCTTATCTTTTCTGACTAGTTTGGCTTGAAGTCCATTTTATCAGACGAATACAGCTAAACCTGCCTGTTTTCTAGTTCCAATTGCTTGGGATACCCTTTTCATCCTTTTACCCTATGGTGGTGTCAATTATTGATTGTGAGGTGTGTTTCTTGGAGACAGTAAAAAGATAGATTTTGTTTTCTAGTACTGTTAGTCTGTCTCTATTAATTGGAGAAATTGAGACCATTTATATTGATTTATTATTGAACAATAATAAAGTCATTTTGGTTTTGTGGTCTTTCCTTAAATTTCTTTTGATTAAATGTTATAAAATTGGAGACAGGAAAGTGCGCTGCCGGGGGCGGTTTTGGTTTTGGGTTTTCAGTGCACATGTCCACAGAGCCTGTGAGAGCTCCGGATCTGACTGCAAGATGAGCCTGGAGCCATGACATGTGAAATGGTGATGAGTTACCCAAGCTGCACAGCTAATTAAGTAGCAGAGGAGATTAGAACTCAGGATTGTTAAAAAAAAAAAAAATGAGTCTGCGGAAGCAAACCCCTAGTGACTTCTTAAAGCAGATCATCAGGCGGCCAATTGTGGTGAAATTAAATTCTGGTGTGGGTTATCGAGGGTTCCTGGCCTGCCTGGATGGTTACATGAACATAGCACAGGACAGAGGAGTATGTAAACGGACAGCTGAAGACTATGTACGGAGACGTGTTCATCCGAGGAAACAATGTGCTATACACAAGTACACAGAAGAGGCGGATGTGAAGACACCAGGAGGCACCGCTCTTCATACGTGGATAGACGGAGTCCTTTTTGGTTTTCTTATGATCTTAATGGTGGTTGGTGGGGGTTTTGTTTTGTTTTTTAATTGACATTGGAATAAGATAGAGGTATTACGTTACAGATTTAATCATAAGTTTTTCACATTCTTTATTATTTCTGCCTGTACAGAATGTAAAAATTAAAAAAAAAACAACCAGTTTGTTTCTCCAGGGGGAAAATGTTATAAAATTGTTTATAATGTATGTCAATTTGGGGTGTGTTGAACTTTTTCAGATTTAAGTTTCTCCTCTAGAACTCTTGTAAATCTGGTCTAGTGATTATAAATTACTTAAATCTGTTTTATTATGGACATCTGTTTTTTCTCCTTCAGTCTCAACCGCCAGTTTTGATGGGCATTGTAGTCCAGGGTGGCATTAGTGACCTTTCATAATTTGTAGAACACTTCTCCAATCCCTTCTGGCTTTCAAAGTCTCCATTGAGAAACCAGCTGTTATGCTGATGAACCTGCCTTTATGTGTGACTTGGTTGTCTCTCTTACAGCTTTAAAAATCCTTTCTTTGTTTTGTACCTCTTATATTTTGGCTATTATATGATATGGGGAATTTCTTGTCTCTGATCCTTTCTATTTGACAGTCTGTATGTCTCTTGCACCCTGCTTTTCTTAGATTAGAGAAATTACTTTATTAAAATATTCTCAGGGTCTTTGACATGGGTTTCTTGTCCTTTTATACGTATAATTAGTAGGTTTGGTCTTTTATTGTATTAGAGCTTGTTATATTCATGATTTTTAATAGATTTAACAGTTTCTTTGACTGAACTATTCAATTCTCTACCCTGTCTTCAATATCCAATATTCTCTCTTCCTCCTGGTTCAGGCTGTTAGTGAGTTCTTCCTTTGAGCATTTTTTTTTTTGGACTTCCTGAGTTTTTCATTTTGAGTTTTATTTCAGTTTGGCTTTTCTTTAAACATTCCATTTCTTTGTTAAATTTTATTTTCATATCTTAGATCATTTTCATAATTTCATTCAACTGTTTGTGTCTTCATTTCAGGATTTATTCATATCCTCTTTCAGTTTCTCAGACATACTATAGCTATTTTGAAATTATTGTCTTGGATGTTATATTAGTCAGCATCCTCTAAAGGAATATAATAGATAAATGTATAGACTAGGGACTTACTAGTGTGGCATACAGGCTATGGTCTGAGTAGTCCAAGAATGATTGTCTCCCAAGGGAAAGGCCAAGAATCTGGCAGCTGTCTAGTTTGAGAGATTGGATATCTCAGCTGTCTCAATCTGATGTTGGAGTCCCAGAGCTGCTGGTCTTCAATCCATGCTGGAATGCCGTGGGAGTGAGTTATCCCCACAAGTAAAAGGACCCCTCCGCAACAGCATAAATGAATTTGCTGGTGACCAGGAGGGAAAGTAGAAAAAAAAAGAAAACTTTTTGTGGCTCATGGTTCTGAACTTGAATGGTTCAACTGAGAAGATCAACGCGTACCCAGCAGCTTGGGTTTTAGTTGGTTTCAGACGTAGTCAAGTTGTCAACCGGCAGAAACCATCACACATGGAATCTGAGTTGCTTTCCCAGGGAGCATTACTGTGGGAATACTATGTTTTGGAGATGTGTTGTACTGGTTATATATGTTATTTGTGTTTTTGTGATAAGACCTAGGCATCTGGAATTAGGTAGTTGCTGACTTTTTTGATGCAGATATCCAGGCATGCTTTTGTTGCATAGGTGTTTAGATTTCTGTTTACAGTTACCTCAACTTACCAGATTGTAGACCAACTGAATGACGCTTAGAGTTTAGTCTTGGGACATTTTTGACATTGATGTTTGAATGGGGTGACAGAAGTGGTCTTGACTCAGCTAGGGCCAAAGATAGCTTCTGAGCCCAGGAACTCAGAAGAGTTAGAAGATTTTTACAGCCAATCCTCAGGATTCTGAGGAGGGATGGCAAGACAAGTTCTCAGGTAGCCGGGACATGTAGCGTTGGCTGCAGAAGTCTAGCATTCCTACTTAGAGAGAGAGGAGGTAGGTGTGTGTGTGTGTGTGTGTGTGTGTGTGTGTGTATGTTGCATGGTCTTCTGACAGTGTGAGAGAGAGGAGTTCTTGTTATTATTCCCTTTGAAGATAGAATGTCATATGGCTCAGAATGGACCTTGTACTTTTTTCTTTTTAGTAACATTAGATCTTGGGGGATAATAGCTTTACAGTATGTGATTGGAATGTATTAATTCTCATGCACCCACTTCCATCATTCCTGGTCCTTATCCCATTTCTAGACTGGGCTAACAATGAGTATGAGGCTACATAGGGCATGAGGGGAGATTTGGAGGGCAAGAGTAGATTCTGATATCAAGGTTGGTTCCTGAGACTTCATGCCAGTCTTTTTGTCTTCCAAGAAGTGATGAGCAAAGGAAGAAAGACACGCGGGTCTTTGCTCGGGAGCACAGGATCATGGGTTCTCATTATTGGAGAGGACTATTGTAGCAGGATGGTTTCCTGCTACTGCTACATTATTTGCAATAAGCTCGGTGATTGGGGAGGAGCGAATGTGGGAGGAGCGAATGTGGGAGGAGCGAATGTAGGAGGAGCAAGAAGAGGAAAAGGGGAAGGAAGAGGAGGAGCCATGGAGAACTAATCATGGGTCCAGAGCAGTCCTGGGTAACAATTTATATCTAAGGTTAGGTATTGAGTAACAACTCTAGTTGTGTGGGCATCCTGTTAATTGGGCATTTCCAAATACATAAATATTGGATAATCTTTAAGCATAATAGTCTTCATTCTACCAGGTACCGTGGGCATGGCGGGTATTCTGGGATTCAGCCAAGCTTGTGGAGACAGGGTGGTCTCCACAAAGAGCCATCCCCCACTCTGGCGTTTTGTGGGTGCCAGGGTGGTGCTTCTGGCTAGCCAGAGCCCCGGTCTGAGCCTAAGCAGCGGCAGGAGCACTGCGCCACTCTTGACCCTTGGCGGCTTCTAGTCGGGAACATGGCGGCTACTTAAGAACAAGCCGGACAGAATGCCGCTTTTTAAATACTACCCGCTACAGACTATCAGCTGGCCTTTCTCCTTAAGTCACATTAGAAGCAATGCTTTATTGTCATTGCAGTTACGAGTGAGCCTCCTTTCTTGGGGGCTTTTGATAGGGGCGCTACATTATATAGCATCAAGACACAGAACAAAGTCTCCAGTCTACATGCCTCAGCTTGTCCAGCTTCTCTTAATTGGTCATCCAGGACAAATGGCTTGGCTTTATAGGGCTTCAATTTTCTTCTTTGTGAAGTGGGAAATTGATACGCCTACCATTATAGGGCATTGCTAGGATTTCATGAGTTAATGAATATATAAATGGTGAGTAAGTATTGGGTGAGTATTAAGTCACATTAAGAAATGCCAGCCATCTTCAATGTCCATTCATTTGATCCCAGAACAGCCTAAAGAGATACCCAGATGGATTACTTAACTCCTCTATTGACTGAGGCAGCTGAGTCCCCAGATAGTGAGAACTTGGCTTCAGGACAACATTTTACTTGACAGAAGGGCATAGGGAACCGTGCCCTGTGAATTTCAGTGTCAGGCAGGCAGGCAAGATTCCTCCCTGCACGTGGGACATAGAGGACATTTGGTGTCTTCTATCATTCTGCCTGGTCTTGTCCTTGGAACTTCCTGTTCAGTGTCTTCCTCAGCCACTCCCTACCTCAGTTTTTGAGGCATCTTCCGCTGAACCTACAGCTAGGGATCTCCTGCTGTCCAGTGCTAGTGTTGTGGACACTACAATGCCAGCCTTTTTATGCAGATGCTAGACATTTGAACTCAGGCCTTCATGCTTGCTTGTGATCCATCTTCCCAGCCCCCAGAGGTCACTATTTATTTCCCTTAAGGTCTAATCTACTCTTTCCCCACATTGGTAGGATGATTCACCTGCTTCCCCTGATAACACTCCACGAGTACAATTCAGATGCCAAACGGACTCCTCTGATTTCCTTGTGAGTTAACTCTTTGAGTGTTCCAGAGTTTCTTTGTGGGTTTCCACTGAGGCTTCTCACTTTTGGTGTGACTGAGAGTACCACACCATTTAGAACCAGGGAATCTGATACATGATGCTTGGAGTTTTTATCAGTAGAAACCTTTGGGTGTAAGTAACTGCCAGTAGACTAAAGGGAAGGGGTTAGAGCTAACACTCAAAGGGTGCATTATCTCCTGGGTCAAGGCTTCCAGAGTTGGGGCAGCTGTGTGGTAGACAGGTGAGCAGCCCAATCCTATCTCTACAGTTTGTTGAGTATCTCTTTGCCACTAAGTCTCCCAGGACCACAGACATCTGTCTCTCTGAACATAAGATGCACAGATTGAGAGTCTGCCAGTGAATGGGTGTTTCTTTTCACTCATTTTTAAATTAGCCTAAGTTGCCCATCTCAAGTCTTACTGAGGAAGACTGAGTCACACATCCACCCCAGTCACTGTCCAAAGGACTGAGAAAGCTATGACTGTCTGAGACCTCTCTCCTAAGAATTCTCAGGCACGAAGAATCAAGTATTTCGGGCATACTCTGTGAAGATGGTGATGATGAACTCTCCAGGGCCTGGGTAGTAACAATGACAGAGGCTAAGCCACAGGATCTCAGTGGAACAGTAGTACTCTTTTTTTTTTTTCTACATGGGGTTCCTTGTATGTTACTCAGGAAAAAGAGGAATGGATGGGGGCTACACAAGGGGAGGAGGTTTCTCTTCCCTTCCTGGAGGGTGGACATAAAGAAGCACATAGCCTTGTTGCCACCAGCAGTCCTCTTGGAAACACGAGGGGGCAAGTGTTAAATGGAATCTGACATCAGGAAGACTGAGCTGAGCAAAGAGAAGACACCAGAACTCCTGTGACATCCTTCGACCCAGATCTGGAACTGCCAACTCTGACCATCCTGAGTCAGGTGCAAACTCCACTGACTCCAGCCTGCTGAGTGTACCATTCTTACTCCCCTGACTTTGGCCCACTGAGAGGGTCTTATTGAAATAGGCATCCGTATTGTATTCTTTTACAAAGGAAGAGAGAACAAGAATGAGTGAGCTGCCTTGGGTCCTCTATCCAGCTGAGTGATGGATGAAAAAAATGCCAATCTTCTGAGCCTGACTCCACCTCCCCTCTGTAGACTCTCCCTTCTATCCAGTTTCCACCTACCATCAGAGACTGTTTGTCAGTGTTCCGAAGCCATTGAGAGTAGATCTGGGAAGTCTGGGAAGAAGGTGAAAGTTTTCCTATCTAGTAGGGTCTGCTGGGGAAACCTAACTCCTTGACTTGGGGCTGGCTGCCATCTGGACAGAGATATTATTACTGTCTTTTCTTTGACTCTGTAGTGAGAACAATGGATTGCAGTGAATTGTGCAGTAACTGATGGTTTCTACTTCCTTGGGGGGAAACTTTAAAAACAAAGGACAAGGGCCCCAGAGAGAAAGAGAGATAGAGATTAGATATAGAGATAGAGATAGAGATAGAGATAGAGATAGAGATAGAGATAGAGATAGATAGATAGATAGATAGATAGATAGATAGATAGATAGATAGATAGATAGAGAGCAGGAAGGAGAAGAGGAATACACTAGAGAGCCTAGGCCACAGGCACCTCTGAGGTTGACCATAGACGAAGGACAGCATGGCAGATCACAGCCCTTTTGTCCTGGCCACACTGCTTTCTCTCTGCAACATTTTATCTCAGAGCTCAGGTGGATTTTTCTGGAAGAAGCCCTGTCATAGAAGACACCATCTGTGAGGCTCACCACAGCTCTGCTGAGTCCATATGAATCTTCGTGGTTGAGATAATGTATTGGAAATGCCCGGCACTGCCTGGGCTTTATACTGTTGTCTTTACCAGTCAATGGCTGTGGCCCCTGGAGGGCCTGGTGACTTTCTGCGGCTGAGGCAGTCCTGTTGAGCCCCACTCTAGAGAGACGGGTGCTAACTGCCTTCCTGGTAGCCAGACCACACGTTCTTCTTGAGTAGGGGCTTGGATGGTCTTTCTCTTTGTCCACTCATCTCCCTGTCACACCTCTGTTTAGTGGCCACCTCTGCTCGTCGCCCATCTTTAGACTTGTCTCTGTTTTCACCGTATCACTTCTCTACAGTACCATGACAGTCTGTATCACCAACATGCACATTTTCCAAGGGATTCCAAGGATGGTGCCTTCACCTCACTTTCTATCCATCCATGGTGATGCCCTTCACAGGGCTGTTTGAACACGAGACTGTCACATCACTTTAAACTAATACTTCCTGTCTGCAGTGAGCTCAGCCAGTGCATGAGGCTCAGGACCTGTCAGTTAACTTAAAGCCTTAGGACCACATCCCGGCTTCAGGAGTGTCTATCACGCTGGCCTTTTAGAGATGAATGCTAAAAGTGACATTGACTCAGAGAGGTAGTGGGACCTGATGTGGCCTGTGATGGAGGTCAGATGCAAAGAAAGATTTATTTTGACCCGTGTTTGAAAGACATTTAGTCTATCAAGAAGGGAAGGAATGTCTAAGTAACTTAGTTTATGTGGCCAGAAATCCTGGTGGACGCTTGCCTCATTAGTAAGTTTCAGGAAGTAGACTGAAGCTGTACCAGGGTCTAGGTTGCCTTTACTGTCTTACCTAGCATCTTATGTCTACCATCTAGGCCTCGTCTCCTAGGGGTCCTGAAGCTTGGAAACAAACATTCAAAATACAAGTCTGTAGAGAGACAGACAGACAGACAGACACAGGCATGTATGGAAATGCATACACACATGCATGCACATACATGTACAGGTATGCACACACACATGTACACACAGGCACACACACAAGCACCCAGACACACATCTACCTTTCTGTTTCTTGTATAAGACCATTGCAAAGAAAACATGTTAACAGCTACGTAGACACAAGGCAAAAAGCAAACCTCTGAGGCACTGCTGACTGTGCTGCCATTGACTCTGTTAGCAGAAGCTATGCTTGATACACGATGGCTGAAAGACAAGCACAAGTGTGTCACTGTGTGACACTACTTCACCAGTTTCCCTGCAGATAGACCAGGTGTCTTTGTCCTCCAAAAGTCATCCTGAGACTCTGCTGTGCTTGCTCTGGTGGGGTGATTCTCTCCACTCCTCTTGTCCAGAGTGTTCTGGGAGTCATGGCAGTGTATAACCGTGGGTGTGATCAGTCTGGGCTGGCAGTTCTTTTCTGTCTTGACCTGCCTCACTCAGGATTGACTGGGCGGGGCTTTAACAGAATAATTTTTCTCAGACTGGCTCACAGTTGGTGTTATACTTTCTTCTCACTGGGATCAAACCAAGATTCAGCAAGTGTTTTGGGGGTATCTTAATATGTCAGTCCTATCTAGAATCATGGAGATACAACGATAATACAGACTAAAATGTTTATCCTCGTGGGGTCACGCATTGGTTGACGGTGAAAAGCACACAATAAATACATGTTTATGATATATATAAAATTATCTATATCTAGGTGTATATATGTATATCTAGTATAATATATATGTATATATGATATACATGCATGCATATATGCATATGTAACATATACACACACACACACACACACACACACACACACACACACATATATATATATAGTTAGTGCTGGATGGATGGCAGCAGCCATGCAAACAACAATCAAGCATTTAAGGGGACCAGAGATGAAGAAAAGGAAAAATGTATTGCTTTGAATAGGATAGGACAGAGCCTTGTGGGAGAGGAGACTGGTAAAGGAACAGCCCTGTAGCATTGTGGGGTACTGGGGAGCATTCATCCCCAGGGGAGCCCAGCAAATGCTCTGAGGGAGCCCCTGAATTGACAGAGTTGAGGTAAGACAAGGAGGCCCTGGATTGGAGCAGGGAGATGGAGATGGGAGAGGTGGTAGGAAGAAGATCAGAGGGGTGACGGGCTGTGAGTGGAACACTAGACAAGGTCTGGGGTGGAGGCTCTGGGCTCAGTGGCATGACCCCACTTGGGTTTCAAAATACCCTTCAGACTGGTGAGTAACTGGGTTCTAGGAAGCCAGTGATGGAGCAAGGAGATGAGGGAGGAGTCTGCTGTGGCATCCCTGGCTTGAGGCCAGGATACAGGAGTAGGAAGGGCGGATTCATTGGCTTGGAGCATCTTAAAGGGATATTGGCATGATTTATGACAAGTGAGACTGTAGCAGAGGGTGGTTTGGAGTGAAAAAATAGTGATCTATCTGAGATGCACAGCTGGTGGCAGACAGGACTGGGAGAGACTGGAAGAAACTGGCGTCTGGGCCTAGCCCTTGCCTTCTCCTGTGGGGTGTGCCCGTGTATTAGTCAGACTTTTTCTACTGTGACAGAATACCTGATAGAACCCACTTAGGTGAGGAAAGATTTATTTGGCTCACGGTCTCAGAGGTTTTGTTCCAGGATGGTGGGGAGATTGTGGTGGGACACAGCAGCTCACACGATGGCAGCCAGCAAACGAGAAGAGGCTAGATGTCTGTACTAGCTGGATCACCCCTTTTTTGTCTTATTCCATTAGATTCTTTTCTACATTTGTAACAGGTCTTCCTCACTTAGGTATCCTTAGTCTCTGGAAGCAATCTCGCTGACACTCCCAGAAATGGGCTTTGCCAACTGCCTTTTCTAAAGTGTACCTGTCAACTCAACCAAGCCAACAATTAAGATGAACCCTCGCAGCCCAGTGCGTCAAGGCTGTGTGCTTTTGTGCATACTTACACGTTTGGGAGTGTGCTTCTGTTAGTGTGTTATTGTATCACGTGGCTAGGCTGAGTAAAAGCAGCTATTGGAGGGGCTTTGCTTTCCTGCTGATAGCTTTCAGAGGCAGAACTAGTACTCATGCTCTACTTTCTTCCAGCCTGCTTATGCCTCTCCACCCTTCCTGCCCCCATCCCCCTCCCTCACTGGTCTAGGGCCCAGCTAATCAGGTTTGCATGAAGCAACCCTTCCCCCATCTGCTCTTGCTGTAGACAGGGAAGATTGAGCCCTCAGGGCTTCATTCTGGCTCTTCTCTTTTTACGGGTAATTCTCTCAGCCCAAATCCCAGCTGACCAGTTCTGTGACTGGGCATCCCTTTGTAGCTTAAAGATGGGATGGGACAGGCTGCAGAGGCAGCTGGGGTGGACAGAAAAGAAGATGTAACCGAGACAGAGGCAGAAAGAGCAACCTGATGACATGTTTTGAGCGTGCATGTGTGTGTGTGTGTGTGTGTGTGTGTGTGTGTATGTGTGTGTGTGTGTGCATGCCCAAGCCATTCTATAGACAGAATGTCAGTAAAAATGCTGAAACCACTGTGACCATTCTGAGTCCTCCCAGGGCCTCTCCTGTCCTGGCCCTGACCAGCTCTGCTTTGAGGTTTATGGTTACTTCCTTTTGGTTAGAGATCTTAGATGTGCTACCCAGAAATTTCTGCAGGCCTTTATTAACCCCCTTCATGTGTTAGCATGCCTGTTATTTTGGAGTCCTCACTATACCGAGAGGGCAGTGCCTGTTGCCAATCATCAGTCACTCACATGTTTGCCTCAAATCAGTATTTTCTAATTCATTAGAATTATCTGGAGAGTTCTACAAATTAATTTTAGGAATTAATTTTTAAATTAATCTGGAGGTATGCCTTGGTTGGTAAGCTTCTTGCCACGTAAACTTGAGGGTTCTGAGTTTAGCTCTTCAGCACCTGTGTTAAGCAGACAAAACAATAAACATGTGTCTACGTCTCCAGCAGTGTGACAGACAGGCAGATCCCCGGAGCTCACTGACCAGATGCCTGGCTGATTGATGGGTTCTAGGTTCAGTGAGACTCTTCTAAAAAAATAAGGTGGAGAGAGAGAAGTCATCAACCTTGACCCCCACCCTCCCCCATCCCTCAGATGCACACACACGGACAGACACATGTGCACTCACATGCACTCGGACCCACAGAGTTCAAAAAAGTTAATATGAAAATGTAAACAGCTACACATTAACAAACATTTCCTAGCCCTCTATGGATGTGAGTATATAGCCATTGTTACTTTCACTAGTGGTGACAGAAGGGTCCCAGGAAACTCAGGACCATGCTGACAGATCTGAATTAGACTTCGGTGATGGATGAAACAAATGGTTACTCTGTTGGTGGCTTTAAAAAAACAAAAAACAAAAACCAAGAACTTGTTTCTTACAATTCTAGAGGCAGAAGTCTGCATCATTGTCCTTGGGCTGAAATCATGGGGTACACAGAGCTGAGTTTTCTCTGCAGGATGGAGGGGAGCAAGAATGATTCGCCTCTCACTCGTTCTCCTTGGCTAGTGGCCACACCCTTCCAGTGTCTGTCTCTGCTCTCACACACCTCCCCACCTTCTGTCTTCTGTCTTTTACAGATCTCCTGGGCCGTCTGTATAGGACCCACAGATTGTACTTCAGACCCACCCAGCACCCCAGGTCTCTCTATTTATCTTGACATTTTCCCCCTCAGAATTCATGTTTAATAGATACTTAAGAAAGAAAAAGAAAAAAAAAAAAAGAATTGGCTGGTTTCCGTGACTGATATAAGATAGTCTGTCCAAAATACAGCCCAGGCCACTACCAATAGTGGAAAAAAGGCTAACCTGTAGGAGAGGCTTATCTGGAGCCGCACCACTTCATGTTTAAGCATGAGAAGAGTACAAGAGATTTTCTTCTGGCTGCTCAGTGCTGCCTGGCAGAAAATGGCCCAGTGCTCTCTTCTGCGTAGAGAAACACTCTTTGCTCTTAGTGACGTCAGGCTTGATGGCACCACTGCCAGGTTTCCAGCCAGCTGGGCACACTGCACCATGTTTGTCCGTGAACTGGAAGGCCTGGACTAGTCTCAGAATCTCACCCACAGAGCGCCAACAGGAAGATCGTTTATTGTTATCTGGCGAAGGATACCTTTATCATCAATAATAAACAGGCCCCTGAAAGCGATACCTCCATCAGCCTTTAAGACTCCATAATCCTGAGTGAGCTATGGTGTGCTTGGGATCGGATACCAAGGGCCTCCTCATGGGTCTCAGTCCTCCTTGTTTCTTGGGTGTGTAATCCATGCCAGATGGCGGAAGTGAGAGTCCACAGAAACCCCAATCACTTGGCAGTTGAGTTTCTTAAATTCTTCTGCTCTATCACTGAAAGCAACGATCTCTGTGGGACACACACAAGTAAAGTCAAGAGGGTAAAAGAAGAACACAACGTATTTTCCTCTGTATTCGCTTAGGCTGCTATCTTTGAATCGTCCATCTGGTGTAACAGCTGCAGCTCTGAAGCTGGGAGCAGGAAACCCAATTTTTGTATTTCCCAAAGGGGTCGAGCCACAGGTCACACACACAGAAACAACCATGAGAACACAGGAAGGGGTTGTCCCATCTTGAGATTTTTAATCACATCAACAAAGACTCTCTTTTGCCTAAAATAACATTGATAGGCTGCAGGGCTCGGGTCCTGATATTTTGGGTAATTGTTACTCGGCTTGCTAGGAAGGAAACCAGAGGAGTGGAAATGGCTCAGGAAGAAGACTTTCTCAGGGAGGAGCTAGAAGGTACAAAAAAAAAAAAAAAACCAAACAAACAAAAACAAAACAAAACAAAACAAAAACAAAAACAAAACAAAACAAAAAAACAAAAAAAAAACCCAACAACAACAACAAAAAAAACCATGCCTGGGAATTCTAGAACCTTCTTTTCTCAGGGCTCCCCAGTACTGTGAAGATAGCAGCATGACCCTCCTCACCACTTTGGACCTGCCCAGTGACTTTGTTCCTTCTTTGTTCCTTCTTTAGAGTCTATTCTTACTCCAGTTCTGGACTCTGCTAGCCAGGCTGGCAGTTTCTGGCCCCTGGCATTTCATAGGCTGAACTTGTACCTGTCAAGCATATTTTAGGATACAGCTGGTCCCTGGGAGCACGGTACCATGGGAAATGCTGGTCTTCAGTGATGCTGTCTCTACCTGTTACACTCACTCTTTCAGCCCTATCTATGTGCCAACCCTTTTCCTGATTCTTGGGATTCAGTATTGGATGGACCAGGTCAGATCTATCAGGTCTGTGGTCCTTAGTGCTTGTATTCAGAGCAGGCAGGGAGAGGGTAAAGGAGAGAGTGGACACATGAGCAAGATCATTTCATACGGCGAGAGTGCCACAGGCCAACTAAATGGGCAGGGGTGGGCAATTGGTCCTCCCAATAAGGTGGCACTTAAGTGAGTCAGAATGGCAAGGAGTCATGCATCTGTAGTTATGAGGGTTTCACATCCAGGCAGTAGAAGTGACAGAAAACAAGGCCCCAGGAGTAAAGAAGCAACATGTCATCAGGACAGAAGAAGAGGGTTGTGGCATCAAATAACACTAGAGACATAGGATGGGGCTGACTCCTGCAGAACACTGAGGTCAGGCTCAGGCTGTGAGTTCTGAGAACCCTGGAAGGGGCCTCAGCTAGGGTTCACCCCGACCACAGATGCACATATCAGGAATCTAAAGAGTCACGAGTCTGGCTCTCAAGGGCCTGAGAACAACTACGGAAAGTCACAGACACAGCTGAGAACAG
Organism: Rhabdomys pumilio; assembly: GCA_030674055.1. Taxonomy (NCBI): domain Eukaryota; kingdom Metazoa; phylum Chordata; class Mammalia; order Rodentia; family Muridae; genus Rhabdomys; species Rhabdomys pumilio. The sequence continues at coordinate 12,358,486 of JANHMN010000013.1, forward strand.
TGAGGATGAGATGAACATATTGACTGGAGGAAGATGACTGAAGACAAACCAAGAGCCTCAGGCTGAGAGCTGAGCTGGCTCTTACACAGAGGCCAGCCTAGAGCAGGTGCCAACAAATGCAGAGGAGAGGCCAGATGTGGGGAGGCAAACCAGGAGGGACACAACTACAGGACACAGAGAGCTCAATGTCAGGCTCTCCCTTATCCCTGCAAGGAGGGCTGGTTCCTCCTGATGAGATACAAGCAAGTCTCCAGGAATGAGAGTTTTGAGCTCCAGAAGATGAAGGCTATATTGCAAGAAGGCTCTTCCCTGCTATGTCTTTGTGTCTTTGTGATGTCAACTTATAACCCTTCTGAGGTGAGTTTGTTGGAGAGAGACAGGAGCCTGTGTATGATGGGCGGATTTTTCAGGATTCTCCAAAAGAACTGAATTGATAGAATTAAAAAAATGTATTAAAGGGGCATTTATTAGATTGGCTTACAGAATATCACCTGGGTAGTTCAACCATAGCTCTCTCAGGATGGAGAGGGTGAGAATTCCATAGTTGCTCAGTGCAAGAGACTAGATGTTTTAACAGTTTCCATGTGTCACTGAAGGCCAGGAGGATCCCTGGAGAGCTGCTGATCTTCAGTTAGTGCAGAAATCTTGAAGATTGGTTCTAACACCTGCGAAGGAGTGCTGCAGCAGCAGGATGGATGAACTTGCCAGCAAGAGTGAGGACAAGCAGGCAAAAAACAAAGTTTACTTCTGTATACTTTTATCTACATTGTCATGAGAAGGTGCCACTCACGTTAATACTTCAAATAATATGAACAGGAAGGCCCTTCACAGGAGAAAACCCTTCACAGAGGGAAACCCTTCACAGGAAGGAACCCTTCACAGGAGGGAAACCCTTCACAGAGGGAAACCCTTCACAG
>JANHMN010000013.1:12365364-12420871 GCA_030674055.1 Rhabdomys pumilio
AGCCCTGGTATCCCACAGAAGGAAGGATATTTCCCTATCAGACTGCATCTATGCTGCCTCTGGCCAGACAGTGCCCTGGAGAACGAGACACGTTCTAGCTGATTGAAGGAACTTTGAGAAAAAGCAATGACTATTGGAGCTTATTCTCAGTGGGACAGGGAATCCAATTGGGATTTTTCTTGAAGAGGGGTAGATAGGCATGATTGGATAATTTGGTCCTCCCTGTCTCCAGTCTTCCCAACTCCATCCTCCCTATTCCCCTCCCCCCTTAGCCTTTTGCTTTTGCTCTCCTTCTTTCCCTCCTACCCTCCCCATCATTTCCCTTCCTTCATTCTTCCTGCTTTGTTTCCCCCCCCCACACACACACACCCTCTCTTTCTTTCCGTATGTACTGAAGATACACTAAGAATTGTGTGTTTTGCTAAGTCCTGGGGACAAGGTCACAGTAAGTGAGACAGTCACAGAGCAGACCCTCTTGGGTTGATAGATTGAAGTGAGATTCAGAAAGGGGAAAGATCACTCAAGGAATTGAGCGAGGCTGGTTTTGAGAAGGAGCCAAAGGGGAAGTAGAGGGTGCCCATTGGCATCTTCTGCCTTCTCTCTGGAAAATGGAGACTCTCTAGGGAGAGCCTGGGGCTCTAGTGTGAGTCGTTTAGGGTGCAAGGGATGAGGAAAGGGTAAAGGAGAGTGTTTTAGGGACATGAATAGGGAAAAAGGCTACACAGATGCAGTCCAGAGATGATGGTCCTAGAGTTTAGGGCAGGAGAGAGAGTGGAGTAAGAAGCGATTCTCTCTAGAATTGTTAGAGAGACCATTTGGTTCTCAGTTTTGGGAGATCAGGAGCAACTGTGCCTGAGGCAGGGGGTTGGACTAGATGACCTCTTAAGATCCTTTCTCTCCAGATGTTGCCAGGAAGACATTTCTCATCATCTTGACAATTCTAAAATGTCTTTTCTTAATAGGGAATTTATTTGCTAGATTCAATTTAACTGTTGAATTTGTATTTTGGTACGTGCACCTGCCCCGGGGCAATGGTTACATTTTAAATAAATCAAATAAATCAATAAATATGACATGCCTCACTTTAATCATTACATAATGCAAAAAAATATGATAATGCCACATTAAGTTGCAAATTAAGATGCACAAAAGTAAGGAAATGTGGGGATGGATGCTCTCCCGGCGACATTAGTTCCCTCGCCTTGTGGTGTGCTGTAATAAAGCCTGTATTTATATCTGCCTACCTAGCTCTCTCCCATTTACCACGAGCCAATGTGGGCGATTATTGCCATTATGAACCCTAACTTCTGTGTCTCATTGCTTGCTGTAAATGCTCTCTCTTAAATGAAGTATTAGACTAGTTCCTTTTCAGAAGACAAGAAGATGCAAATGTTAGCATCTCAGGCTTTGAGCAAGATGCCAGGGTGGGGCTTAGCATCCCATTTCAGCCTCTGGGTGGCTATGGGCTCTGCCCAGCTTACTCAGTGCCCTAAACATCTGGTTCCTAATCGTAACGAGGCAATTGAAGAACTTCTCTGCATCATCCGACCCTTTGCCTTCTCTACTTGTCAGGTCAGCATCAACCAGTCAGTCTCATTTTTATTTTATTTTGTTCATTTCTCTCATGTTGAAGAAAGGTCTCTGCATATATAGGTATATACATATATATATATACACATAAACATACATATATATGCACATATGCACAAACACACATACACAAATATATGTATATAACACACACATATATGTGTATACACACACACACACTCATACACACACATATATATATATATAGTGAGAGAGAGAGAGACAGACAGACAGACAGACAGACAGACAGAGAACTCACTATAAAGACCGAGATCATTTTGAGCTTGAGGCAATCAAGTTCTTCAGTCTTCCAAGTGTTGAGATTACAGGTGTGAGTCCCCGTGACTTTTGTTCTTCTAAAGAAAGGCTCTTTATATGTATGTATAAGTATTTTACCTGCATGCATATATTATACCACATGAATGCCTGGTGATTGTAAAGGCTAGAAGAAGGTGTCTGACCCCCTGGCACTGGACTTACAGATGGTAGTGGCCTGTCGTGTGGGTGCTGGGGACTAAACTTGTATCTTCTGCAAGAACAGCCAGTATTATTAGCCCAGCCATCTCTCCAACTCTATCATGCCTGGTTTAAAAGTTTAAAATTCCTCTCATCTATCTATCTATCTATCTATCTATCTATCTATCTATCTATCTATCTCTGTATTTACTTACTTTTTGAGTCTCTCTATATTTATGGGTGGGACACAGGCATGTGGAGGTCAGAGGACTTTGTCCTGTGTGAGTTCTCAAAACAGAACTCAGGTGGTCAGGCTTGGGAGCAGGCACCCTTACCTACTGAGACATTTCTTGGCCCTCAGAATAATTTTCTAATCACAGCTGCAGTTTTAGTTTCCTAGATGAGGGAAGTAATTTGGCCATGGTCCTACAGCTTGGTATTCTTGGTACTCTTGGTACACTTGAGAGTCATCCACAGCAACCCATGAGTGTTTCTCTTTCTCTCAGGGCCTGTTTCCTGACTGGCTCATGTTGCAGAAGGATAAAGTAGTGGAGGACTGATGGGAAGGCCTCAGGTGCTGGAGTAAGGTGCATTTATATTCTAGCTCCACTACAGTTTTCTTAGGTGTCCTGAAATTCCACCCATGGCAATAATGTTAGAATAGATGGGGCATTTTCCTCCCCATCAGATACCCTCAACTCCCTAAGTGCATATCTACTCAATGCCCGGGCACCTCTAATGGCTCCCATCTACTCACTAGCTTAGTGAAGACGCTTCCCCCTCTGCACCCTGCCCATAGTTCACACAGCCGGGGCAGCTCCTACTTGTCCTGCTCTGATATGCTCTTGCCTCTGGGTTTTCAACCTTTCCTCCTGGAACATCCTCTCCTTTTCCTTCTGTCTTGCGCCCCCTTCTACATAGACCTGTCTGTCCATGTCCAAGCCATTTACTGCCCTATCATCCATGCCTTATGTTAAATATACTGTGATTCTCTTCAGATTTCCCCCAGGTTAATGTATTTCTTTCAGCTCCTGCCGACTCATTCCTTATATTCTTTCTATGCCTTTGCCTGACTTCCTGTCCTGGGGAGTTTGTCCCTAGGCCTCCGGGCCTATTAGCTGATGGAGCACAGGAGCCAGACCTTAGTCATCATCTTTATAGCCTTAGCAGTAATGGTGAGCACAGGGCTTTCCGTGCTAGGTAAACACAGAATCGAATGAAAATAAAGCATTATTAGCTCACTCCTTGTTCCCATAATACAGGAGAGGCTGAGGCTGAGGAGTGTGTCAGGTGCCTGAGAAAGAGGTAGTTAGAGAACTCAGGTGGGTTTGCAAAGGCCAAAATGAAGCCTGAAGTCCCCACTTTGGGGTTCTAGTTCTGCCAGGGGTGGGATCCGCAGAACTGAAATAACTACCGCACCAAAATCAGCGGGGCCCAGCGGGGAAGAATGCTGTGGGTTGTTGACAGCGTCATTGCTTCTCTGCAATCTTCTGGAAGCTTGTCAGCATAATTATTCCGGCTTCTCACCAGGGCCTAGAATCTTCAAATCTCAGGGCTGGCATTATTTGGGCTCAAACTGGGGGAAAAGCAATTTGTTTTTCCTGTTGTCTTACTCAAAAACTATTGAGTAGGGTTCATAATCACACTTCGGCTGCAGCCCGAGGAGCCTAGTGTTTTACAGTTTTCATCTCCCAGAAGAAGGGGGAGGTGAAGGACTGGGAAGGTAACTTCCTGTTTTCTGTGAGGCTTGTGGAAGGGGTATAAACCTCACAGTGATGCCTAGACCTGAGATGTCTGAGGGAAGGGTCTTATCCTAGGTAATGGAGGTGACCTCAAACCTGTCCTGTTTTGGTTAATCAGGTCCACCATAGAGATGATGTGTTCCCCCTCCCTTCTTCTTTCTTCCCCTCTCTCCCTTCTCTGTCTTTTTCTTTAGTGATAAATATTGAACCCAGGGCCTGTGTAAATTAGGCAAATTCATCCCCTACCCCACTGCAGAGATTTATTGAGTACTGGTTGCATGCCTGCATCTGTGCTGGAAAGAATCGATTGTGACATTACGCAGCTGGTGTTCTGTCTCTGGCATTGCCAACCTTTCCTTTTGGGTTTTCTTCCTCCCTTCCTCCTAGCTCCAGGTTCTTAGGAAACCATCAGGTACACAGGATTCTGGCCACAGACCAGACACTTGCATTACATTGTTTGATGCTTCAAGCGGATGGCCCTTGGGAGTGACCACAGCTATTGATGACTCTTCAAGATCACTTATTATGTGAGCGTTTCGTCCTCAAATTGGGAAACATTTCAAAAACAAAGAAATGTAAACAACATACACTGTGTCTACCCTGAATTAACACATGCTGGAGTTGGATCATGTGATTTCAGGTCTTCCCATTACTTCTAAGAAGGAACACGGAACCCTTAGATGACAACAGTAATGATATCATAATGTATATTTCAAAGTTGCCAAGAGTAACGTTGGTACATTGTAACAAAAGGTTTGTATGACCAGATATTTCGTGTATGTGAGTTGATAAATTAATTAGCTCAGTTTAACAATTTCATAATGTAGGCTTTCAAATATCAAAGTGTCATTTTATAAATCTGAAATTACTTGTCGATTTGAATACAACTTACAGGTTTCTGGGTACAGTTTACTCTATGGGAATCTGAGGGAATACAGCCTAGAAATGTGTTATTCACTGATTCTATCTCTGCTCTGATGCAGAAATGAGGACCGGAAGTTGATGGTTCAAGGGCAGAAGAGCATTCTGGGGGTAGTGGGTGGAATGAGGGGGCTGGTTCTCAGCCCTGGCTGTTGCCTTCTGGGTTGCAGAGAGATCATTCAGCCTTGGTGAGTCTGGTGATAAACTTGAAGCAGAGGTTGCTTGTCCTTCAAGGTTCCAGGCTCCCTGTCTGTTTTATTTCATGTTTATTTTCTTATCCCCCATTGGCTTCCTTCCTTCCTATGCAGCTCTTTCATCCATCTATCTGTCTGTCTGTCTGTCTGTCTGTCTGTCTGTCTGTCTGTCTGTCTGTCTATTTATCTATCTATCTATCCATCCATCCATCCACCCAAAGCTCTCTTGGTTAGACTGTCCTTTCTCAACTTTTCCTATTTATTTATATCTTTCTGGCTCCTTTCTAAAATTTTTGGATGATCATGGTACTTCTCCTCCCAAGTCTTCTACGTTTTTAATTTAAACCCATCCAACAGCATCATCTTTATTTCACACCCAGCAACTGTTGATTGAGCATCTTCGTTGGGAATATTCTAGATACCATAAATCCAGAGCAGACCACAGATGCTTGACAGACCTCTCACCTCAGTAGCTTATATTCCAGTCTTGATTTGGCAAGTTTTTAACAAAGATGTTAAAACTTTGAAAAGAAACAGAGAAACCAGATTCTGTTCTGTAAAGTGCTTAGACGTTGCCATTCTATCTTACAGACATGTAAAAGCCTAAACAAGCGGGGAGGTGTTATATTGCAAAAACAGTTCTTAGTCTATAAAGTAAAGAGTGAGAGTCCAGCCTTCCTGACCCCTTACTGTCTCCACAGGCAGCTGGCAATAGCTCTTGGGTGCTTCTTACAGAGCAGCTCCTGACCTCTGCCATTTTCTCTGATAGTTTCAAGAGAGAGTCCTTCTCTCCCATTGGGGTTACAAGCCCTGGGTTCCAGGGATGTTCCCTCTCATATTACTTTCTATCATCCTCCATAGGCCTGGGCACACAGTAGGTGATCTACTCCAAAAACTGCACAAAATTCAGGCTCGGAAAACTCATTTGGTTATCTTGTCCAGACCAATTCCCATTTTCTGTGTGAATATTTTGTTCTGCCTGGGAATTAAGACCCCAGAGGGAAGGGCTGAGGGAATGCCTGCCATGTTGCAGTCTTCCTTCCAGGCCTACTACTCTTTAAGGCTGCCTTCTCCAACAGCAGAGATTTTGGAAATTCCCTGGCTGAAGTAGGATCATCAAAGTCACCGTATCCCTGTTATTTGCAGGATTCCGCTGTATTGTGAAAGGAGACATCATTCAGCTGTGACAAATGCAGGGCCTAAATGATGGGGTGTTTGGTGGCAGCCTAGGAGGCAAGGCTGAGCTGGAAGAGTGAGAGAGAGGTGAGGAGGGAGCAAGGGGTACCAGAGGTATCACAGTGAGTGATGTGTAGTGTGCAGGGGTCAGCGCATTACAAAATGATTCTCCTTAATTATTTAGAAGTGCCATCTATTGCTTGGCAGTTGTGGATGAGCAGGAGGGGATGGCTGCCTTGGTTTGCAACACTGGGGGATGGGGGATGGGAGGATGGTCTCATCTGGCATTAGTCTTTGAATGGTGAGTCTGGGGTTGGCTCTGATATAGGGGTGTCTGGAGGAAGTAGGAGCAACAGAACAGAAAGCCTCACCTTTGAGAGTTATGCCATTTGCTCTCAGGTGGTACTGTCTCTCGGGCTGGTGTAGGGAGATGGCAAAGAGAAAAGCCATCTCTACTAACAGTGTGGAATGAGACAAGGTGCAGGGGCAATGCTGTTGTCCAGCTGACTTCTCTAGGGGAAGAGGGAAAGCACGTGGCCTGCTCTGCCTGCTCTGTGTCATCTCCCTCTTACAAACCAGGTCTCTCTGCTCTTTGGAGTCTAGCCTGCTCAGTGTGGCTCCGTCCTCTTGCTGTTCATGAGTTCACCTAACCTGCTGAGTCCAAGAAGAACCCCTCTGACATGGAGCCAAGTACACTAGAAGTCAGAGTAATCTACCCCCTGCCACACACACACTCCAACTAGGTTGCTGCCATGAGAAGACTAGAGAAGAAGATAATGAGGAGAAAATGGAGCAAAAAGAGCTCAGAAGAATTAAAAATGTGTTTGATCAAGGAGCTGGGGCAGTTGAGTTGATCAGCTGTGTCGGTGTGAGGTCAAATGCTCCGGGCATGACCAGTGAAGATCTGGTGACTTCAGGGGACTCACAGATGATTATGCTGACCTCAGTCATCTACTCTGTAAAGTGGGCCTCAAACTAGCAAGTTATGGTAAGGACTGAAGTCAGAAATGCCAGCAAATGATTGGTATAGAGGCAGCATGCAGATGCTTGGGTGACCTCTTGTCCATGTAAAGTCCCCAACAGGAAGCAGTGGCAAGTACTTGGGAACCTCCTACTCCCTGGAGCTAGTATTGAGTGGCTGCTTGGCACCCTGGCTGAGCCCACAGCCTCCTTCCCACAGGCTACTCCAATTCCACTATCACCTGGAGCTGGATGCCTGGAACAGGAAATGTACGAGGCACCTACTCAATGCAGGTGCTTGCTGAGCAAACAGACCTTGGGCTGTGGAAGCCTAGTCTTCATCTTTCAAACAAGAGGTGGACAGATCGATACTTCTCATGTTTGATAGTCACATAATCAGTCATCTGTGTGAAAATCGAGCTGAGAAGAAACAGTCACAGTGTCCCCTAGACCCAGAGCAGCCACTGGTGTGTGAGTGTCTGCTCAGAACAGGGTCTTCACATACCTTGTGTGATTCCATTTGACTTGGTCCCTCCATCTTGGGTCCCATGCAAACTGATGGGAAAGAGAAAGGAAGACATTCCATTCCTTGTCTGCCATATTGTAGGTATGCTTATTCTGCCATGTGGAGTGAACATTTAATGTCTCCTCATTATGCTTGTGGTCAACATCAGTTCAAAAACCAACATAGTACCCTGGGCTTGTGTGGGAACAGAGACCCTTTGTGGTTATTGCACGAAGCTGAGCTTATAGGGGCTCAGCCACATGTTGCTGAGTTTCAGAGTCTAAGAAACGTCAGGCACAGATGCATCCCTCTCCAAGCCAAGTCCACAGATGCAACAGGAGTGGATCTCCTGCCTTTGTCTCCTCTTCTGCCTTACTGCTGTGCTAGTGGGCCCCTTTGGCCCCTGCTTTGTGGAAATTTGGCTTTTCAGACTTATATGTTCTTAGCATCTGTCAGAACATGAAATGCCCAGTGGGTGCTGAATACATACATGTGGGAGACCACACATCCCCAAACTTCCCGGAGGTTTGGTGTGACTTGTACCAAATGTCCTGTGGCCCTGCCATAGCCCAATGCACATGGTCTTGTGAAGCTGGACAATGCCCTCCCGGCTCTGATCAATCGTCCCACATTAGGCTGCAATGCTGCCCCACAGGATGTGCAAAGTGTGGTTCTTGATTTATTTGGACCCAAGAATGAGTAAGTGGCAGGTAAGCCTAAATACAAATGCCCTGTCTTTGTTCTGTTGATATGGCTCCTGTCAAGTGTGAGAGGGAGTGAGAGAGGAGAGATGAAGGCCTGTCAGCAGTGGAGTCAGGCACCTGGGACCCAGTCCCAGAGACCCTTTACTCTGGACCCTTGGGTCATTTGCTTTCCTCTCCAGAATCTAGTAGTTACTGGACACTTATGTAGATGAGTGTGAACCTGAATGGAGTTTTTTCCAGGGATGAAGAGGGGCTTAAGGTTTGTCTCCAAATGAGGAAAACTCTAAAGGGGAACAGAAGGACTAGAAGATAATTTTGTGAAGTCTTCATGCAGAGCCCCTGGGTTTGCCCCATCCCCACCTCCTCTTCATGATGTCACTCCTTCTAAGTTCCATGTTAGGTCCCCAGGTTAGCCCCAGCCAACTTTCGTGTCCCCAGTTCCCTTCCTTTCTTCCTTCCTCCCTCCCTCTCACCCTCCCTCCCTCCCTTTCTCCCTTTTTCCCTTCCTCCCTCCCTCTCTCCCTTCCTTCCACTTCCAAGCCTAGGCATTTTCAGTATTTGACATTTGTTTTCTGCTTCTCTCAACACCTATCTCAGTTCCTTCCCTTTAAGGCATCCCCGTAAGTCCATCTGCTTTTGGACCCTCCCTCCACTACTGAGGTGCCTTTCCTAGAACCCTGGCTCCAGCTCTTCCATCTGTGTGGCTGGGCTCGGCTCTCCCCTTCCAGTATGTTTGGGGACAGGTGCTGTCAGGATATGCACATGGAAAGAATGTTATGGCCCTCCCTGGGCACGGGGAGGATAATGATCTTGAATGCTTCCCTCCTAGGGCATGAAGAGAATCAGCGAGTTAATGCCATAAAGTATTCTAATTACTCCATGGAGTCATCTGATGAAGCGTCGAGGAACTGGGCATCTGGCTCTCATTTACTTAGAGCTGGAGAAGCCAGGCAGCAGCGGCAGCCTTGATTTATTTATTTTTCTTTCTGAAATCAAGCACATACTCAGTACAGTACTAAATATCTAAACAGAGACTGACACCCTCTACTGAGGGATGAATACAGAGATCCTTTGTCTCTGAGGCCTCCATCTGGGAGGGTCACCACTGATGGACCTCTTATACCCAGCCCCCACCCCACCTTCTTGAGCACACCAGGCTCTGACTCTTTAAAGGACACATCTCAATTATCCAGGTAGCAATGGTCTCAGAGAAGACCCTCAGGTTATTTTAACCATGGGTTGATTTCTTCCTTCCCTCCTCTCCTTCCCCTTTTCTTCCCTTATGTATTTGTTGGGGTGTCATGTTACTCATGCAACCCCATGCTTTCTTCTTTTCACTGTCCATTAACAGAGAGGAATGGCTATTGGATGTGGTGCCGCAGGCCAGTTAACCACAGCTCTTGGGAAGCAGAGGCAGAGGCTGGAGGATTGCTGCAAGTTCAAGGCCAGCCTGGGCTACATTATGAATTCCAGACCAGCCAGGAGTATATAGAGACCCTATCTTGAAAACAAACAGGCAAACAAACAAAAAGAAGGAGAACATTTCCAACCTAGAACTGCTGGTGGCTGTATTCACAGAACTCTGGAGGCAGGCATGGTGGCCGGCTTAGACGTCTCCAACACCCCCCACCCCTTCAGCTTCTGACCGACTTTTCTTTCTCCATCTTTGCCTGTTCTGTTTCTTCCTCTTCAGAGCATTTTCTCATGCCATCAGAGAAGACCAATTTGCTTTCTAAGTCCTCCTCAATGTGCACTCCGTGTCATCTCTCCGTTCTACCAGGACACCCAGGAGCCTCCTTCCCGCTGACAGCTGGCCCCTTGTCCAGCTGCTTCCTCAGTTCCCAGCTCTCCAGCCCACAGACAGCTACACACGTACTGAAGATGCATACACAGTTTTCACGAAGTGAACCTGATGGGAAGATCCCATTTAGCTCACTGGTTTAGCCATAGCAAGCTGACAGCAAACCCCTTTCTTCTGCCTTTGTCCCTGCCTTAGCTGGTTTTGTTCTCACCTCTGTTGTTTCTTTCCAGCCACTGGGGAGCCCTGGATGGTTACCTTCATCATAACAAAATCAAATCAGCAGTGCCCTGGTTCAGTGTCTGCCTCACTTAGAATCTAACTCCTTCAGAAAGGAACTAGACCACGGTGTTAATTGACTCTTCTCGATCCCCCTGTCCTCTCTCCTCAGACCTCTCTTTTGAGTTCCTCACTTTGTTCCTTTGAAAATCTGTTAACCTTACCTCTATCTTGAAAGCAGATACGGTGGTTATATGACCTCAACGAACATTTGTTGGTTAACTGACTTGCTGACATCGCTAGTCATGAATTAAAATCTGGACTTTGTTGTAGAGCCTACTATCTCTTGTCTGGTAACTGAGGTCCAGATTCCAGGATAGCTGGGAGAGGAAGAATTATTAGGCAACAGCCCAGACTGTAGCCAGCCTTGTGTCGTTCCCCTGTAGAAATGCTTTGATTTCACTCCTGCTGTAGTCTGTTTGGAAGATGGTCATTTGTTAAGGGAGGGAGCCTGGCGCTTCCTGGGACAGGCATGCTCCTGAAATATCGAGCACACTTGTATGTAAGTTTAAGCATCTTCTCTCACAGACAACAGTAATGACTGTGAGACAGTGTAAATGGGCTTCCAAAGCATACTTGTTGGCTCAATTTACTCATATTTGCTCTCATCTCTGTCCTCTCCTGTCCATGACTGCACCTTCTCTCTGACTATGGAAAACACAGCCATTGGGTTCTCAATGGCCTCCAGTGCTACAAGGAATGAGCAGGCTTAGCCAGAGGACATCACTTTTACACATAGATCCACCAACAGGGGAAGTTGGGTGGATCCCAAAAGATGAAACTGGGGTCAAGAGAAGTTTGAATGGAAAGGGCCCTTCTGCAAGATTCTCTCATATCTCCTTGGCTAGGTTTACCACTGGGCAAACTCCCAGCTATGATGGAAGTCTGCTTAGCATCCCAGACTACTAGTGCCTCTGACTACCTGGATACTCATTGCCCTTCCTCCAGAGTTCCCTGTTTGTGTTCCCTTGGGCAGTGAAAGCTTATGCCCACTCTCTTGGCCACCTACCCCGGTCTGGGAAGAGAGAGACAGTTCTGGGGGCCCCAGCCACATCAAGCTTCCTGTCTCTTTTTCTTTTGTTAAAGCCAAATGAAACAATGTAATTAGCTTGTTACAATTAAAGTGACTCGACTGGATAAATTGTAATCACCCAGAATCAAGTCAGGCATCCCTGCAGGTCCCGGACATCGCAGCTGAGCTGCCTCATTTGCATAATTAAAATATACAAATGATAATGGATTTTGTACTCAATTTCCAGCGGCTGTGAATTTTGAGAAACTCTGAAATTAGAATAACAGAGATGAAGCCCGCCTAGAGGTAATGGGGATGACAAGTTTTGACAGTAGGGGTGTTTATAATGCTAGTTTCTCGCTACAAAATAAATAAGTACAAAAAAGATTAGAGAGCGATATTAGTTAATAGTTCCACGGGCAGTGGGAAGTGGAGATAGACTATGATCACCTCTGTGAATTTACACTGGCTTCTTTCTTTCTTCCTTCTTTTTTTTTTTCTTTTTTCCTGACAAGCTCTCGCCTAACCTTAGGGGATACCTTCCCCCTGATTATGAGAAATTGAGAATGAATTAAATGCATAAAAAGGGTTGTCACAGATCGACTCACCAAAGGAAAAGAAATGAAATTAGTCTTGCTGCTCTTCCTTCCAGCTAGGGGTGGGTTGGAGGCCAAGGGTGCAGGAGAGAGGGGGTTGGGGAAAGCAGGGGCATAGCCCCAGGCTGTGGTGGTCAGAGGAGGGAGGGGCTGGCAGAACAGCGAAGGGAAAGGACAGGGACAGATGTCGGGAGAACTGAACACTGGGGATTAAGTCCTGGGAGGACCCTTCTGCTCAAGCCTCCTTTGCAGAAGGGACTAGAAATTCTGGGTCTATACTTTCATAAAAACACCCTGCTCACTCCTGAACACTGACTGGGAAAACACAAGCAAGTCTGTTCCCTTTCTTCCTATAAGTGCTAGGGGTAGGGGTGGGGGCAGATCTGCTGTGCTTGTCTGACATTTCCAATACCCAGCACACAGTAGGTCCTCAAAACGTATTGTTGAATGAAAAGTAAATGAATGAATAGGAAAGGCTGATAAGCATATAAGAATACAGAGATTGGATGGGGAAACCTACTGGAAGCTCAAATTCTTCCATTTTTCTTAGAGTCTGGGTGCCTTGGCTTTGGAATACTCACGTAGAATGGTGGGAATGTCTGCACGTCTTTTGGGGGTGGCTTGCTCCCATCTGTGGTCAGTACATTGTAGTGGGAGCTGGAAAGATCCTTCTGACAGGAACAGGTAGCCATAGTACCTGAATGCAGAATGGGGTGATCAGAAAGTCCATCATCCAGCCAGTCCACTCTCTGTATGCCTACAGTTTTGGACCAGGGATGCAGCAGTGGGAGGGGTGGAGGATGGTAGCTAGAGTCTAGGGTTGAGCAGAAGAAGAGGGTTCAGCTCCTCTGACACAGGTCCCAGGGACCCTTGGTCCCAGGAGTCCATGAACTGAGTACATAACTGTGAGCCTTCTGAGGAGGCAGTGAGGGGGAGGAAGGGTTTTTCTTACATCAGCTTCTGAGCCAGAGAGTAAGTGAAAAACATGTGAGGACTCATGTATTGTGTTGCTGTTGTTGTTGGTGGTGGTTTGTGTGCACTCACACACTGTTGGCACATGTGCCAAGGATAGAGGATGCTGGGTACCCTGCTAAATCACCCTTTCTCTCATTCTCCTGAGACAAGGTTTCTCACCGAACCTGAAGCTTTCCATTTTTTCATCTAACCTGGGAGTCAGCAAACCACTAAGAGCCTCCCATGCCCCGCCACCCCCCTTTCTTCAGTGCTGAGGTTACAGGTGTGTACTACCATGCCTGGCTTTTATGTGGCAGCTGAGATTTGAACTCAAGTCCTTCTGCTTGTTCAGCAAGCATTCTTAACCACAGAGTCACCTCCCCAGTCCTTCTTTTGAGGACTCTGGTTGTGGTGTAGGGGACCAGCCTCTATGACTGGGTAAGCAGTGACAGAGAAGGGGGAGGTTCCTTGGAGGAAGTTCACCAACACATGCATGCCTACAAATATACAGACCCCACAGAACTGGGGATCGCAAATCTTAGGTTGGTGATGAGGAAGTGCCACCATGACCTCATTGGATGGGTCTACCTTGAATGCCATTGTCCCTTGGGCATCAGGACTGCCACTGTGGGGCTGTCTGTTGGTTCACCCAGTCTTGACATCTACCCCTGCAAGAGGACATTTGATGGCCATTCATTCAAGGCTTCAAAAACTCTCTTCTCTTAGGGTTGAGAGGTTGGGGTGGTTGGATTTCACTGTCATGATGCAATGTCTGTTCTCTCCTCACTGACCCATGGTCTTAGGCTCTATCTCTCCAGACTCCGTCACTGGGAAGTCTTCTGTGTTATTTTCCCTGTCACTGGACTTTACTGCCACCAAGTTGTGTCCAGAGTACTGCACAAAATCCATGGAAGCTGGCTATTCATCCGATGTGCAGCAAAACTCTGGAGGAGACTTCAGAGTGGCTGCCATACTGTGACGGACAGGCCACATGTAGGCTGGACTGTGTAGAGAGGGGAGGGTCACCATTATGGTACTGCTACGGTGACATTTCTCCCCAGTGAGAGGCCAGCTGTTTCTCCCAGGAGATGGTCTTCTACCCATGTGTTAAATAAACACTGAGAGAAGTGGAATGGCAGTTGGCCCCATCCTCCAGTTATTTTTTTCTAGAAACAACATAGTGTCAACAGGGCGCCTTGCTTGGTTACAACTACTCTCACTTCTTCAGCCCATAGCTCAGTGCCTCCTGTACAGCAGATGCTTAGCAAGTATCTGTAGGCCAAGTTAATGAGTGAGTAGGTGCTGGTTCTTGAAAGACAGACATGGTATGGAACATTTCACAATATTCACTAGGTTCGAGTCTATCCGTTTAACAGTAAATCTCCTTTTCTTTCAGTTGAGTTCATTCCCTCGTTTCTTTCATTTCCCTTCAAGCTCCGTGTCTTGGGCCAGGCCACCACTGTAGTGTATCCAGACTAGAAATGATAACATCTGCAGGCCCCTGTCATTTTTATACAAAACCTACAGTGACCTGACCACTCTCCTTTATCAGAAAAGGCCCTTCCCTTCCCTTCCCTTCCCTTCCCTTCCCTTCCCTTCCCTTCCCTTCCCTTCCCTTCCCTCCCCTCCCCTCCCCCCCCCCCCCCCCCCCCCTCCCCTCCCCCCTCCTTTCCCCCCCCCCCTTCCCTCTGCTCCACTCCCTTCCCCTTTCCTCCCCTCCCCTTCCTGCGCTCCTGGCCATCCAGCTCACAGGATCACCATCATGCCCATAGCCTCAGCTCTCAGCACTCCTGCCTCCTGGTCCACCTGGGCTGAAAAGGCCCCAGTCCTCTCCTGGTCTGGGCCTTGTCCTCCCAGGTTTCTTCCCTTGGTTCCTCTACACCAGGCCATAAGAACTCCAGTCAGATTTCACAGCCTCCTCCAGGTGACCTCCCTGGGTCTCCCTGCCTTATGTCCTCGTCTTCTCTTCATTCAGAACTTCCCTCCACTTCCCTGGGATCACACATTTAAATCTCCTTTTCCTCCACTATAAGACTGGAGACCGCCAGGAGCAGGGAGGAGCCGTGTGTGACCACAGACAGAAGCTGGTGTGTAGCAGTGTCTGACGCACGGGCTTTACTTGCTGAGTGAATGAACTTATGAAAGCTGGGAGCAGGGATAACCAGCCTTCTCAGGAAGAAAGAAAGCTGAGGGAAGAGGAGCTGGAGGACCAGCTACACCCAGAGGTAGGAAAGAGAATGAAGCACAAGAGCCAACAGTGTCCTATGGCCAGGCAGGGGCAGCTGTATGGCAGGGCTGGGCCTTCCATGGAAGAAATGTCAGTCAGCTCCCCAACTTCCCCCTAGCTGGGTTCAACTGGAGTCAGAGGACTGCTCACAGACCTATTTTCCTTCTTCTCTTAGGGAGGCTCCTTAGTTGAGTTTACTGTGTCCTCTTTTCTTGTGATAACTAAGCCCAGGGCCTGTGCACAGCAGGCAAACACTGGCAGGGAGCTGCATCCACAGCCTTTCCCTATCCATCAGGGTGGCTTCCTTCACACAATTCTTCCTTGGGTTGAGTGACTGTTATGGGGCCCAGCCCTAGAGTCTCCTGGGCTGTGGGGACAATTTTTTTCTGTACAGCCTTGGCCTCAGGGTCTCACCTCCTAGAGGCAACGGGCATCTGCCCTGTGTCCGGAACCTTGGAGTAGCCAATTTGAGGCCTCATCTATTAGAGAATTAATTTTTAATGGGTTTTATAGCATGGTGGATAAATCAGTTAGGAAAAGACAAGGAGCTAGTGGTGCCTAATGAGTATCGATTGGGCCATTTAAAAGGGAAACCTTGACAAAGGGGACAATGGCCCAGCAGCGTTTACATCAGCCATGACCCATGACCGAGAGGCACTGGGGTACCCCTTCTTTACTGATACCTTTTTTAAAAAAATAGTTGTCACATATGCTAGACTATTTTAGGGTAAAGGTCATGCCCTTTGCTGATGCATACAACCCTCTGAAGTGGGATGAAGAGTCCATTCTTAGTGTGGAATCCCTTTGTATTAAACATTGTGAGGTTGCTTCCCAAAGGATATGAGAGAGGGGATGGAGGGGCTGGGACTGCAGGGTCAAGGGTATTTTGCTGGGGTTGACTGCATCTGGGACTTAGAAAACAGTGTCTTTCCTGAGACAGACACTGTTACTGCACCCATGGTGGGGCCAGAGGGGGCAGGGATAAGAATGTTCCCTTTCTGACTCTCCTCAAAGAGTTGGCGAAAACTCTTGTCTGTTGAAATGTATTTTCCTGGAGTAGGAGACTCCCAGGTGCCTCCTGCTTTCTGCTCTCAAGGACTTCTCAGTCAGGGATGGCCAGGGAACTCACCTCAGGAGGAAAAACTCTGGGTTCAAACTTTGGTTCTCAGCCTTACAAACATGAACAATGAGTCTTCTCTGATCCCACTAAAGAGTGTATAATTGACTGCAATTTTTTTGCTATATATTTATCATCATAAGAAATAGTAGAATAACCTCCGAGGACCCTTCTAACAAATATGCTGTAATCGTTGACAGAATTCAGTGTGTTTAACAGGACATTGTGCGATGAGTGGGTTTTGTTTTTGTTTTGTATGTGCTACATTTCCAAATAAACATGTCCCCAGTGCTTACAAAGTCCCATGCCCTCAATAGTGCTAACAATACCTTAACAAAAGCCATGCCTGAGAAGCTTCTTGGAGATTTCCCTCTAGGCCAGGATTCCAACATCATCCAGTGAAATACATTTTCTTTTCTATTCATAGGTCATGTTGGGAGGTGGGGGAAGTTCCGATGACCCCGTGGACACCAGGCTGGGGCAGTCTTGGGCATAGCTGTGGACTGTGGGGAATTTATCCTAAAAAGTCTCCTCTCACCTGGTCTCTTTATCTTGTGGAATTTGCCTTGGTTCAGGCTTCTCTTGCTACTGCCAGATGAATGACATTTCCTCACCACCCAAGGGGTGCGGAGGACACTCAGCTCCCTTCTCACCAGGCTCAGAAAGGTCTCCTTATTTTGTATTTGATGCCCAAGCCCAGACTTAGAGGCCAAGCAGGGATATCACTTCTCTTCAGGTGAAGCACTTCAGAATCCTATGGTCTATGAAGACATTTCTTGTCATCTCTCCGTGGCACTCCATCTTCAAGACAGAGTTTTGTGTTTCAAATCCAGAGGACAAACTCTGATAGGGATTTCAGAAGCACCCGAGTCAATTAGTGTGTGTGTGTGTGTGTGTGTGTGTGTGTGTGTGTGTGTGTGTGTGTTTCAACCTCTAGAGCCTCTGGGGTGTCTAAATAATGAGATGACCATAATTTGAGGGTATCACAGTGAGAGTACTTCTGGCTGGGACTCCCATTTGAGTTTATGGCCCAGAAGATGCTGATAACCCCTCACACTGGGGAGTATGCATCACCCAAATCTTTAAGGGCACCAGAACGCAAAGGCTGAAGAAAGAGATGTGGTCTCCGTTGTGCGGCTTGAGCTGAGATGCTGCTTCTCTGCTGTGAGGCATACCTCACAGCTTCAGGGCTCTGCTCCTCAGGCACTTGAGCCTTAAATCATATCACCAGTTTTTCCAGCTCTCTGGCTTAAAGATGGGGCATCACAGAATTCATGAGACTCCATCTTGACCAGTTCTCTTTCTCTCCCTTCATCCCTGTCCCCCTCTCTCTTCTCCTTTTCCATTTTCTATTGGTTCTCTCCTCCCTTCTGGGACTCCCAGTATAGCATTCCAGGGGTGAGGTACCTGGGAAACAGGCAATGGCTGTTCGAGTGTTTCAAAACACTCTGTTGATGAGGAAGCTCTCTAAATATCCACTCCTTTCACAGTTGTGGGCCCATGGAGTGATAGCCCGAGGTAGCAGCAGTTTTGAGTAATTATGTAAGTTAATTTTGTCTTTCTATGAGTGAAGAACCAGGTCCAGGGATATTAAGTATTTCGTGACAATTTTAAATCCAGCTGGTGACAGAAATAAATAGCATATACAAACCTTTACACCCTACCCTGAGTGCCCAGGCTCTGGAAATTCTCTTGAGTCCTGCATCACATAATACAGTTACAGCACAAAAAAAATACTTGGGGAAATCTGGAGAGCAGATGCCTATGCTCTTGAACTTGAGCCAGAGGCAGAAGCCCTAATCTCTGGTCTAGCTCAGGTCTGGTTTAGACCTGGAGACTCTGGATTGAGAGTAAGATCCCAGGTGGTGTTAAGCTTGGTGATCCATCCATCACACTTGGAAAAAAAAAGCATGAAGGTATGTGTTCTGCGGACCTATTCATTTCTAATATAATTTGAAGCACTCATTCCCAGGAAGCCTTCTTTATTAGACACTAAGTAGCTACGTGAGAAATCCCAGACTTAAAAGATACTAGTTTAAAAGTATTTAATGTGAATAATTACCTTCAGGGTGGTCTAGGTAGAAAGATTAAATAACTTAAGGAGTCAATAGGAGTTTAAGCATCATTTGTTAAAGCAGTACCATTAGTTTTTTCTTTTCCTAGTGGAAATTCTCTTCTTGTCACATAATCCTAATTAATTATTGTATAAAGACCTGAAAACTTAAATGCACAAGGGAGTAATAATCTAATGTTTCATTAACCAGCAGCTTTGAAAGCCAGAACCAAGCGAGAAAAGGAGCAGAAACCAGGGCACAGAGCAAGTCCCCTCCAAGTGGCCCGAGGTCCACCTGAGCACCTCCATTTGTCACTGAGCGTGCTAACATGAGCACCCATTCACACCGGCAAATACACTGGCTCTTTCAACACGATCTTTTTGCAGCCAGCCAATCAATGGGAATTTTCAGGACTATCTCATTGATTTTGCAATATGCTTTGTAATTACCGAATCAATATAAAATTCTCAACTCATTAGGAAATCAGCTTTCTTAAATCATTTATATTAATGTGTTTAACCAAAGGCATTGGGGTTCCTTTTTTTCCTTTCTTTCTTTTTTTTTTAAATCAGTTATTTAATCACCTGCATTAAAAATGAACAAATGCTCTGGGCTGGAAGTTTATTGTACTTGTTTTTTTAAAGCACACTTGCTCTGGTTCTTTCTTGGATAGGCTCTCAGCAAACTGGGCTCCGTGGTACAGAGCTGAATGGGAATGCAGATCTGAACAGCCCAGGCAGAAATGGAAAGGAGTAGAGGAAACTGTGGCATTGAACGTACTGCCCATGGTTTCCAGCTTAATCCAGTTCTGAGCTTCTCTGGTCATTTGTCAAAATCCACCTCAGCTGAACAAAAGGGGCTCTGTTTAAAGTTTCCATAACCCTGACCACTTAGAAAATTACAAGGGTTTTAGAAATCTGTGGCAAAAACTAGGGACAAAGACTGACTATATATCTATGTCACAGTGGATTAAATACCTAACAGATTAACAGATTTAACACCTTATAATAACTCATGAGTGGGTTGGGCAGGTACTGTCTCCTTTATAAATGAAAGAGACACTGGGATGCTATGACGTGATTCAGTTATGTTCACGTGTCTGTGGTAGGGGCCAAGGGTGAACACAGATATTGTGGAAATGCACACTGGTGTAACCGTCACTCACAGGCATGCCACTGCTGAAGACTGTACACTTTAGACATTCATGGTGATCTCAGAGGCAAACAGTTCATTTGTTTCTCCCTCAGGAGCCACATAGATCCAGGTTATTCCACTTGGTGTTTGAAGTGTCATGGCCAGGGCTTGGAACTCCATTCAAACAGGATGGCATTGCTTCATTCCCCATCCCCAGAGAGCGTAATAACAACAGTGATCCCTTCCATACACACTGAACCCAAGAGTCCACAAAAGCCTCTCCTGCACTGTCTTCTGTGGCACAACATCCCTGTTAGATGGGTAATGCTGGCAGTCCATAGGCTAGAGAATGAAATGGATTGTTAGTAGAGAGGTTAATTGAAAATCTGTCCCCACCTCTCATTACCCAGTGCTGTCATCCTAGAGAGAGAACTGAACAGAGGCAATCTGGGTCCACAGCTGCCCCAAGGATAGCTCACCCTCAGTGGATCTCAGTGCCCACCTCACAGAGGTGGAGAGGTAGCTTCTGCTCTTCTTGATCGTGAATGAAGTCTAGAGCTAAGGATGAATGATGAATGGTGGCTCCCTCAATCTGGTCTCTCATCCACTGGTTGCCGACCAAGGTCAGTTAGCTACTGGAAGTCCTGGGGCTTTGGCTAGTGAGTGCACGAGAGATGCCAGTGAATGTGGGAGAGGTGACAAGGACAGAGGTGGCTAACTAAAACCATGATACTAGTATTCTTTGTAACTGCACACTGCTGTCCCTGCTTCTCAGGGCTCTTCTTCCAATTCCACTAACCTTGCCTGTTACTTTACTGGACTCTTAAGAGTCCCAAAGCTCTGAAATGCCACCCAAACATCCTGGTGCTGGGCTCCATCCCCACACCTGCCTCAACTGGCTAAGTACAGAAAGGCCTCCACCCAAGGCCTCCACTCAAGGGTAAGCATGACTTACTAGGTATTAGCCTGTGATCCTTCCAACAGGAGAAGATCTGCATGTCTTCCAGACACAACTTAAACCACACAAAGAATGAAGCCATGGAGTTCTAATTGTGGAATTTTGGTTGCCTGCATGAGAGTTGGGCCCTGATTGAGAGTATGCATCAGCTGACTGCTGGGCCCTGCTGCTCCTCTGGAAAGAGGGGCACATTGGCTGCCATCCCAGGATGTCTGTTAATAAATCAGACTTCTCTGCCA
Organism: Rhabdomys pumilio; assembly: GCA_030674055.1. NCBI lineage: Eukaryota > Metazoa > Chordata > Mammalia > Rodentia > Muridae > Rhabdomys > Rhabdomys pumilio. The sequence goes on from JANHMN010000013.1 coordinate 12,385,981, forward strand.
CCAGCTGCTTGGCATATTGTTTTCATACCAGTAACACAGTTGCCAAATTGTCATTGTGCTGAGTTGGGGGTAGTACCGGGGCTGGTGTAATTAACCCCCTCAATGCACCTCACCCTGGAGTTCACCCAGAGAAACTTGGCTTCAAGATGGCCCCAGTGGCAGGGGGTGGGGCATCGTTGGCCTACCCACCCTTGCCAGGGAGGATGGATTAATCACAGAAGGGTGGTTGACAGCCTGGGGAGGGAGCAGCTGTTCTGAGGGTGGGGGCGAGGTGCTGAGAAATGGCTGGGTCTTTGTGCAGATACCCTCACTCTCAATGGGCACCATTGACATTTAAGTGTCACTATGTGTGTCTGGGAACTTGAAGTCTTTCTTCCATGTTCTACAGCTCATTTTGCCTCCCCAAAGCCTTTTGGATTATTTTATATATATATATATATATATATATATATATATATGTATATGTATATGTATATGTATATGTATATGTATATGTATATGTATGTGTGTGTGTGTGTGTGTGTGTGTAATAATATATATGTAATATATATATGTATGTATATGTAATATATATATAATATATATGTGTATATATATGTGTGTGTGTGTGTGTGTGTGCATCAGTTTTGATGGCATATCACAAATATCTCATACATGCACGCTTGCCAAGAGCTGCAGTCCTCGTGCATATTTGTCTCATACTTCACAGCTGATAGGTAAGACAGTCTCATGATTTTTGTGTTTTCTCTTTCATTGCAGTATTTTTTTTTTTAAAGATGGGGAAGCAGGTGCGGGGCCTGGTGCTGCCTATCCCTCCACATAGACTGGTTCAGAAATATACCTCCTTATCTGGCCCTATGCTTCTGCTCTTTCTGAGAATATGTAGAGCCGGGGTCAGTGCTTCTTGGGTTGGGCACAGAGGCATAGCAGGGAGGTCTCTAGGGAACTTCCGGGTCACCATGACTTACATGGTATCAGAAATGACAGCAGTGGTCAGGTTCTGCCTGGTGTCTTTTTTGAACAGCCAAGACTTGGGTGTGTTAGGGTGGTGACACACCACTATTTTCACTTGTTAAGCTGTAGATGCCACGTAGGAGCTGCAGAGGGACGATAGCCTAGTGTTAACACTGCACAGGTGAGGGAACAGACTCAGGAGGCAGGAAGTCACTACCCTTTCTATGTCTAAGGGGATATTCTCCTGTGGGTGGCAGATATGACAGAGGTCAATTCAAGATCACAGAGAAAAGTCCAAGATACACAATTAAGGGTGAGGTGTGCCATTTAAATTAAACAAGGTAAGCGAACAAGAACTTCTGATTTATATCAGTGTTATTTCATACGATTTAACGTGTTAGCTGGGGAGGCTAGATATCTGAAGGGGGTTCACAGAAGAGAAGCAACAGAAATGGTTAAAAAAGAATTTGAAAGGACTGTCAAAAAGCTGCTATAAACATTTCTTACGTAGGAAATATGCCCTTCAAAGGGCAATGGCTGAGCTGTATTCAGATTTGTCTTACAATATAGTAACAGTATTGTTACATGACACACAACAGGTACCCAATGACACAGTCACACAAATAGTCACACATTTCATTTCTGGTTATTTTTGAATCAGAATTCCATTTGGCTCTGTGTGGCAGAACCTGATTCTAGAGGCTTAAACAATTAAGACATTTTGTTTTCTCCTATAAAAAAAATAGAGCAGTAACCTGCTGTCCAGAAATAAAGTAGCCCTTTGCACAACTCATCAGGAAACACTGTTTCTTCTTATTCTTATCCTTAAACATTTGGTACTTGTCCCTATCTTCTTAAGAAGACTACTCCATCTCAAGAGATCTGGTCTAAATTTCAGACAAAAGATACTGTGTGTTGGCAGAGTCTTCATCTCTTTATCAATTGTTCCTGGATGCTCCACCCACTAGACTTCTGTCTAAGAGTTTTATTGCTGTGAGGAGACACCACGACCACAGGAACTCATTCGTGTAAAGGAAAACACTTCATTGAGGCTGGCTTATAGTTCAGAGGTTTAGTCCATTATTGTCATGGCAGGAAGTATGGTGAAACGGAGGCAGACATGGTGCTGGAGAAGGAGTCGAGAGTTCTATATCTTGATCCACAGGCAGCAGTAAGAGACTGAGCCACTAGGCTTGCCTTGAACTTCTGGTACCTCAAAGCACAGCCCATAGTGACTCACTTTCTCCAACAAAGCCATTTCTATTTTCACAAGGCCTCATCTTGTAATAGTGTCACTCTTTATGAACCTATGGAGGCCATTTTTATTCAAACCACCATACTGTCTGTTTGCAATTCATTGGGAAGAGGTGAATCAGAGCCACCTATAGCTGCAAGGGAGTCTGGAACTAGATCTGGTGGTCAAGAGAGTGCCATGCATACAAGTAGATATAATGCATAGTTTTATTTCAGTTGCTTTAGAGTGAAACTGATTTAGATTTTAAAAAATGCAAGTAGAGGTTCTGAGATGGAAATCTCTGAGAATAAGTCATAATGTTTATTTTTTTGTCCATCTCCAAAATTGTCATGAAATGCTCATGCTGTAAAAGGTACTGGTTATAAGATAAAGATACAATCGGGAACAAATCAGATGACATTTGTCTTCGAAGGGTGCCAACAGACACATGCAGACAGGGAGTCCCACTGAACAGTGAGGGAAGAAAAATCCAGGAGGCAGAATGTGCAAACGGGACCAGGGTCTAAAGAAGCAAAAGGAATATGTGGTGCAGGAGACTGGAATTTCAAGTGACCAGGGAAAGAAACCAACTGGTCCTGTAGATGTTGGTTGGTGAAACCAGACTCAGGGCACACCACACCAGGCATCAGTGGGGTATCAGGGTATAGCATGACAACTGAGTGTTGTGAACCAATTACATTATAGTAGACATGTAAGGCCTTAAATGTGATTTCCTTGGCTATTCAGAGTCACCAAATGATTTTTTAAAACATCTTCTCACAATTAGAAGAGATGTGTGTGGTCTATACTAGAGAGCTCATTTTGTATGGGAGGACATCAAGATCCAGAGATTCCAAGAGACCTATTGGCGATCAGTTAATAATAACCTCTGGTCCAGACCCACATTCTCCTGAATTCTGCTCCTTTTCTTCTAATAATCATTCCATGTTAACAGGCAGTTAACTGTCCAGCATGTGACATGGTCTTGATAGCAGTTCAGCAGCATTGATCCAGTAGGATAGAGCTCAGTTTTACACACAGGAGATGTAGGCTAAGAAAGATGAAGGCCACACCCATCCTGACTCTTGGCCCAGGAGAATTCTAATGACTGGTGCATGGAATAAGGGACCACATCTACAGATGTATGTAAGACTTCACCAAGGTGAGATACGGCCCAAATGCTACTACCTCGATTACTTTCTCTCACGAATGTAAGAAAGGGAAGTTTTTCACAGCATCATCATGTCTCTTGAGCCTCAAGTCTCAGCAAGACATGGAGGGATTGGAAAGTGTCTTGACTGTGTTTTGAGATCCTTGACCACTGGTGATGTAGCCATGCTTGGTCACCTCAAGCATGGGACAATTCTGAGAACAGAAAGAAGCCACTAGAGGATTGACTGGATAAGGAACTGTCAATAGAAAGGTCACTGGATGACCTCAGCACAGATTTCCGTCATCTTTTAGAGACGGAATTGGGGACCTGGCTGTTACTGGCTGGTGAGGTTTGGGTGAGATGAGAGTAGTTCACATTAAGATCGATTCCGTTCAGGGTTCACCAACCTGCTCTATTTTAGAAGCAAGGAGGCTATTTGAGAGGATCATTGTTCTAGGATGACAGTGTAGCAGCCTGCCCCATGGCTTGGCAAGACTGGCTTGCCAGGGGCTGTCCGGCAGAGACAAGTCAAGTCTGCTTTGCCTGCTGCTACCCTATAATCACAGCCCAACATTCTCACACTGCTCCCTCCTCTTTGGCCTCTGGAACTCCATGCTCTGACGATTCAGGCCAGCATGGTGATGCCAAAACTTTCTCCTCTGTTTTACCCCAAATGATTCTATTAGTCCTGTAAAGGGATGCAAAACTTGTCCCTAGCCAGGTCCCATGTGTTTCAGAGCTCACGTGACAAAACAGGAGGGTCTTAGCCCTGTTGGTACATAAAATTGCCATGAGACTCTTAAGTTTCTAACTTTTTTTGTTAGCTGAAACCCGACAGACACCAACACAGTACATTTCTAATCTTCAGGGAATTTCCTTTACACCAAGAAAGGCCTCACAAGTTCAGGATCCTGTTTAGTTTTCAACTATTCAAATATAAGTAAATAGTTTTGTTTTCATGAACAAACCAAAGGCAGTTCCTCAAAGGCATGAATTGCAGATGCTATTTGAGACCCTTGGATTGAGGTTAGCAGGAAATAGTTGGGGTTTTGTAAGTCCCCCCACCCCACACGATACTGTAAGGCCAATGTTCAATGTCCATGTTAATATCTCTCAAGTAGACTCAGAATCGCCCATGGACAAGTACAAGTTTTCATTCCCACTTTCTACTTTAGGAGAAAGACAGCCAGGGTAGGACCATATCCTGTGAGAAAGGCTGTAGCAGAAACATTAAGGAGAGGAAGGGTTGTTTCCAAGGAGACACAGTGGCATGGCAGCCTCCCAGTGTGGAGATGAAGCATGGAGATCTCTCTTCCTCTTGATGCCATTGAGTTCTTGCTTTTTGTTTTTTTAATCTCAATTTAAAATAATCAGTGACATGACACAAGGAAAACTTGCTGAAGCCACCTCAGTATGTCTGTGCTACTAGTCATAGCTATTCTTGATTGTCAACTTGATTACATCTGGAATTAAGACCTAAATAGCTGGACACACCTTTGAGGAATTTTCTTGATTGGATAATTTAAGGTGGTAAGGACCACCTTAAATTTGGGCCACGCCTTCTGGTGACAGCCAACATAAAAAGACATGAAAGAAAGATGCTTTTGCTCTTTGCCTGTTTGCCTTCACTCTTGCTGTCCTGCTGCTGGGGTACTAATCCTATTTATAAGGATTCCACCGGATAACTGAATTATCTCTCTAAGTACCCACTTTTCAATATCATCATCTCAAAGGTTAGGCTGCAACATATATACTTCAGAGATGCACAGAACTTCAGACCGTTCATTGACCACTGCTTAAGGAACAGTGTGGCGTTCCTTGTTCCTTTGTGCTTTGTGCATGCAGTTTAAGACGTGAGCGCTCAGCTTCCTGCTCCTGCCAGCATGCCTTCGTTCCACCATCATAGACTCTAACCTGGAATTGTATGCCCAAATAAACCCTTCCTTCTGTACTGGCTGGGTCATCAGTGTTAGCCCTGATGGCTTACCCTGATGGGATGTTTCAGACAGTAGACCGAGTACTTTCAAAGAACTCTATTTCTCCACCTTTACTGCTCCACTAGGCAGGCACTATTTATTACTTCTATGTTTGTTGTAGAGAAAACTAAAATAGAAAGAGCCGAGACAACTGGCCCTAATTTACAGAACAAGCAAGGCTGTCATTCTGAGTGTTCTTGTTGGAGGAAGTATGTCCCTGGAACCAAGGCACATGCCTTTAACCCCAGTACTCAGGAGGCAGGAACAGACAAATCTCTGTGAGTTTGAGGCCAGCCTGTTCTACACAGCTAGTATCAAGATAGCCAGGGCTTCCCACTCACAGAAGTATTGTGATTGCCCATGATCAGAACCCGTGGATCCTGGGAGGGGAAACAGGGCTGAACTGTCAGGAACTAAGTGACATCAGGCGGATGTGAGCTCAGCAAGGACAAACTCACTGAAGCTGGAGGCAGCTTCACTGACTGAGGCCAGTGAATGAGGGGATGCCTCATTTGCACAAGGAGGAATTCCAGGTGCTGCCAGACATGACTTTATAAGGGAAGAGGAAATTTAACCTGGCTACCGGGCAACTGTGGAACCCCACTCTTGTTTTGGACCTGTTTCCCCCTCCCCCTCTCCCAGTCTCATGGCTTACCTTTGCTTTGCTGTTATAGACTAATCTTTTGGAACCTTAAGCTCAAATAAGTCCTTTATACACTTCCTTGGTCACACTGCTTTCTCTCATCAATGGAAAGGCCCGTTTGATTCTTATGTTCTTCAATGGTACAACTAACTGTAGCAAAACCACAGGCTTTTCCACCCATGCCCCAGTTCCTGAATAATGACTCAGAGGCTTATTATTTATTAATAAATGCCTAGGTCTTAAGCTAGGCTTGTTCTCTCACTAGCTCGTAACTCAATTATCCTGTTTATACTATTCTATGTCTGCCACATGATTGGCTACCTCAATTTCGTATGTCTGACTTCCTCCTAGTTGGGGTGGGGAATCTTATCTTGACTATTTCCCAGAGACTCAGTCTGTCTCTCTGTCTCTCTCTCTGTCTCTGTCTCTCTCTTTCTTTCTCTGTCTGTCTTCTGTGTCTCTATCCCTGTTTCTGTCTCTCTTTTTCTTTCTGTTTGTCTCTGTCTCTCTCTTTCTCTCTGTCTCTCTCTGTCTCTGTCTGTCTCTCTCTGTCTGTCTATCTCTCTCTCTGTCTCTCTCTCTTTCATCCTGTCCCAGTGTATTCTCCATCAGCTTTTTATTGACAGGTGATACTTTTACACAGTGTACAAGGGATTATCCCCACACAATAGGGTCAAGACTACCACTCTATTAGTGGGACAGTTTTATTAATATTTAGGAGAAAAAACTATGAAGTCTTTCTCTGTTGTCCTTGGGAAATAACGTTCTTTGTGTAGATGTCTTAATCACCTGGTTGTTTCAATCTCCAGTTCTCGTCCCTTGCCCCGTGGATTGCTGCTAGGCTCCTAAGGTTCAGCAGGTACTGAGGAGACCCTTGAAAGGCCGACTCCTTGGTTCAGCTTTGTAAATATGGATGGATTTAGGGAGCTTTAATAACATATATTATTGACCACATAGGCCTGTAGAGCTATTTGTGTGCAAATCCATATTTAGTACATTATTGATCTACACCAGGCAGCCAAAACTGTATTAATTTGAATGTGAAGATTAAAAACATTTGCAGAAGTTGTTACTGAGTATAAAAGAGTCAAGGTTCAATCTCTAGCAGCCCGATGGGCATCACCATCCTTTGGATAGAGCCTTTTAGCTTACTTGGCCAGTTTTCTCTGCCCGCTGTCTTCCAGAGTGGCTGTGTGGTGCATTGAAGCACTTCCTCCCTCGGTGACAGCCGAGTTACCCACTGATGGCTCTCAGCAGAGCCTCTCTTTAGGCTTCACCCACAATAGAAATGGTCTTAATCCACCTTGTTCTGTGATGCGTCCACTCCTAGGACAGGTGAAGATGGCTCTGTGTGTGGGCTAAGGGCCTTCCTGAGGTCAGAGCTCTCTGTGCAGTGCCTTTCTGGGGAGGCAGCCATTCAGTTCCATGCTCTGCACAGTTGGGCTGTCTCACCTGCTTCCTTAGGTGTGGATACTTTCTATAAATCCCTACTGCTGAGTTATCTAGGGGGAGACACTGATCTAAGACGTTTATCAAATTTAGAAATGAGAATTGACTGTCGTCTTCCTCTCCGGCTATTAAAAAAATATAAACTTGGACTAGGGAGATGTCTCAGTACTTCCTGAGCAAATGTAACTATCTGAGTAAATATCCCCTAACTATAAGCCATGTTTTAGTAGCTCTCATCTGTAATTTTTCTATCCCAAGTGCTGGGGAGGCAGATTTCATAGGCTTGCTGGCCCACTAGTTTAGCTAGTAGGTGAGCTCCAGGTACAGTGAGAGACCCTGCTCAAAAAACCAAAACCAAACCAAACAAAACAAAAGTAACAACAAAACAAAACCAAAACAAAACAACAACAAAAAACCCCAAACCAAACAACAACAACAACAACAAAACCAAAGAGGCAAATAATAAAGAAACCTATGTTACCTTCTGGCCTTCACATATGTCACACACTTATGCACACGTGCATACTGTGCATGAGTGTGTGTGTGTGTTGCAAGCATATGAATATGTCCCCAAAGTTATCTGAGTTATGAAGAATAGAAGATTTGCCCCCTTCCCCAGCATCCTATGGCCTGGGTTGGCAGAGCAAGCCTGAGATGACTCCTGCCTCATACCACACGGCATGGATGAGGCATAGTACTCTTGAGATGACCCCAGACACCATGACATCATTAAGACCCCAGACATCATTAAGATAAGTAAGTAGTGGGAAGACGGAAGAGAATGAGAAGCGGACGACTGTGTACACAACAAAGAGGCAGAACTGGAGACTCCAGGGTAGTGAGAAACAGCTTCATGGGAGTAGCCGTGATGCCACACGAGGCCATGCTGAGGTCCTGGCCTGTACTGCCGCTGAGGGTCATGTCCGTGCTGAGGTCTACATTAGGGAGTGTCTCTTACTACTGTTGCCCTGCAGCAGTGGGGGATCTGTTACCACCAAAGGTCACATGGGTGTCCCTGGTTTGGGGCTGCCCCCTGGGGCCATGCAGAGCTGGCTATGCCTCTCACCAGCTGCAGCACTCAAAAGAGCAGTCCTCACATTTTGCTGGGGAAGCACAGTGGCTGGCCCTGGTTGCAGGGGTGGAGGGTGGTACAGGTGAACTGGCCTTGATCCTTGCTGACCTAGTTGTGGCATGGGGTCATGGGAGAGATGTATCTCCTCCCCACTGCTCCCTTGCTGCCTGTGGCAGGCTGGAGAGCTGGTCCCACCCCTCAGTTGCAGCAGCACTTGGAAGAGGACGCCTCACACCTGTCTTGGTCAGCACAGAAGAGTTGGCCTTGGAGGCATGGGCATGAGTGAGCCAGCGTGAAGTGGGTGAACCCAGGAGAGCTGGCCCCACCACCTGTCTGTCATGCAGTGACAAGAATGGATGATGGGTGTCCTTCTCGCTTCCCTTGCTCCTTGTCACTTGAGGCAGGTGGAAGAGCTGGCTCCAGGGTCATGAAAACAGGAGAGCTGTCCCTAAAGGTGGAGAACTGTTAGTCTAGCGGAGGATTTTTTTCCCACTTTATCTTCTGGCTCTGATAAACTTCCTGCTCCTGTTTCTGAAATTCTTCCTGAGGCTTGCGTGGTCTAATTGTCTTATTTGGTGCTGAGCATACAACTGTCACCTGTTCTCAGCATCCTGGACAGCCGTAAGTCTCTGTATTCGATGCTCTCCATTGGAAGTGGGTGATTCTCCTATTAAGGCTGAGTATGTTTTGTTTGGTTCAAGGCCAGGAATATGTGGATCAGCTGTGGAGGTGATAGAAGAGGAGGGGGGTCCTGCCTTTTGGGGACCAGTATAACCTGCTCAGTTCATTGGTAGAGCAGGGGCTCATGATGAGGAGGGCAGGAATCCGGGGCAGGATGGTTCTCAACCTTTGGGTGGTGGCCCCTCTGGGAGTCATTGCATATCAGATATCCTGCATATCAGATATTTACATTACAGTAGCAACATTACAGTTATGAAGTACCAACGACATCATTTTATGGCTGGGGGCCACCACAATATGAGGAGCTGTATTAAAGGGTCACAACATTAGGAAGGTTGAGAACCACTGTTCTAGACTCAATTCAATTGATGGCACCTCAAAGCTAGCGTGTGCACAAGCTGCAAGCGTATAAGCAGTAGCAGGAAGGATGCTATCGCTTTGGTTATATTGTTCTCTGAGAGGTTTCTGGATGGGGACATAGCAGCATGAAATCATACAGGTAGTAACATTGCTCGGCCTGTTCTTATACAACCCAAGATCACCAGTCCAAGAATGCTACGGCCCACAGTGAGTTGGGCCCTCCTGCATTAATCATTAATCAAGTAAATACCCCACAGACACACTTATATGTCAACCTGATGGAGGTATTTTCTCTATCAAGGCTCTCTCGTCCCAGATGACCCTAGCTTGTGGCATGGTGACATAAACTAGGCACCCACCCGTCCCTTTAAGTACTGACCAACTATCTCCCCCTTGCATTTGCAAAAACTTTTGAAATTCAGTGGTACAATACATCCCAGGCAGGACACAGTGACACACTTCATTAATTCATCTGTTTAATGTACACTTAATGTTATTTTTGTTCCAAAGTCTCTCTTTAATTCTAAAAGAAGATTAAAAAGCCATAACCTGTAGCTGTTCTCTTAGCTGGCCCACCAGAAGAATAACTGCTGTTTCTCAGTGTGCCAGGGGCTCAGTGTGCTGGGCCAGGGGTGGGAAGGCTAGTTATTGCCTGGGCTGTAGCTTGAGGGTCGAGAAAGATCTCTTAGAATTGATGTCACACTGTATAACCTCTGTCTGGCTCCCTTTGATTCCCAGGGGCCTTCATTTTTTTATTTGGCTGCCTTAGCTAAACCCTGGAGCTGACACTATACAAGCTTGGTGAATGTCTGAGACCAGCTTTGGACTAAAGGGGCCTTGGGAAACAGCCACGCCCACTGTTCCCACTGGAATCAGGCTGTCTCACAGGAAAAGAAAACTAACAAGGGGCGGGAACTCCACCCAACCCTCAGGGTAATTCAGGCTCCTGCCTGGTGAACATTACATAAGGCCCAAAGGCTATAAACCACCCTAACAGGCATAATGGCTTTTGTGCCTCCACCTGAAGGGGCTCATTGCAATCAGGTAACAGCTCCTGCAGATGCCTCCAGCTGTAACTACTGGAACACTCGCTTTATAGCACCACCTGAACATCCTCAGCCTGCTCTCATCAATGGCAATTTCAGCAGCCATGCGGCTTATGTCTTCTGTGCATGTGTGTCTACCCAGCACCCTGAAACCTTTGATGCTGAGGACATGTGAAGGCAATGTGTGGAGTTGCAGGACCGGAGATGTGGAGCAGGGGCTGGGTAGATTTGGGCCATGAGCCACGTGTTCCTATGACATAACTCTCAGGAGTTCACATTCGTTAGGGAGCCAAGACTAACCCAGATCATTCATTCATTCATTCATTCATTCATTTTCTCATTCATTTGCAACCCCCTCCTTCTTAACAAGTATAGTACTGCATACTAGCAATAAAAAGAAGGGGACAAAAGCTTTCCTGTCAGACTTTACAGGGGAGAGAGGGAGAGACACACAGGTGTGCTGGCCAGTGAGCTCAGTAAAGCTCACAAATGCCATGGTCATGGTCTTCCTCATTCTCATCTTCAGAGAGGCAGTCTACTGTCCCACTACCATGAGGTTAACTTTAAGTCTCATGTACTTTGTGAGTCAAAACTGGGGTTCAAAGGTTACCTACCTCTTTGGACTCTGCCCTGCAACCATGCTATGGCCACTGAAGGCTTATTAAGCCTTCTGAGTTTGATTTCCTCATTCTTAGAACATCAATATCTGCCTTGTAAGCTTGTAGGGGCCTGGGAGGATGGAAAGGCTCGTCTTGGTAGAATGAAGGGACTCAGAGGCACAGTTAAACATGAAACCGAGGATGGCTGAGGTAGGACTTGGACCCACGAGGACAGGTAGAAATGAATAGCTGGCTACTACAGCTCATGTGATAAGAGGGATTCTTGTTACCCTTGGGGAGATGGCATGGGGTAGCATACTCCCACAGGCCCTGAGGGACTGACATGCTCATTCTGAACTCAGAGTTCTGACAAGTCTAGTCTGGAGCTGACGTTATAGTTGTAATCTGCCGGATGTGGGTGTCTCCCCTGTGCCCCTCTCTGGTCCTCAGAGACTCTTAGCTTCCAATACTGTGAGCATGGCCGGCGCTTCAGTTTATTTCTCAGGCTTCATTTAGCCTTTTGGATCTCCCTCCTACTGGTCCCTAATTAAAGTCAGGTTAGGGAAGTCAGGTGTCCACAGTCCTGGACTTTACTTAGTAGGTCAGGCTTTTCTGGAGAGAGGGGCTTTGTGTGCTAGTGTTGGTGGAGGCTGTGGACCAGGATGGGGAAGATACCACAGGCAGGCTTTGCCCTTATCCTGTATCTCAGGCTCTCTGAGCCTGTGATAGGCCTCTCGACTTTTCATTTGCTCTGTCACCACGCTATTGCTCAAAATCAAGCTGGTTCTCATTCTGAGTCTCTCTATGCATCTGTAAAGACTGTTTCCAGGAGGAAACAGAATCCCCAGTAGGTCAAAGCAAGGAGTTGTTTGTGTGTTTGTTCTGAGCATAGTCAGGCCATTTAGGGGCCTGGAGTTTGGCTTTAGAGGGAGAAATCCTAACCCAGGCTCCCCGTACCAACTCTTCCCCCATCTTAGTGTGTGGTCTGGTTTCCATGCTTCCTGCCTGGTGGCCACAGGAGGGCCACTGTGCTCAGAGCTCTGTAGCATCACAACTGTACCCGGGAAGGCAGCCTTGGAGGAAAGGGTTCTCCTCAGATGGGAGGAAGAACATTCCAGAGTTCCCTTACAGACTTCCTCTTTGACCTCCTTGGTGGCCAGTGTGTCACATGGGCATCTCTGCTGTCAGGAAGGTAGGGAAGACACATACCTAGCCATGGGAGTGGAGACACCTTGGGAAGGCTAGAGTGGGTGTGGTCAGGTCCTCTGTTACCTGGACAAGACTTCCCTTCTACTGGAAAGGAGTTGTTGGCTGGGTTTTGCTCAGTGTTTGTCATCTAACTTCTTCCTCTCGTCCCTTCTGAGCTCTCAGACCACCAGCTGGAGGCATTAGCTGCTGGTAGGTGTGGCTCAGCCTTGTAAAGACCTCAGGAGGACCAGAAGCCTTATCCTCACCCAGAGATGAGCCATGGAAGCCAGTTGAAGCACCCTGAGGGTGAGCTCAGGAAGACCGGCAGGGAGTGAGGTGAAGACGCCTCTGTGGAGTCAAGGGGCTTGGCAGAGAGTTTCTATCCTTCAGTCAAGGGCTCCCTCTGGGTCCTCTTATTTCCCCATATGCAGGAAAGCACTGAGAAGCTTCTGTTAGTAGCTCTATTCCATATCTTCCAGAGTCTGAGGTAGGGGAGTTCTCCGTACAGGACATCTGAAGACACTAAGGATTTAAGCAGTTAAGTATCAGTCTTCTTTGCTCTCCTGAATCCCAGTGCCCTGTGTTTCCTCCAACACCATCTCCCATCATTCAGACAGCAATTGCCTTCAGTCAGTGGGGGTGCTGGGGTCTCAGCACAGCTGTCCCGAGTGAGACAGTGCTGCTCATGCAGGGCCCAATCTTTCTCCAGGGCACTTCCTTGCCTCCTCCATCCCACAGAACGCCTGCCCTGACTTACCTGCTTACGGTGCACTTATCTCTCTTGGCATCTGTCTTTCTGTTAGTCTTTGAGGATAAAGCAGTAATCATTGAAACAATTGTATAATTGTTCTGTTTCTACCACGCTTATTTGGCAAAAGGATTTGTGAAAATAACAATAACAACAGTGAAAGTCATGGAACAAACATCCCTCTGTAAATAAGAACATGTGGCTTTCGGAGGAGGCTGGTACTCCATTACGGGTAACATACATGTCAAAGCTATGTGTTTGCTCTGAGACACCTGGCTGGCTGGGTGGAGAAGGACATGCAGCCTGTCCAAGGTTCACAATGTCTGTCAAATGAGATGGAGCCAGGCAAATGGCGGTGTACAGTCATTATGGCACGAAGGCTGGAAAGGAACTTCATAGATTCTCTTGAGGAAGAAGCCAGTCAAGGGAGTGGACAGTAATCTCAGCTGGGTTGTCTGAGGAAAGTTGTGGGGACTGATCCTGAAATGGCCTCGAGTGGGCACAGTTCTCTTAGGGTGTGTCCCCAATGACATTGGGACAATGGCTCCAGCCCCCGCCCCCAACCCTGATGATTAGCTCAGCTCAGGTAAACATTTTAACATACTTGACACAAGAGTTTTGGAATTCCTTTTCTGAGGGTCAGGGACACTTGATGGTGCATGCAAATTTGGGGGTGTGTGCTATGCACAATTTTCTAGGATAGGGCCCCTAATCATTCAAATCTCTGAATTAGAGAAGCAACTCTGTCAGCTACTTGAACATCACTCTGTCTGTGTGGCTAGGAATCTGGGTGTGCTATTTGATGAGGCTGTGGGATCATCTGCTGCAGAAGGCCGAGGCAGCTGGGCTGGAGTTTATAGTCCCTAGCAGGAAAAGTACTGCTCAGTGTGCAAGTGTCACAACAGAGCCAGGTCATTAAGTGGAAGGAGTGAGGAGAAAGAACAACATATTATTAATGTCTTGTAAGCATGAGGACGAGGACCTTAGTTAACTACTTCAAACCCGTGTAGAAAAGCTGAGTACACATGTGCTATCCCAGCACAGGGAAAGGCAGAGGCAGGCAGAGCACAGGTGTGTTCCTGCTACATGTGCACACACATGTACACACACACACACACACACACATACACACACCACACCACGCACACACACACACACACACACACCACACACACACACACACACACACACACACACACACACACACACACACACACACACGCACACGGCCTAGTAAGCAGTCATCTAAGATATTAATCAAGGAGTGCTGTTGACTCAGTTAATGGCCAATGCAGAGCTGGGGTCAGCTGGGAGGGAAGGGAAATGCGAGCTTTGGAGGAGAGTGCCCCTGGTCCATGGTGCTTCTGTGGGTAGAGAATGAGAGTCAGTAAGTAAATTAAAGTCAAGGAGAACAGAAACTCCGAAGAACCCTTATGTCTTCTCTCCTTTTGAAATTTTCTTTCTTTTTCTAGAGGGGTAAGAGGCAGGTGATGTAATCCACTGGACCTTGGGCCTGCATGGAAGGACATTGCATTGTTATGCGTGTGACAGTTTCAACAGCTGCAAAGGGTCACATCTGTTGTGGTGAGGGGGTTCCCTTGTTTCAGTAATCACGGATTACAGGAACTTGGGAAGTTGGTCATTTCCAATACAGCAACACTCAGGGGACCTGTATCTAATGCAAACCACAAATTCTCAATCAATCAATCAGCATGGAGGTATTGATCGCCTACTACGTGCAAGAAAGATTCACGAGGAGTGGCAGATGCGAGGGTGGCTTAACCTTCGAAGAAGCTTTCTTGTGGTTATGGGGTGGCAGGAACGGCTTCCCTAAAGGTGATACATTCTCAGATAGTCCAGAGACCTCAGCAAATGCAGGTCCACATTCAGGAAGGCTGAGGCGCCTGCGAGTCTGTTGTCAACGAGCTGAAGCAAGGGCCATGTTGCTTGCCAGTGGAAGACTCAGATGGCTCTGAGTGAGTAGCTAGGATAACCGGGCGTTCACCCAAGCTTAGATAGTAATAGCTCTGTGACCTTCACCAAATTTCATCTCACTGGGGAAGTGTCCTTGGTTAGGCCATATGCCCCACTGCTCTCTAAGAGCCACTGTCATCATGGATGACAGGTGACAGGCACCTTCTAGAATTGTATAGGATACAACTTGCCAGAACACATATGGGGTTCCAGGAAAGGGTTGGAAGAGACCACGGATCTCAGCCTTAATGGACTCTGCTCTTGGATAATTCTGATACAAGCATTCATGAATGGGACATGGACACTCCCACCATTTATTCAAGTTCCCCAGAGATGAAATGATTAAGATCCAACCTGAGCTACTCTTCTGTGACTCTGACCTTCTGTCTGCCCACAGACCCTCTAGGTTGTTAAACTCTGGGAGTCTGGAGAAGGGGAATATAAATGCAGAGGGAGGAGCCAGGGGTTTCTTTCTGGGAGTCAAGTTTTAACAGAACCCTCTGAGGGAAGACCTATTCTAGGTAGAGTCAGCTGGAGCTAAGTAGGGCTAAGCAGAGTGAGCGTGTACAGGGGACGGAAGCACTTTCATCAGGCTTTTGCTCATGGAACATGTTTGTCTGGGCAGGTGCCGGAGGAGGGCCTGTGCTTGGATGAGCATCCATCTGCAGGAATCTGTAATTGCATAAAGGCTGGGCTACCTTGGAAGGGAAGACAAGACAGGCTTCTGATGCACGGAGTTGATGAAGAGGCAACAAACTTGAGAGGGGCAGAGTGAAGAGGAGGCTCCTGTCCTGTTTGCTTTATAGACGAAGGATTATGTAGTCCAGTGAACTAGTTCAGAAGGGTCTTAAAAATGAGGTGAAGGTCATGGAGGGACAAGTATCTGAGGGTGGTGACTGATCTGTGTCTTCCCTGGGGATGGACTACTTCCAGGATGCTATGGTCCCACCTGGCTAGAAGCGGCTGCTTAAGCTTGGTGCTTGCTGGCTTTGGATCAGATGGTCCTGATGCAGCAGCACGTGGCACAAGCTTCAGCACACAGACGGCTCTTTGTATTTAAAGGCATTGCCTCCTTCTTAGCGCCTGTCAATTTGGCTTCTCACTCAAATACCTCTATTCCCATTGTCCCCATGACTTTAGGTCTTGGCTTATAGAATATGGCTGTGAGTCCTAGAGAGGTCACCCGAGGCTAGGGACTATATCCACCCTCCTGCCACTTCTTTCTATAGGCCTTATAATTAAACCAGATCCTGCTGGCTTCTGGTGAAGGTGGCCTTCCAAATCCATCCAGGGCACGTGATTGATGGCACCACCGAGTCCCCAGAAAAAGAAGCCCTCCTTGGCTTTTGTTTTAAGCTGGGTTATCTCCCGCAGTATTGATTTTTTGTTTGGTGCTCGACATTTCACTTCCCTGTTTCTGAGCCATTTCTATAAAAATGAAAGAGGAGGTGAGGGATGATGGCTCGTGCTGACAGGCTTTGCTGACTTGCAGTCGCTGTTACATTACATCTTTCTGGGTTTGTCAGCTGCCTCTTCTAGACAGAAATACATTCAAAATGTGATGTGGAAAGGTCCCACATGTCAGCTGTAGGAGGGTGCCACTGGGTGTAGTTGCTGGATTTAATCTCCTCGTTAGTTCTCGGGCCCCTTTTGGGATTGTTGTCATACACCATTGCCATGCTGGGCTTAGGCAATGAGTTGGAGGCCCCTGCTTCCTAGACAAGACTGGCCTATCTGAGGGTGACCACCATGGAGCACAGGGCCCCCAGTTGAGCTGCTTGCTATGACATTCTGATGAAGGGATTCTATTTTGTGTTTCCTCTTGTCTCAGATGGGAGTCAACTTTTTATCAAGGAGCCTGGCTTTCATTTTATTTCAAGACCATACACTGACTTGGCAATTCATGTCATCATTGGCTGCCAAATGCTACTATCAGGAGCCGTTCTCATGCAGTCAGAATAACATATGAGGCCCCAGCTTGGAGTGCCAGCACCCCTGACAGGAACAGAAATAGCCCAGCTCACAACATTCTCAGAGGAATTATCCCCCAGAGGTGATTTTTAATTTGGGGGTTTGCTACAAAATGGAAAGCTGACTACCACTGCTTTGCAACTCAAATGCTTTCTTAGTAACGATCAATTACCAAAATGAGGCATGCTGGGTATTTTAGCAGGTGTTCTGTGGCTCTTTAATGGGTCAAGTCCATGATGCCTCAGTTATTAGGAAGAGCTAGGGGCAACTAAGACATTGAGTTAGCTCGTGGGGGAAGGGAAGCTGGGGACAAGCTCTCACATCTGAAGAGCATGAAAGACGGTGGAAGGAGCCCAAGTAAGAGGCAGCCATATCAGCTGGGCAGCTAGTGGCATGTGGAAGTTGGTTATAAAGACTGAAAAATCCAGCTCAGGAGCAAGTTGCACAAGTGGATGACATGAAGCTGGATTGTCACCCACTGGCTACTGCTGTATAACATTTACACTGTTTGGGTCCCTTCGGAGGGACTTGAGATAAAAAAAAAGGAAGAAGGGCAGGAGGGAAGTCGAATGTGGAGATCCAGAAAGGCCTTTGCTTGGCATCAGGATTTCATGAGATTATTCCTCTGGCCCAACATGAAGGTGAAGAACTGACTTCAGAACACAGATGGCCCAGAAACCGAGTTCTGTGTCTTCTCTAGTGGAAGCTTTGCACGTGCTATTTAAATTTGACATGTCATAAATCCAACAGCGGCAAACAGGATGGCACTAGCTTGCAGTCCTCATTTGTTGGTGATGCTGGCATGTGGAAGGGATTGGCAAGCAGTCCGAACAGTCTGAGAGCCAGCAGGCTGTGCCTGGTGACTTTGAGAGGCAGAGGATAGGGCTGGGCCCTCTGTGGAACTTCACCGTCTTCTCTGTTCAAATGATATTTGCACACCTTGAGCATGGGATCAGAGGCCCTCTCTAGCTCCCAGAACAGCCCTCACTGCAGGGGGATCAGTACATGCTTGTGAAACCTGATAGCTTCTACCTAATCTAGTCGGCCATCTTCCTATCTACAGAGGTCCTCATGGGGCAGGATGAGATTGCATTAACATCTTTATCCTCAGGATGACGGACACATAGCTCCTGGTGTTTACTAAGTCATGTTTATTAACTGGATATCCTGGGATTTTTTTTTCCCTTGACACATTCTAGAGTCATCTGGGGAAAAGAACATCTGAGTAAATGTCTCCATTAGAGTGGCCTGAGGTCTCATCTGTAGAGCGTTTTCTTGATTGATGACTGTTACGGGAGGGTTCCGTTCCCTTGGGCAGGTAGTCCTGGGTGATATGAGAAAGCAGGCTGAGGAAGCCGTGAGGAGGGAGTCTGTAAGCACAAGTCCATGTTCTTCCCTTCAGGACCCGCCTCCAGGTTCCTGCCCTGACTTCCCCGAGTCATGGAGTGTGATCTGAGAGTTGTGAGCTGAATAAGCCCTTCCTCTCCAAGCTGCCTGAGGTCACAGTGTTCATACAGCAATAGAAACTCTGAGACACTGGCTGAATGGGTGGAGGAGTGGGACTAGTTCTATACCCCTAACGTCTTTAGCCTGAGTCGGAACAGGCAGCTATCTCCTGTAGCAGTGACTTGATAATAGAGGGGCTTCAAGAGATTTTCTTCCTGTGAACCTCACTCACAGCTTGCCTGACTCCTCAGACCCTTGCACAGCGATCCCACACCCCACACGTGTCAAAGATCTTATTTTAATCTGTGCTTTAAAAAGTAATCAGCAAAAATATCTGGTTCTGGAGTTTAACTGCTTTGGATAAGCTCTGGATTTTGTAGGAGGTCTAATGCTTTCTTTATTGGCATTAGCATTGTTCTTCTGAAGAGTCCATCTCAGAAGAAAAGTTCCTCAGGTTTTCTTCCCACCCCTCCCTTCCTTCGCTCTCCTCCTAATCTGAAGATGCACCAAAGCTACCCCTCAGAGAAGCATCGTATTACAAATGTCAACAAATGGCATATCTTGGGAGTGTCAGCTCTACATTCTTGCTCCAGAAAGCACACCTAACTCAGGACTGAATCAGAATATTCTCTCTAGGAAACTTTGTATCAGAGCCAGATGTCCTTGAAGCATTAAGAGAATGAGCTGGAAGGACCTTGAAGACTTCCTGAGTGTTTCCTCCTATGCCTGTGTCCAGCTCTAACGAGTCATCTGCTGTGGTTTCAGTGAGAAGTGCTCCCCTTAGGCTCATATACTGGAATACTTGGTCCCCAGTTTGTGGTGCTATTTAAGAAGGCTATGGAACCTGTTAGGAGGTAGAACCATCACTGGGGGTGGGCTTTGAGGTGTATAGATCGACTCTGTCTCCTGTTCTTTCTCTGTTTCCTGTGTCAAGATAAAAATTGGGACCAGACAGCTTCTTGCTCTTGCTGCTACACTTTCCTCACCATGATAGACTCTATCTCTCTGAAACTATAAGTCAAAATAAATCCTTCTTCCCAAGTTGATTGTGAGGAGGGTATTTTATCACAGTAATTAGCACACCACTTGAGATCCCTAAGATTCTGTCACTGGGAGTTGTGCCTTTCTTGGCTTTAGATTTCTATTGGTCTGAATGCTTATTAATTAAAAAATAATAATACTTGTTTTCTACCTGGAAACTCAGCCAACAGGCTGGCTATACATTTTAATAGTTTGTTCTTTTTCCACCCCAGTGTGTGCTGAGTGCAATGGAGACAGAGCCCCTGGCCTCATCTTGGGAGATAAGAGGTATACAGGATTGAGAGACTCAGGGGTGTGGCCTTCTCAGTCTCCACTCACTTCCTCCAAATGTTATAAAATCTCCAGTGACATGACAGTTGGCAGGGTGGGTGAGCTGTGGTGTGGCCTCTGAGCCTTGAGTGAAAGGGGTGATGTTGGATGGCATCCCTTAGCCTGGGTTACTCTTCTCTGTCCAGCACATAGGGATAAGAGCTGGGCATCCCAGAGCCTCTAAGCCTTACCTCTAGAGGCCAAATGATTATTTGAAACTAACACTCCTTCTGTGGTCGGTTTCCCTACCTGTGAGCGTGTTGTAGTCTGAATCAGGGTCATGTGTGTCATGTTGAAGAGTAGACCAGCTGTCTGAGAATTGGTTGTGCAGCAGTTTCCTCTCAGGTAAACCTTCCATCTTGGAGGAAAGCTCCTTGAGACACAGGATGGCCTAGAGATAAGTGAGACTTTTCATCCCATTGAAAAACCCATTAAGCTCAGGAAATAAACAACTCAAAAGCTACAGGAAGTCCCTGAAACTGACCATATTGACTAGGCCCCTCCCTCCCAAGGCTTAACTAAGCGATAAAGACTGTTGAAAGACAACCTGTCTGAAAGAAGGAGAAGCCAGATGAGTTGCTTGGCAGAGGTTCAGACCAATGGGGCCATCTGGAAAGCCCACCCTCCACCCTGTTGAGCTCTCTGTAGATTGTCCCCTATGGCCCAAATTTTCAGCTTTCATAAACTGTCACTCATGCTGGAGTGATCTTTGGTGATGGAGCACTGAGTCCTTTCTGCTCCAATAAGTAACCCCTCACCCACGGTCCTATAAGTAACCTCAATAACACTCATTGCTTCACTAAGTTGGACCGTGGTACCACCCTTTCTTTGGTTTGTACTTCATTCCTTCCTGGGGTGAGTAGACATTTGTTTGCATCTCTCCAGGAATAGGTTGCAGAATCTTTCCCTTGTATCTCATTAGCTTTAACAACGGTGGAAAGTCATTTACTCTTTGTATGTTACAGTTTGTTACTTCTAAGGCAAACAAAAGAACAGGGCCTATCTCAACCATCAAGGGATGCAATGGTGAGTAAGGATGGGTCTCTGAGGCTAGATTGCTTGGCTTTGAATCTCTCCTCTGTCACTTCCTAGCTGTGTGGCTCTAGGCAATTCATTCAACCTCTCTGTGTTTCAGTTCCAGAATCTTTAAAATCACAGTTAGCGATGTGTTGGGCTGTCGAGACGATCAAGTTAATGTAGACAAGGCACAGGTAGCATCTTGAAAATGCCAGGTGAGTTTTAGAAAATTGTCACTGAAAAAACAAACAAACAAACAAACAAACCAAGATGCTTCTGACATTTGAACAATGTGTGGAACATGCTGAATGTTTGTAGCCGTTCGCTAGGGAGCCAGAAATTAAGAGTGGCTCGCAATGAATGCTACTTCTCTTCCTCCTTCACATAGCCTGAGTCCAAACACACCAGGCCAGGTGAGGCTGGTGGAAAAGCCTTAAAATATAGGCTTCCTGGAGTCTGGGGCCTGGGCTCATACGTTGGCTGAGGCCGCCCAGGTCTACCACAGCCCACTTGTTAAAATAAAGCTCTGGAGGCAAGCAAAGCCACTGTTCTAAGCAGTCCTATTTTGGGTCAACATACTGTAAAAAAGTGGAGGAAACGGGGCGAAGTGAAAGAGCATTTATAAATACTTTAATAATGATGAATAAATGATTCATCAGAGTTGGTTGGATTGCCGAGTGGATCATTCCAAGGCTCACAGAGGTCTGTAGGGATGGCCCTGGACTAGTTATGGGCTACTATTGCAGTCATGAGGAGTCACTTTACAGCAGTAGTCCCTGCAGTTAGCCGTGCTCTGTGCATCCTGGCACAATGGGAGAAAAGGGAAATTCACATGTCACCTCCCAGCACAGTATTCCTGCTATCTTGGTGTGCAATGTACCGACATTATTCAGTGGCTTATTGATTCAACTGGGCTTCATAGTTCTCTTGATATCTTTGTATGTCGAAGTTAACTGAGACAGCATGACCTTTGACTCAGGTAGCTCTTGGCCTCAGGATTTCAGAAAAGCTTGCAGGGCCAAGGAGGAAGGGCAGGGACAGGGGCAAGGGTAAGAATAGGGATAGGGGTGAAAGGCTGGTTGTTCTGGGTTCTGGGGACTCCCTTGAGTGTAGAATACATATGCCATGTGGTTGGCCTGAGTGTCCTTGGCAGGTGTCCAACTATGCATGGTCAAAAGTGACAGGAGCTACCTGGATATTCTGGTCTAAGTCCCAAATGAACAACCTGAAGGCCACTGAGAACAAAAGACTCATCAAGTCCACATGGCAAAAGTATGGCTGTCAGGGAACTCCTGTGTCCTGCCCAAGTGCCAAAGTCCTCTCCACAAGGAACCCAGGGAGGGATGGAACATCTAAGGTGCAAACAAAGTCTATGTGCTAATGAAGTCTTTATGTGCTTTGAGTGCAGGCAATACGTTAAACACTTGGGTGGAGCAGGGTTTGAACTTGGATAGAACAGAATGCCCAAGTGGATATGGCTAGAGTCATGGACAGGTAGTCTGAGCGTAGGTGGTTGTTGTGAAGCAGAGCCAAGGTTCCACTCTGTCTGGGCATGACAGGAGCTCTAGCACTGTCAGCTGTGTTCTCAGCAGGAAGAAGGGCGCATGTAGAGGAAAGTCTGACTTGAAGGACTCTGTCAGAGTTGGGAGAGTGTAACGGAAGCAAATGCCAGCTCCTAGCATCTAACACAAGGCTTTGGACACAGAGCACCCAGCAGGGTAGTCACTGTAAGTGAAGGGAAGCAAGGGACCTGGAGAGGGGTGCTGAGAGGGGACAGTCAGGTGCAGTATTTCTCTAGAAGATGTATAAGACAGACACGCAATATCAGGTACCAAAGAAACGGGGGACAAGTGTCACTCAGCGCACTTCTGAGTGGCTCCTCCCAGAACTTCTCACCCCGCCCCCAGTCTAAACCTCTCTCAGCCCAGGGGCGGGGCTTCTCTTCCCTTCCCCAGCTTCTCTTTTCTATATAACTCAGCCATTTTAGTTATGGCCCCCTTGGTTCCGTACACTCTCTCAGCCTCTTGGCGGGCCTTGTTCTTGGCTCCTGGTTCCCTCTCTTGTCCCTCTCTTTTCTTCCTCTCTCCCTGCTTCCTCCCGCACCCTTCCCCACCTCTTGACCCCCCATGACCCTGTCTCTTCTGCTGGCCATGTTTAGTCTAGACCGCTTCAGATGCTTCTGGCTGAATTCTCCCTTATATCTACAATAAAACCTTTCTCCTTAACCACGCCCAGGAGTGGGCGTGCCTTCATTGTCATTCATGAAGCGTTGGCTGGTACTTTCTAGGACAGATGGAAAGCTGGTGATGCTGCTTCCAGCACCCTCGGTTCCCACCTGTGTCCAGGGCCACTCCCCTCACTCACCCTCCTTTCAGCTGCTCTGAACACCTTCCTCACGTCACAGAATGCCTTTCACAAGGAAGCACCTCTACTAGTGGGCTTTCCGATCCACGTGATTTTACTGAGACCCGTGGAGCTTGGGTGTGAAATTCAGTCCACTTCCTTATTTTACAGAGAAAGAAAAGAGGTGCAGAGAGAAGACACACACCCTTCCCCACATTTGTAGAGAAAGTCTCTGGTAAACAGGGAAGAGATTCCAGGACTACTCGGTGTGTGTGTATGTGAGAGGTATTTGTTTTCATATCAAAGGTAGCTAGCCTGCCAAGGGCCGATAGTTCATAAATCTCCCTCACTTTGTAAAAGTTCCATGGGATGGAACTCAAATCTTTTAATCTCTCCTACCTGTAAAACTGTTGTTTATGCAAAGATCCCAGAACTTTGTGGCCTGGAGCTGACAAGTCCTGCTCCACCCCACCCTTTTTTCGTGGTTCTTTTAAATCTAGCTAATGAAAAAGGTGTGTGTGTGTGTGTGTGTGTGTGTGTGTGTATGAGAGACAGAGGAAATATGTAATTGTGATTAGCATTTAAAATTAATGCAGTATTAATGTTAAAGGGATTATGGGCCATTGGGGATGGATCCTTGTTGCCTTCGAACCCCATGTCCTCTTTTCCTGCTACCACCAGAAAGTGTTATCCTCCTTAGGGTTGAGAGCACCATATGAACAGTATATAACTTAGGGATGTAAGGGGAAGCTACTTCCTTCTGGTCTAGACAAATGGAGTTTGAGTGCCACCTCTGGCCTTGGGTAGAGACCTGACATTTTGATCTGCTCCAGAGTTTACAACAGTATATAGTATCACTTTCTCCCTTAAGAATTAATCCAGATGTGCCAGTCAGTCACCCGGGCAGTAAAGTAAACCTGATTTACACAAAGTCATGCTAAGGAGATGGGAGGAATAATTACCCCTTAATGAGGTAACATGTTATACTTCCCAACCGTCCTGCCCCAAAAGCAGTGTTCATATCAGCACAGCCAAGCCTGCTTGATTCTCTGCTATTTTTCTTTCAAAACTCTAATAAAATGGCCTATAAGCTCCCTTCTGAATCTATTTTTGAATTCTCTCATTAATGAGGTCAAGAACCTAAAAGGGAACCCTAATTTTTTTTTAGTAACATTAGTACAGCCTTTCTTGTCAAGGAATAAGACCTTTGGAAGCATGTGGAGAAAACTGGTGGCAGAGAATACTTGAAATATGAACATGTAGGTATGAGCCCACGCTTTCTACCTTCTCAGAACGTGCCTCTTGACAAGGGAGACGAGAGAGATTAGCCAATCGAGGTGAGGCGTGCCTATAATTCCTGTGCTCGAGAGGCAGAAGGACAGGATTGTGAATTCATTGCCAGCCTGGGCTTCATAGTGAGCTCCAAGCTCCAGAGCACAAATTGAGCCAAACCAACAAACAAATGAGGGGACCAAGAGGTCAACAGCCAGAGAGAGATGAAAAGCTCTGAAGCCAAGACTTTTGGTTGAGGGAGTCTAGGGACAGATGGACAGACGACTTGCTCTTCTGTTATAGTCATTCAGTCTCGGAGGCTGGGGCAAGAGCTTGGGGCAGCTCCACTGTGCCCCAGCTACAGGAGACTGAAGATGTGCTTAGATCCGCTGGCAGGGACCAGCAAGGCTTGCTTTTGGTGCTGTTGGGAGGAAGATTGCTTTGGTTAGTGATGGGCACAGCTACTGTCATGAGGGTTGTCTTAGTTGGGCATGCTATTGCGGTGATGAAACACCAGGACCAAAAAACTTGAGAAGGAAAGGGTTTATTCAGCTTACACTTCCACAGTACAGCCTATCACTGAGGGAGTTAGGACAGGAACCCAAGTGAGGCAGAAACCTGATGGCAGGAGCTAATGTAGAGGCCATGGAGGGGTGCTACTTACTGGCTTGCTCCTCAGGGCTTGCTCAGCCTGCTTTCTTATAGAACCAGGACCACCAGCCCCGGGATAGCACCATTCACAATGGGCTGAGCCCTCCCCCATCAATCGCTAATTAAGAAAATGCTTTACAGATTTGCCTATAACCCAGTCTTAGGGAGGCATTTCCTCAACTGAGTCTATCTTTTCACATAACTCTAGCTTCTGTGAAGTTGACATAATGTATCCAGCACAGGGGCTGTTCTTTTCAGGTTTTACGAATCACCAAGATGGCCATGTTCATACCGAGATGTCACAGTCAGTTTTGATTTCTTGCTGGAGTCCAATTCAAATTCCACCCTTAACTGGGACACTTGCAAAGTTCAGTGTTCCATGCCTCTCTCTTCATCTTTTCTCTTCTGAGCCTCCTTTCTCAGCCCGGCTCCTCAGACAACAGCGTTCCATGTTAAAGGAATCACCTGTTACCACTGTGTTTAGCCCTACACTGAAAAGAAGATCTCTCATCTATCAGAGAATCCTGCAAGTTGGCTATGCTGCCATGAGGGGGTGGCAGGTCCATGACCGGATGCTGTGAATGAGAGGTAAAAACCCAACAGCTGAGGAATACTTTGAGCACTGCCATTTTTTTTCAATCTGAGTTGTCAGATTTTATTTTAACTAGGAGACTGCCCATCAGAATCTTAATTGGGGGCTTTCTTTGAAATAGGACATTTGACGATATTCTCTCAGGCTTCCAGTCAGCTGGGACTTAATAAGATGTTGCCTTCTGCAAATGGGCACACTGATCTGTTGATATTGCCATCACCTGCCAAGGGTTCCTGCTTCCTGTTGCTTGTTTGTTTCCTGAAGCTCCTGGCTTAAGATTTAGGTCACCTTGTCTTGGCTACCCTGTCACCCTACCTATATCAGGGCCACAGCCCCGAATGCCCACTGTTAGTATACTCGCCCATTTGTCTGCTTCCTGCCAGAAGCCCCGCTCCTGTCACTGGACTGTGACTCTCCTGTCCAAGGTTGCACGCAGCCAATGCACTGAGTAGGTCCAAGGCTGCACACAGCCAATGCACTGGGTAGGTCCAAGGTTGCACACAGCTAATGCACTGAGTAGGTCCAAGGTTGTACACAGCCAATGCACTGGGTAGGTCCAAGGCTGCACACAGCCAATGCACTGGGTAGGTCCAAGGCTGCACACAGCCAATGCACTGGGTAGGTCCAAGGCTGCACACAGCCAATGCACTGGTTAGGTCCAAGGTTGTACACAGCTAATACACTGAGTAGGCACTGCATGTTGAACTCAACTAATTTCTCTGTGTTAGATGAGAATGACATCCGCTTTTTATCTTTCAGGTCAGTCAGAGGTAAGTGTTTGTTAAAAAGTTTCTTGAATTTAATTGCATGGATCAGGACCAAGGATTTGAATAGATGAATATATTTTCAGGTAGAAAGGGAATACCTACCACTACATTTTCACCCCATTTTGGCCATTACTAAGAGAGAATGGTATTTTTACATTGGGACCCAGTACACTCCCTGCAGATAAGTGTTTTCTCCTAACTAGACAGCGTGGTCTGAGCTGATCCATCCTGTTCTAGCCTGTGTTCTATCCTGCTTGATTCTATCTCTGTCTATTCTGTCTCTGCTGCTCAATCCTTCTGGTCTACCTCCTGTTCCTATACCTTTCATCACATCTTATATTACATCACATACGGTGATAATCTAGTCAAGCCGGTCTCAACCTGAGTTGTGACCCCTTTGGGCATTCAATGACCTTTTCACATGGCCACATATCAGATACTCTGAATAACTGGTATTTACATTACAGTTCATTAACAGGAGCAAAGTTACAGCTATGATGTAGCAACAAAGATAATTTTGCGGTTGGGGGTCACCTCGGCGTGAGAAAATGCATTAGAGCATCAGGAAGGTTTAGTTCATTATTTCACCACCCAATGGATCATTCCCTGTAGCTTGAAACACTGCTCCAGAGTGGGTCTGTTTTTCCAAACTCTACAGGCTTTGGGTAGCTTATTTCAGACGGTTTTGAGGCAACAAAGTTAATGTGGTACTACCATATTCTTACTGGCTGTCTAGTGTCATCTCCATGAACCTCTCCTGAAAAATCTGCTTAGCCTTGCCTCTCCCTTTTGCTAATTCATGGCCAGTTGCCTTTTGTACTATCTTTTTTGGTGGTAATTTCACCATCATCATCACCATCATCACTACCATCACCACCATCACCGTTGTCATCGTCATCATCGTCGTCGTCATCATTATCATCATCATCATCACCATTGTCATTGTCATCATCGTCATTATTTTACCATATGCTCTCTCTCTAATCTGTACTGTTCTCTTTTGCTTCCTGAGTATTTATTTTCCTAAGTTGATGCCAAGTTCCCTGTGGGCAGGTTGTGTCCTATGCACTCTTTGGTGTCCCTCTTTTAATAAGCATGCCAACAGGAAAGAAGAGGGAGAAACAGACTTACATTGAATTAGAAGTGTCTTACTTCCTCATGAGTCTGTCCACTCTGCTAAAATGTTATCTCTTTAAACTCTAGACACCAGACAAATCAGTATGGAAGTTCCTAAAATAATAAAAGTATAAAGTCCTCTTGGTCCAACTCTACCGCTTCTGACTGAGTACGTAAGGGAATCAAATCCATATACTATAGAAATAACTGCTCACCCATATATATTGCTACTCTAGTCAAGGAACTGAGTTGTGGAATCACCCTAGGTGGCGATCAGAGTATGAATCAATAAAGAAAGTATGGTATATGGAACTAGAGAGCCAGCTCCGTTGTTAAAAAAAAAATCCCAGTAGCTCTTCCAGAGGACCTGAGGGTTTGTGTTCAATTCCCAGCACCTGTAGAGTAGCT
The DNA here is from genome assembly GCA_030674055.1 of Rhabdomys pumilio. Classification (NCBI taxonomy): domain Eukaryota; kingdom Metazoa; phylum Chordata; class Mammalia; order Rodentia; family Muridae; genus Rhabdomys; species Rhabdomys pumilio. Next base: position 12,413,991 of record JANHMN010000013.1, read on the forward strand.
CATATTCATCAGATCTATGGGATCTGATGCCTTCTCTGGCCTCTTCGGCACTAGGCACACATTCAGTACACAGACATACAGTTGCCGGGGACAGTGGCACAGCCTTTAATCCCAGCACCTGGAGGCAGAAGCAGGCATGTAACTGTAAGTCTGGGGCCAGCATGGTCTACAAAGTAAGACCTGGTCTCAAAAGAAAAAAAAAAAACTAACCAAACAAACAAAGAAACAACAACAAAAATCCAAACCCAAACCACCACCACCAACAACAACAAAAAGAAAGTGTATCATATGATGTTGTGTTCGGTCATAAAGAAGACCGAGATTACGCTGTTTGTAGGAAAATGGGTGAAAGCAGAGATCACTAGGTTAAGTTAAAGAACAAAGTCTTACAAAGACAAGTCCAGCATCTGAAGAAGCCAAGGCAGGCACTCAAAGCAGGAAACTGGAAATGGAAACTGAAGTAGAAGCCATGGAAGGAGCACCACTTGCTGCTTGCTATTAAATGGCTTACTCAGCCTGCTTTTTTATACACTTGTGAGATCCAGTGGAGAGAAGGGCATCGTGCTGGTCAGCTTTTGTCAACTTGACACAAAATAGAGTCATCTAGGAGGAGGGAACCTCGAGGGAGGAATTCTCTCCATCACATTGACCTGTAGGCAAGTTGGTGGGGGTACTTTCACGATAAATGATTGATGCTGAACAGCTCCGCTCACTGTGGGTGGAGCCACCCCTGGACAGGCGTTCCTGTATAAAAAAGCAGGCTGAGTAAGCCATTTAGGATCAGGTCAGCAAGTGGTGCTCCTCCACGGCTTCTGCTTCAATTTCTGTTTCCAGCTTCCTGCTTTGAGTGCCTGCCTTGGCTTCTTCAGATGCAGGACTGTGACCCATAAACCAAATGAAGCCTCTTCTCCACCGAGGTGCTTTTAGTCAGTGTTTTATCACAGCAGCAGACAAGCAAACTAGAAGAAGCTTGAAAATAAACAGGATGTGGGAAAGGTTGGGAGGGGGAAGAAGCGATCCCGGAAGGAGTGAATACGACCCAAGCACATTAGATCAGAGTTTGGAAACGCCATAACGAGACCCCTTTGTGCAACAAATACACGTGCATTAGTTACCTTTGTGCAGTTGTGAGCAACACCTAGTAAACGCGTACGGGAGATATTGCTTACTTTGGCTCATGGTTTCTGACAGTTCAGCACACAGTTGCTAAACACTTGAGCGAAACTTTATGGTGGTAAAAGCTGTGGTGGGACATCTATGATGTCCCCATCATAGAAGACCAGGAATCACACAATGATAAGAGAAGTGGCTAATAAACCCTTAAGAATATGTCCCCTGAGATCTACTTCCTACAGCTAACCACTATCTCCCAAATTTTTCAGGACTTTCCAAAATAGTACCATAACTGAAATACAAGGCTGTAGGGAAGTGTTGCATGACTTTCTTAAGAGAATATGAACAAATATCTTTTCACCACAGAGAGGACAAAGAAAGATCTGGCTCTACTCACATCTAGTTCGGTGAACAAACGCGTTGGGGTTACTTAGAGGAACGTAGGTATAAGGCTTACAGAAGCTATGTCACCAAAAAGTCCACCCCAGAGTCAGTGAGGATTCTTAAGATGATTCTTCATCCCTGGAGCTCTGTGCTCGGCTTGCAGGCAGCTCCACTGAAGGATTTCTTTGTCCTAGCAATTGCTCACTGCTTATGTAACCTTGGGGAGAGGGTTATCGAGCCTTACAACTTTCTGATTCTTGCAGCTTTCTTGAGCTTAGTTTTATCCTCTTATATCTTATGACCTCCTTCCTCTCTAGGGGAAGGAGTGTTTAGTTGAGTAAAATAAGATCAAAGCAAGACAGAGAACTTCACGTCCCATAGTTCAATCAAGGTGCTGAGTTTTCAAGCTTCCAGATGATGTGAGTGGCCTCCTAGGACCCATCGAGAGTGAGTTAGAGTCACCACTGGAAGGTCAGGCCTCACCTCAGGGACAGCTCTGATTTCTGTTGACATTTCTGTTCACAGCCACAGTGTATGCCTGGGGCAGAGAGTCTCTCCCATTTCCTCATTTCCATTCATGCCCAGACCTCTGGGTGACAGGACAGTGTGTTATTGGTTCTCTTGGCCATGTGGAAAGCGGGATCCCTGGCTTGGGTAGTATGCACTGACCCCTCAAACTTGGCTATACATTAGCACGCTGTCTGCCCGTGAGGGGACTTCTTTTATGCTGCACACACACACACACACACACACACACACACACACACACACACACACAACCATAGTTATGCGTCTAATACCCAAATGCCACGTCGCAAAGTGAGTCTGACCTGTGGTCCCAAGGTCTGGGCTCCAGCCCACACTCACCAATCATTTTGTAGGGAAACCATCTCTGAGCCAAGCATGATGTCTCTGAAGGAAAAGAAAGCAGGGAAGCCAGGCTTTGAACTTGCTCTCATGGATTTACAATCTCTCTTGCTTTAGCCTCATAGCAGTAAGCAGGAGGCAAGCATTCACTTTCAATCCACTCCTTGTGCAAGCTCATCCCCGGCGTGAGTCGGTAACACTCCCTCTCGTCTGAAAGCCCAGAGTCTTGACCTTGGCCTAGCCCTAAGAGCATGTGTGCTATGTATTCTTATCCCATGCTACCATCCCACATGCCATGAGCACATGTGCAGGTGACTGGCAGGAACTGACTATAGAGTCCTCACCAAGGAATTTTGGTTTCAGTGTGGACTGCCCCTTCCTGGCTTCTGTCTTTTTGACACATGGTATTTTGGACACTTGTGGCACCCCAATTAGCATCCCAGGCTTTGTAACTGGTCCCCTGTTTCTGCTCAAGCATAGCAGAGCACATGAATGCTCTCAAACGAGGAGCCAGTCCTCCAGTGTCATGACCAAGATGTGCTGTGAGCTTCTGCCCCAGGGACACGTGACTGCAGAAGTTTTTGTTAAGTGAAGCATCTTTCACGTGAGGAGGAAGATAGCAGCAAGATAAAATGACACGCTGCCGCTGCTGTATTTTATGGACTGCCATCTGTCTCCAGAAAGGTCAGGAAAAAATGGCAACTTGGTTGCAGGCAATTGTGCAGTGGCGGTGGTTGACGGGACAAATGATTCTCACCGGCACATGACAAGGAGCCTTGGTGACATCATATAGATGCCCTAATTGGGAAGTGGTCAATCGAGCGGGCCTGACTTCTGAATTTGATGTGTCAATAAACACGCTCAAGGTGAGATGCTGGATCAATACTGCAGGACAAGAACCATCCGGCAAATTTACTGCAAAGTAATTGGGTGCAAAATGCCTCGAGTCAACCTTCACACTGCCAAATAGCGAACTAACGGTTGGCCCGGTGTTCACTGTCTGTCCATGTCAGTGACAGCTTATGAGCTCTTGGTGCCTGGTGAAGGGAGCCCCAAAAGGGATTTGAGAGAGCCACAGATGCCCCCTGATGACTCTGTCCCCAGCAGAAGCTATTTCTTGCAGCTGGGAGTATAATTTATATGTTTCTCCTAGCAATACTCTGAACTATAATACAGCAATAGCAACTATAATTACGATATATCCTTTCTTCACCCTGACTCTGTTCAACGAAACACAAGATTCTGGGAAAAAAAATGTTCATTTCTCTGTTGTCTAATCATACTGTGGCATGAGGTAGGTGACAACTTGTTCTTCTATCCGTGGGCACAGGAACAAAGAAGTAAGACTCTCAGTTCCCTTAGCTTAAGGATGTGCTGGGCTGGAAGGACTGGGAAAATAAGCAGGGCCTGGCTGCCTCAACTCAGGCAATGTTCTTTCCCAGATGCCTCCTGATTCGTCAGGCAGGCTGGACAAGACGTGCTAGCAATGGCACATAGCTACCCACAACAATAAAAAGCTTTATTTAGGTACGCGGTGAGCTGGTTGTGTGACTACTGGTAAACTGGAATTGGTCGCAGTGGAATTTTCTAGAGGTAGGAACAGCAAATATTTAGTGCCAGGCCTTGGGGAGCAGAGCCTCAGTGTGCTGCTGGGGAAAGGGGTACGTCTACAAGATAGGCTCCAGTCAGAGCAGGAGGAGTCCAGGACTGGGCTGTGATCTCAGAGATTGGTCTAGCTGCTGGGAATTGCCTTCAATGAGTGAGATTTGGGGTAAGCAGTGTTAGGGGGCAGCTCAAGGCTGAGTTATTTATTGAACTTACAATGTCTCCCACAGGCTAAGGTGTTAAAGTCTTGCTTGGCTGCTAGCTTTAGGAGAGTGGTTGGATTTGACCTCTTAGAAGATCAATCTGTGGACGGATTGACTCATACTTTTGTATATGAGTGCAAATGTTTATGTGTGTGTGTACGTGTGTGTGTGTGTGTGTGTGTGTGTGTGTGTGTGTGTGTGTTCATGTATGAGCTCATCTGTGTGAAGGCCAGAGGTAGACATCTTCCTCAATCACACCTCCCCTTATTTTTTTGAGACAGGATCTTTCACTGAAACTACAGCTTGCAGATTCAGCAGGAGAGGCTGGCTCTCACGCACCAGGGATCTTTCCACTTCCTCCTCAGTGCTGGGATTACAGATGTGCAGGGCCACATCTGGCTGATTGAGAAAACAAAACGTATTCTGGATATTAATCCTCTGTCAGATGTGTAGCTGGCAAGGATCCTCTCCTATTTTGGGGGCTTCCTCTTCACCTGGCTGATGGTTTCTCTGGTTCTGCAGGAGCTTTTTGGTTTTACGATGTCCACTTGACAACTGTTGGCTTTAATTCTTGGGCCAATGGAGTCTTACTCAAGAAATCCTTTCGTTCACCTACATAGTGTAGGGTACCACCCGTATTTTCTCCTGGCGTTTTAGAAGTCACATATAGATCATTGATCCATTTGGAGTTAGTTTTTGTGCAAGGTGATAGAAGAGGTCTAATTTTGTTCTTTTGCATGTGGACAGCTAGTTTCCCAGAATCCTTGTGGAAGATGCTTTGCTTTGCTTTGCTTTGCTTTGCTTTGCTTTGCTTTGCTTTGCTTTGCTTTAGTGTATACTTTTGGCATCTTTGTCAAATACTAAGTAGCTGAAGTTATATATGCTCACAGCCAGGTCATTTAGTCTAGGGTCAGGGTCGGTGGTGTGTGTGTGTGTGTGTGTGTGTGTATGTGTGTGTGCGCACACATGCACATGTGACTCTTTCCTAATACACTCTGCCTGTTGTAGTGTCTTTAGGCCTGCCAGCATAGGCTGCCCACTTCATTAGACAGGAAGGGAGTGGAAGAGAACAGGGATCAAGTTTAATCTACAAAGTAACACCTGCAGTTATTCCCTACCTCCTAAGCATTCCACCATCGGGAGTCTGTGGAGTACGTTTCTCCTGAAGCCATACCTGCCTTGAATAGTATCATCACTTCCTGCTGAGAGGAACTCGATAAGAATTGGACATTTGTCCCTCCAACCCAGAAGAGGCCACCAGAAACAAAAGCTATGGATCCATTCCCCATTAATGCACAGAGCTGATTTGTGAGAGAGAAATGGAAACTGAACAAGAGTTAAGTAAAATGTGAATTGGGCATGGTAGGACATCAGCACTTAGGAGGTGGGAGCCAGAAGATCAGGAGACCAAGGCTATAGTGAGTTCAAGGTCAGCCTCAGCTCATGAGACCCTGCCTTAAAAAAACAAAACAAGACAGAATAATTAAGTGAATTGTCAGTGGAGGGGACCATGTGTGCATATTTGGGATTACAACAGCGTGGGATGGAGCCTGGGTCTTGGGTTCCAGGTGGGTGTGGCTGTGGAGTAGCTCTCACCTTGGGTTTCCTGCATGGGCACTGCAGGAGGCAGCTGGTGAGCTGATCTGTCATGGAGCCTTCCCCAGGGCCAGGACTGGCAAACACATTTCTTTGGGAGCAACATCTTTCCCTGCAGTTCCTTTCTCTCATTTGTGTTTTCACGCAAGGCCGGGTTTCCATCCACCTTCAGGTGTCCTTCCCCTTTCCCATTTCACGCTCCTGTCCCTAAATAATGTTTGCGTTTTCTATTAATAGGTCTGCCTTGATGGCGGCTGGGCCAGTTGACCTACTTTCCTCAGTTCTCGATTCCAGAAGCGATGTTGCCTGATTCTCGTAGCATCGTCTACTTCGTGACCATTGGTTACTACTCCTGCATGTGTTTACAGAGCTCCAGCTAGTTAGAGCAAAGCACAGTCCCCGGCCTCGGAGCTTCTAGGGAAGTCAAGACAGACACTCACGTCTCAACGGCCTGCACGAAGGACAGAGACTTTTGGATGCCTATGTGACATCGTGCAAACACATTTGTGCATGCATGGGTGCATGTGAACATGTGTGCACGCCTGTGTGTGTCTATGTATGTCTATGTGTGCATGCGCTCACATGCCCACTGCTTAGAGAAGGGAAAGAGAGAACCCAAAGATGCACAGATCTTGGAAGTCTGCAATGAAGGACCGAGAGTTGTAAGTTTGGCATTTTGTTTTTAAGGCAAAATACCGTAAGAGTGAGCTCTCTTACCTCTGGTTCATTATTTCTTCATTCATCAAGGAATGACAAGGCTGCCCAGGAAGGGAGTATTGGCTGACTGGCTACCCACTTGTGCCTCCAGCCTCATTGCCCACTCTGCCAGAGGCAGATGGGCCTCCACTCTCCTTACGGCCCAGCCAGCATCTTCATTTGCTGCAGTCCACCATGTCCTCCAGCTCGTGCCCCACACCAGACTCAGACACATCTCCGCACTTAATGCTTACATGGGCCTTTGAGGTGGAATAGCTTTTCCTTTTTCTGCATCACTTCATAGTGTGTGTGTGTGTGTATGTGTGTGTATGTGTATATATGTGTATATATATATGTGTGTATGTGTATATATGTGTGTGTATGTGTATATATGTGTGTATATGTATATATGTGTGT
>JANHMN010000013.1:12420881-12432475 GCA_030674055.1 Rhabdomys pumilio
TCAAAACCATATCGAGGAAGCCAGGCCTTAGAAATTACCAGATATACCAGATCAAAAAAAGTGTGCCACCCCTTCATCTGGACCCCATAAAGAGGAGGTCCTAGCATCACAATGGCAGTGGTACCATACTGACTGCTATCATCACACCATCTAGCCTGATGCCAAGGAACCCACTGTTTCAGGGACTTCAGCTCAGCTGAGTCTCTGCTGCTGCTGCAGACTGTCATCTTAGACTGTCATGTCTGCCCGTTCATTTATCACCCTTTACATCGACAGCTCACATGGCCCCATGCCTCTTGTACCTTGCAGCCTCTAAGCTCAGTTCAAACTCTGCACTTCCCAGCCGACATCCAGCAGGTTTAATTATCTGACCCCCATTCCAAGCGTCTCTCTCGGCCTCACCTCCTGCCACTGTCAGATCTCTTTAAAGCTCCTTGAACTTAATGTAGGCTCTTTGGACCTTTTTAGCCATTCTACAATCTTTATACATACCTGTATGCCCCTCAGCTGTTTAATATCTGAGTGTTCATATTAGTGATTAAGATCGTAATAAAAGGACATGTGTTTGCCTTGGTTGAAAACCATGGAAATCAGGACCATTTGGCAAGCTGTGGTCAGTGAAATAGATTTACCTTGTGAATTTGTTACTATTCAATAAATGGTGATGTTGTGGAAAGACATAAGTGAGTTTGCCTATATTTCTGATATATCATACTAATGACAACTAAGACCCTGGCCATATGACTCGGTTTGACTGACACCTCTTCTAGTATTTTGCTATGGTCAGAGTAGAACGTGTACTGAATAACCATCTGGGGCTAGGAGGCTGAGAAACCAAGGTTTCTGGAACCAGCCTGTATCTGCGCTCTTCAGGCTCAGGAGTGAGTGTGAGTAATTGTTTTAAGTCTCTGAGTTTGGGGATGTTTCTTATGTAGCCATAGTGTGGTGATGTAGGGCTGATACACACCGATACAGGAGCCCAGGTTTTCTTCTTGTCATGCGCTCCCTTCAGGAAGTCCTCCCAGAGTGACCATGGCCAAATCTCTTTGTTCCTTTTCATGCTACTCTAAGATTCCAATGGCTTCACCTTTTTGCTTCAGCTTTTTGGTTACTCTCTGGATGAATGAAGCATAGTAGTCTATGGAGATAACACTTTGCCACCTCCCATAAGGCTCCTAACTTTGTAGTTGTGTTGTAAACTTGAAGAGGATTATCAGGTCTCTTTCCTGTCTCTGTGTCATCTCTGGAGCTTGGCACATGGGATTTCAGAACCACTAGAGAAAAGAGCATACTGGCTCTAACAGTCCGGGACGCTTCACTATGGCTCATGGCCCCAACATTACTACAGAGTTGTGATATCCAGCCAATGTTTCCAGAATGTGCAGGGCACTGAGGTGCAGACACCCTGGCCTCTTCTGGTTTGATTCCAAGGGGACAATAAGAATTACATGTGGGCACATTGCCTGCTGGCCTCAGTGGCCACCTGCGTTTCACAAAGCTATTTTCCACTGCTGGACTCTTTCCCAGGAAATGCTGTCTACCTGGGCTTACTGGGCCTCATGCCCATCTTTGTGGGTGAAATGAAAATAACCATTTCCTTGAAAGTTAAGCTGTGGTGTTTGCTGAAGAGCCTGGTGTCCAAGCAATATCCATTCATTCCCCACTGACACAACTAGGGAGTGAGAGACATCTTTCCCTCTCGCCCCTCCCCTGACATGCCCATGCTGCTCTGGCTGGGCTTTTTCCTACTTCCTTACTCATGCTCACATCCTTGTCTGCCAGAGGTCCCTGCAGCCTGCCAGGCCCTGCCCTGAGACCACTTCTCACCTTCAGACTATTCACTGTTTCATTCTTAATACTCTCACAGCCCTCGACTCCTCCAGCTTTGTGGGCTCTTGAAAGCACGCTCCATTCTAGATTTTTAGGCAAGCACTCTTGATGTCCTCTAGAACATGAGCTCCCAGGAAGCAGGGGCTACAATGAAATGGAAATAGTCTCAGGGAGTCTAGTGAAGTGGCTCAGCGGGCAAGGGTGCCTTCTGGGACTGCCCAAGGCCAGAAGAACCCTGTAAAACAGATGAATATCACTGTGCATGCGTGTAAATCTAGCACAGTGGGAGGCATAGGCATGAGGGGCGTCCTGACCACCAGCCTAGCTCTAGATGAAGAGAGCCTGTCTCAAGGGAATAGATGGATATTGACAGCATGGGACACTCAACTTTCTCCTCCGGACTCCATGTTCACTCATGGGCACGTGTGCCCTACACATATGTACACATACAATACCCTCTATAGAAAAATGGCTCAGACCACATGGCTCCCCATGGAGAGCATTGTACATATGCCTGTGGCAGGTGTTCTGTCCAACAGATGTTCCTGCTCAGCATCCAGCTGTGGTCAGAGGACAGGGAGAATGAAGAAGAAATCAGAGGAGAGACAGTTACTACCCATCATCTTCTTCCACAAATAGTCATCTGGTCCTGGCTATGTGTTCTGGTCCATGAATGTGTAATCACCAGTGGAAAGTCATGTCTGTAGCCATTAAAATTGAGCTCATCTGCACACCATAGAAAGCCCAAGAGCAGAATCAAGAGAGCGGTAATTTCTCTTTCATTGAGAAGAAGTCCAGAAATGGGCAGGGACAAGCTTGGATGGTGGCTCTGCTTCCCAAGTCATCATAGAGGCTATAGGCCTTTTATGATTTCTGGATGACTGTCTTTAGCTCATCTTCAAGGTGACTTCATCACAAGATGGCTGCCACAGCTCCCACTATGCATATACTATCCCAGGCAACAGGGAGGAGCAGAGAAAAAGGGGAAAGACTATAGCTCATCACACAGGTGTGTGTGAAGGGATTGGCACATGGATGGGTTTGTAAAGGGACCAGGGAAACAGGTGAGGCTAAAATCTTGAGTGAGGAGTCAATGGATTTCACTCAGTGGAGTGAAATCTCCACGGAGACGTTGGAGGCTGAAGCCAGTGTAAACCTGCTCTTCTATGTGCACTCTAGTTATGACATTTCATAGATAGTGGAAAGGGGGCAGATGGGCACGAGCAATTCCTGAAGAGAGAGAACTCTGGAAAGATAATCAATAATGCCGACTGGCACAGAGCTTGCTGGGAGCCTGGGACAAAGACCCAGGATAGACTGAGGATGGTTTTTCTAGTGGTGGTTGTAACAGACCTATATAGGCTGCTGATGGTGGCAGGGCCATCGAGGAGGATTCTGGGAAGGTGAGCTGTCTGTGATGAGGGTTGGTCTTGTGGCCATTCACATTATAAGTATTCAAAGAAGCCTAAAGAACTGGAGGGAATTCTATCCTTCACAAAGGAAGAGGACTCACCCAGCTAAAGTTGTGGTAAAATTCAGACTAGATTCAGGCCTTTCAAATTCCAACCACTGTGTGAACATATTTTTCAAAATGGTGGAGAGATTGAATCGGGTGCTGGACAGGGGCAAGATCAGGGGGAGGAGGAGGCTAAGCTGTGTGAGACTCTCTCTGGTCATTATCCATCAGGCGGACTAAATACAACCTAGTGACTTAGTGAAGGCAGAAGGACATTCCATGGCTGGCCATTTTTCTATCTCTTTCCTCTGCCTTTCTCTGTGACTCTTGCGAGCTACACGCCCCCTTTTACCTCCCTCATATTGAATCACCAGGGTGTGAAATATAATAAAGCATTGTACCATTCAATCTGTCGGCTATTCCTTAAAGGTGTACTCCAGGTAAATATCCTCTTGGCCTGTGAAAAATGAGCTCACCTGCAACAAATGACTTTGATGGACCTCAGCAGCTGGCCGGCTATCACTCTTTTCCGATTGGCTTCCCCAGCCGAGCATGATTTTCCCCTGCACAAATTTGTCTTGCTGAAGGAAGAGTTTCTCCAATTCACTTTCTTCCCGATGCCCCAGCCTCCTGCCCGGGCTTCCCTTCATCCAGCCGCCACCCTCAGAGACTTCTGTCTTCAAGAATCCAGGAGCTCCTCACAGGGTCATCAAATGCTTCATCGGGTCTATCAAAATCGGAATCCAGATTATTCAGCCCGTCCATGAGCACTTTTGGGGCGAGGCAGACTTGAAGTGGGTCCCCATGAAATGGTCCGCCATGTTCTCAGTTCTCTATCTCCACCCATTGCCCTCCCTCTCCAGTCGGATCCGGCAATAACACCAAACCTTCCTCCTTCAAAGGTGTGTCAAAGCAAACACACTTTTACATGTGAAAATGCTTCAAAAACTGCAAATCACTGTGAGAATACCAGGTTTGGTGTGTGTGTATATGTATGTGGTGTGTGTGTGTGTGGCTGAATTCTCTAGGAGATGAAAGAGGAGGAAGCATTTATTGTTATTAACCTAACCAATAAGTACTGAGTGTCAATTACATGTCACACATAACACAGAGCAATGAGGGGGGTACTCTACAGAATGGAAAGTGCAAAGCGTATACTCCCCAAAACAAACACACATACGAACCAATAAAGCATAGAAGGGTGTGCCACATGCTGATAATCAAGTGATGCAGTTCGAGAGGAAAGCTGCTGCATCCTGAACACCTGCTGTATTATGATAAATTTTAAATCTATGGCCATCAGTCACATAGGAACAGTGCCTCAGGCTCTCCCACATGTAGATGAGGTATCTCCAAGCTTTCAGAACAAGCCAATAGAGTTACCTGCTGCCAGACCCTAACCCATCCCAAAACTATATATAAGAACCCTATTCAGGAGAAGTAAAGGAGTGTGAGAATCAAAAAATATAAATAAATAAAAATTAAAAAATAATAAAAAGAATGTTGTGTTAATTTTGAGGATAAAAATCTGGAGCTTGGCATGCTAGGTAAGTGTTCTATCAGTGAGCTACAGCGATGGATTATAATGCTTAATTTTATTTAATTTTCAGATCAATGAGGAAAGCTAAGCGTGAGCATGCTCTGTGGTTTTTCTTTCTATGGGGTGCACAATGGCTATGGTGGTCACCGGTCACAAGAAACTTCAAAGGGGTTGCCTCCCACTTGGATTTTAGGGCAAGAAAGGAGAAATTGCATTGGTTCAGTTTAGACAGAGAAGGGCAAACAGGATATCGCAGAGGCAGTGAGCATAGGAAGAATGTAGGGACAGAGAAGATGGCTGGATGGACAAACGCTGAGATGGAGGAAGACAGCTGGACAAGGATAGATCTCAGCTGGACTCAGCACTAAGGCTGCATCTTTTCTGTCCAGAAAAGGAAGGTGGAGGACATAGCTTTCTAAAAAACAAGAAGTGAACCCTGGCCCTGGCAGGCATTTGCTTTCTTGGTCCCCTACATAGACACTTGACACTAATTAGCTCCATGAGGCTGGTGATTCCCGCTCTTCCTTTGGCTTCAGTTCCCCATCAAGAAGAGGAAAGGGTGGGAAGGGAGGTATGTGGAGGCTCTGAGATCTCATCGTGACTGAAGGACGTGTGTATGCAGATCACAGCCGAGTACCTGCGAGGGCTTTTCTCCTCCGCCGGTGTAATTTTAGATAAGTACCAAATGCCTCTTTATTCTCAAATATAAAAACATCGGGAAGATTAAGCCGCTGCCTGTCTCATAATAATCTGGGCATCCAATTCCAGGTTCCTGATGAAGTCACCACTGTTAGAAGAAAATTGGAAAGTTCAGTATTTGCAAAGATGAACAAATGACCCCAGCCCCACCCCCAACAATGCAGAATGTTCTGGCTGGCTCACATTTCTCTCTCTGAGCTTGGCACATGGAGCTTTATTTTGGTTACGTGTGGGATTTCTGGAAACTTGTTGTGGTCAGTCCTCATGTAGATCTCGTCAGCCCTTCAAGGGTAGAGCCCACACTGGGATCACATCATGATATGTGGTTTCTGTAAGAGAGACAGCAACCCATGCAAAAGGATCCCTTTCAAAATTGCATCAAGAGTTAAGTCCCACCCAAAGCAGAGGTCAGCACCCAAATCTTTCAAAAACAGGATTGCCCTGAAAGATTTGTTCACACACCCCTGCTGTGACCCCCATTTCACAGATGAAGAAGCTGAGACCAAGGGATGAGAAGGAGCCATCTAACTACTAGCACTAAAACAAAAAGCACCTTCACTCTCTGATGTGAAGGTGATCTTCACCACAATGATGCTGACAACCACAAGCACACACTTGACCTGACCACTATGTGTGTTCTCATTCATGCACACCTTGTAGCAAGCCTCTAAAATGAGGCTGCAGTTCCCTCAATTTGAATAGGAGAAAACTGAGGTCCAGGAAAGCTATGCTGCTTGTTCAAGGCCTCAGGGCTACTCAGTGGCTCAATTGGTTGCGGAACACGGCTCTCCCACGAGGATCTCCTATCTTATAATAGCTCCCACTGCTTGCTATTCTCTTCCTTGGTTCAGAGACAAGTACATAGGCTTACTCCTTGGAGCATCTGACCAATAGACACGCACTCTACTATTCCTGGTCTCCTCTTTGTTCCAGGTAGAAGCCAAGACTGCCCCTCACCTTCCAGAGTCAGCAACAGCACATGGTGTGGTACAGGGGTGGAGGGTTGGGGAGGGTTGGGTGAAGTGGCCCAGGGCAAGGAGTGGCTTGTTACAGAAGGTATAGCAAAGACAGGAGACTCTTTCCTCACTTCCTTTTTCTTCTAGCCTTTTGTCAGGTCTGATAGCTCAGGACCCCTCCAGCTCTCAGGGTTGCATCCCCTCTCTGTCTTCTCCATTAGAACCGAAGTCATTCTTCCCTCTTTGGGGTGGTCCTTCTACTTCTCTTTATTCCTCTGTGGCCAGGAGCTCACTGTCCCCTGTCCTGATGCCTGGATACTGGAAACAGTCCTTGCCAAAAGGATGGAAAAACTGCTAGCCAGGAGCAGATGCACATGTGTCTAAAGAAACTGAATCAGTGAGAAGTGTGTGTGTATGCATGTCCGTGTGTGTGTGTGTGTGTGTGTGTGTGTGTGTGTGTGTGTTGTTTTCATGACTTTGAGTGAGAGCAATCAGCAGGCTGGAGACCCAGGCCCAGCTCAGCAGGAGTTCTCACTCACTCAGGACTTCTGAAGATGAAGTGGGGTTGCTCACAGTGGGAAGGCCATCTCCTTCACCCAGAGTCCACTGATTATAATGTTAATTTCATGCAGGACTTTTTTTTTCAATGCTGAAGCAATAAGCATTGCTCACTGCTGCACAGATACTGTCCTAGCCAGAAGAGCAGACTTCCACTTAGGGAAGTGTGGTTGATCCTTAGCTAACACCTTTGTCCCTAACTGGGAAACTTCAGGTCTGCTCTGAGGCCTTACACCATTTCTTTAAGGGCCAGAGAAGGTAAGGTCTCCCCCAGGGAAGCTGTGTTTCTAAAGTCCTTTGCTAGGACACCCTCTGTAACCATGGATCTCAGGCTGCACCCTCCAGCTCTGAGCCCATCTGTGTGGGAGGAAGGATGTTTATGGCTCTTTAAAAGTGCATCAAGAATTATACCCTAAATAAAGCATCAGACAGCAGCTAACTTTTCAAAATGAAGTTGCCTGGAGAGAATTGTCAATATATCCTTGCTGTCACCCCATTTTTCAGATGAGGAAACTGAAACCAAAATGGGGAAAAGGGTACACCAGCCTCTGGCTCCAGCACTCCCAAGGGGTGTGGGACAGCCTCACATTCTGATTTCACTGGGGTGGGCAGAAGCAGGACCGTGGGCAATGGCACTGACATCTGTGTTGCCACTGGGGACGCAGCATGCAGACAACACGGTATCGAGATCTGGTATAAGATGAACTGCTTCAGGTTGGGAAACCTTTTCCTGAGAAGACTTTATTTAGGCCACTTCTTAGGATGATGGACAAGTATGCCTAAAAGTGCATTTTTAAAAATAAGATATTACTGGACATGAGTCAGGAGAACGAACGTAAGATAATGAAGAGACCATTGTATGTGAGATTCTTGCTGTAAGCGTTTTTAGGGGGTATCTCACTTTGTTCTAATGACTGTGTGGTAGGTGCTATTATTCCACTTTCCAGACCTGGAGACTGAGGCAGACAGAATCGCAGCCTGCCCAACTTCAAGGCATCAAAGCAGCATTGATATGTGTGCAGTCGCACTTTGTGCTTGTGTGTGCGCGTGCGTGTGCGCATATGCATGTATGTGCATTCCTATGTGTGTGTGCCTGTGTGTATACATGTGTGTGTGTGTATGTGTGTGTGCATGTGCCCATGTGCCTGTGTGTGTATATGCATGTGAGTGTTCATGTGTGTGCATATATGTGTGTGTACATGTGCATGTTTGTGAGTGTATGTGCACGTGTGTGTGTGTGTGTGTGTGTGTGTGTGTGCGCGCGCGCGCGCACGTGTGATTGGGCTAGCAAAGGTCTTGGAGGCAACGGGAAAGGCTAGAATCAATATTCCAAGTTGAGGATGCACCTTGGAAAGGAAAAGAATAAATCTTCCTGAGACAGGAGGGAGGATGGAAGATGGATGGAAGTGTCTGCAGCCCAGGAAGAAAAGTAAAGGCAGCACGGACTGGATAACCTTGATCTTCCCTGAACTGGGCAGGACCTGACACACGCCAAGCTGGTCTCTCACACCCACTTCTCCTTTCTTCTCTGCCAAACCCTCTCCCCTTGATTTCACACGGAAGAGACAACACAAGCTACATTTTCTCATCTGACTTGAATCTGAGAGAGAGGTTGAGTACCCGAAGGAAGAGACAGATTAGGGCTGACTGCCAGGTCTGCGGCTCAACAGTGGGCGGAGCTGACTACCTGGTCTGCCGCTCAACAGTGGGCGGAGGCTTGCCGCTCAGGTCTGGCGTGGAAATGGGCAGAAACGGAGGTGAGCGCTGCTTTCATTTCCTTTCAGGATCACCATGGGGAAATGAAAATCTTGGTGGGGGTGTTGCATTTGTCCCCAGGGACAGAAACAGAAATACAGATGCCCTGAACTTGGGGACTGGAGTAAGGGAGAATTTCTGTGAGTAGAAAGCAGAGATTAAAAAAAGGAAAACCAACCACCTTTTAAAGAAATCAATGTCAAGTGAGAAGCCAACAGAAACCTGGAAAGTACAGAAGTGTACAAAAGGGCCAGAGAAATGATCCCACTTCAGAAAATTATTACAGTTTTGTATTTTTAATTTTCTCTCCATATTAAAAAAAACATAAAGTACTGCCACAATGCTTTTAACACATAATTTTCTGTGTCTCCCTCATGTTAATACAATCTTCTATTGAAGATATTTTATAAAGAGAAGGCAGACAGAGAACGTTACCGACAGTCCATTCAGCTATGTGTCTATAAATGTGAACTACTTCTGAATTGCTGGCGGGCGAGCCTTCATATGAGGGCATGGCACTTTAGATCTTCCTCAAACGCTGGGCAGTGGCTGGCCTTCATCATATGCTTTGGTGTTACTGTCCTGAGGAACATCTCTCTCTCTTTTATCAGAGGCTCCTGGAAGTAAAACAAGATGGAAGGAGTGAATACTTGAAAGATTGCCTTCCAGAGGCCTTTGCCAGACACTGACAGACTCTTCCCAGTGTAGGGGTATTCAAGGAATCAGGAATGCCCATGGTTAGGAGGGGCAGCGCAGCAGGCAGTCTGAACTTGCGACCTGGGTGGGGAGGATGCTTGCTGACTGCTCTGCTCTTGGTGGGAGTGGGCCGCTGTCACGTGCCTGCTTTGACTCATGGCTAGAGACCCACAGGAGTCCTGCCCAAGAGAAGCTGGAGCTGTTTGTGTTGGAACTTACTAGACACTTGGAGGGGTTGGGGGGGGGGGAGAATAGAGGGAAAGTTATCCTTGTCCTGATAAACTTAACATCTCTCTGTAGCAACTCCATCTTCTTAAGTCATAAACATGAAAAATATAGTGAGTCTAACTAAGGAGTCTCTTCCATCATACACACACACACACACACACACACACACACACACACGAATGTACACATATACAATATATACACACACATATACACACATGCACACAAACACATATACACACACATATACACACATACAATACACACAGACACATATACACATATACACACATGCACATAAACAATTCACACACACACGAATGTACACATATACAATACACACACATATACACACACAATATACACACAGACACACAGACACATATACACATACTTACACACACATGCACATAAACAATTCGCACACACACACACACACACACACACAGCATCTTCAATTCCAAGTGATTCATTGATCTGTAGAGGTCTCAGAGTTTATGAACAGTGGGTTAAGAACCTCTGTTTTAGAGACCATTAGCAATTCAGCTTTCTTACCAGATAATTAGCACGTTGGGAGCCTTTTCTCTACTAGACGTTTCAAGCCACACAAGGGACAGCTTTTATGGTTTGATTCTGACTGTCTGAGGCCAAATCCCTGCATTGATAGCTCTTAGTGTACTTTGATGAGACGGGCTGTCTCAATACAGGATGCGCAAGGGAAAGGTGTCTAGATGGGCTGACAGACTGAGAGAACTGAGAGAGAAAACACATAATAATCATGCTTTCCCACGCTCTCACACATGGGCTCTTCTATCATTCCTACATACTCCACATTCTAAACATATAAGCGCTCACATGTACCTCAGATACACTCATGGTTTTACCTCCTCACATGTGTGTGTGCAGTCTTTCACACACGTGCACACATATGTATGTACAACTCTAGTTCTGTGTTCCCTCAGGCTCAGCCCTGAGGACCTCCCTTTCTGTTCTTAGATCCGCCCCCTCCCCTTCCCCTCCCACCCAATGGTAAATACACCCATCTGAGTTCAGGCAAATGTAAAAGAAACACAGGAGGAGAGTGGTAGATAAATTTAACAAGCATTAAAGTTAATATATAATTTAAATATGTATAAAATTATTCCACTTATCGATTAGAAAATGGGCTGTTGACCATTTCAAGGCAACAATCAATTTTAGAGTTCACAGGTCAGGTCAAGTTTCTTTCTAATGATCTAAGAAAGAAGGCAGCATTAGGGGATAATGAACTCCACGGCGCACAGACACGATCTATGGCCGGTGGCAGCCGGGTGTGTGCAGATGGAGTTCTCCTGTGGGCCTGTGTAAAAGCCTGGCCCCGCAACAACCCATGACGTAATGGACACAGCCTTTGCAATGTCAGGCCAAGTGGTTGCTGGGAGCTCTGTGTTGTTGCTGGGAGGCTGTGGTGGAACCCCATTAATGTAGTTTAAAAGGAGAGCTTCCCCTTTTCTGGGAAGTGGAAGTGAGCCGAGGCAGCACTGTGAATTACCTAGCTTGATGAGTGAGGAGGCTTCGGGAGCCATGCACCCAGCTCAGTGACCTCACTGCAGGGCTGTGAGGATAGCTGTGGCCAGATGACAAGCAAGGTTCCCCAAATTAGAGATGTCTCCTAGGCTGAGAATGGAGGCCTATTGCCAGAGGCTTTCACACCCCTTTGGGAAGCTGGAAGGGACCAGGGTTTGGTGAGGGGTGGGGCAGAAAGGGCAGAAAAGGCAAGAGGCCCAGGGAAGGGTGAAGTGAGCTAAGAGGCTTCCCAGGACCCGAGAGAGTGGGATAAATACATAATCTCCAGGGCAGTGTGTGTGTGTGTGTGTGTGTGTGTGTGTGTGTGTGT
>JANHMN010000013.1:12433699-12460387 GCA_030674055.1 Rhabdomys pumilio
TCTCTCTCTCTCTCTCTCTCTCTCTCTCTCTCTCTCTCTCTCTCTCTGTGTGTGTGTGTGTGTGTGTGTGTGTGCGCGCGCGCGCGCGCGTGCGCGCGTGACTCCTGTCCCATATTTGTTTTGAGATGCTCCTTATTGCAGCCTAGCATAGTCTAGTCCCCAGTTCACATCTGACTTCTACTGAGAAGCCACCACTGATTAAAGTGTTTTCGGAAAGCTTGGAGGTAAGACTTTCTCCCCAGGTATCAGACAGGGCTGCTATATCACCCTCCACAGCTTCAGGTCAGTTCCAGTCCAGCTCAGTCAGATTAAGCCAGAAGGAGAGGTATATATGAGGAGAGGAGAGGTGCTGAGGGATGGGGGAGGGACGAGGTTTAGCTTTGGCTACTGCCAGCTCAAGATCTTGCCAGCTCCAGAGAACTGGTGTGACACTGCCTTGGAAGGATGGCAGTTGGGACCAATGACCTTGTCCCTGGAGCTCCTGTACTCCCAATATGCTTTGCACAGTGTCTTCAGGATCCCTTCCAAGGACTTTCATGCCTCTTTTATGTGTGATGGTTTCATCTTCCTATTGACAGTACTTTGAGTTGGGATTTACCGGTCTGGCTCAGCATGCAGGTGCTTAGGTTTTTCAGGTGTTGACTTAGAATCTGTGCTAATCACAATACCATCTCTTCCTGCTTGCCTAGAACTTAAAATTCTGTGAGGCGTGTAAGTAGGAGGTGACCAGATGGTGTCGGTGATAAGGAATGTCCCACGTCCCCTCAAATAACGCCGCTTATGTTCCGATTCTGCCACCTCATTTGTGTCTCCTTAGAACAACTTGCTTTTTAGGAGCTTGATCTCACCATTTCTAAAGCCCTGGTATTTGAACCGTATCAGAACAGTTAGGTGTATTCTGAGATACCCAGCATCTCCTCCTCCCTCGGTTATAGCTGGCAGCTTCTACTGCATTTTGCTTTTCTGCAAAACCACACTGATAGTTTTAGACCACCTTTGGATAAGATACGTCTCTAAGCTGCTCCTCTCCGAGCAGTGTGTGCCAAAAGTTTATTGTTTGGGTAGTCATTGACTGCCCTGGATTCCCATTGTTGAATCTGCTCTTTTTGATGAAACACACTCTTTAATTAAAAAATCCTCCAGACACCGAGACGGCCGCTCGTTCCCCACCGTGCCGTAACTGGGCTTGGGCAGAGAAGGAAAGGCCACGGAGATGGCTGAGGCCCATAACTTAATTCCTGTGCATCAGTCCTGCCTGCACTTGCCCTTTTCACTCTTGGCTTCTAGGCTGGTGAAACAGGCAGGATTAGCAAGTGGTAAGAGAAGCTGGGGTCGTAATTACACCCTATGCGACTGGGCAGGACAACCACCAGATAAATCCCTGGACAATTATTAAAATGGCTCAATGCATTACACAGATTAGAACAGGCTGGGTCTTTTGGGGAGGGGCAGGAGAAGGGGAGAGAAAACCTAGTATTTAAGTGTTCTTGTAAGCCATCTAAGATATTAATGTTGCAAAGCTCCTTATGAATATTTAAGAACGGAAAATGGAGCTTCACTGCAGTCCCACATCACCACAGAAGCTTGTAATACGGTAGTATCCACTTAAGAAGGCAGAGTTGCGTCCATGGCAGATTGGAGCCGGATGAATAAGGACTGGCGCATGTGCGTTAGTGGTGGGCCTCCCGCTTAGCCTTCCCATGCTGCCTTATATCCTGGAAGAGGATGTAGGTAGATTCCAACCACTTTAATGAGTGGGACTCCCCAACAATGATTAGCCCCTCCCCGACTCCAAAGACTTCAGGTTGATGTTGCTTTTATCGGGTATTTTAAAAGATTTTATTTATCATTATTTTACATGTGTGTTTGCCATGCACCACGAGGGTGCAGTGTCCGTGGAGGTCAAAAGAAGGCATTTGATTCCCTGGGACTAGAATAAACAGACTGTTGTGAGTTGCCATGTAGGTGGGGGGAATTGAACTGGAGTTCTGGGGTGGGGGGACGCTGAGCCATCTCTCCAGCTCTGCATTTGTGTTTTAATACAGAACAGACGAATGGGGATTTGTTCACATCACTCCCTGTGAAGAAGAGTCATGGGAATCTATGTCACGGTTCTTCAGGCAGTGGCCACTAAGCTGCATTGTGGGCCCAGTAAGCTGGCTTCTCACAGGGGAACAGTTAGCTGCAGGTCCTTGTGAAGAATGAATGGAGTCCTCTGGGTGAAAGCGAGGGAGGGAGTGGTCTGCTGGAAGACACGTCACACCCAGAAATCGAGCACAGTGGTGTCCTTTTGAAGTTGGCCTAGCAAGTCCTTGGTCTGAGAATGAGAGCTGGGCTTCTGCGAGGTGGCAGGAGACAGTCAGGGAGGAGGACTCATTAAGGACAACTGGGACTTTCTGAGAAACAGCAGAGCTGATGATTGCCTATTAGAAGAACCTAAGAGTCTGCTTCATCGTACAGACATGCGGGGGTTGAGAGGAAAGGGGACCCCATGTTTTGGGGTGGGTGTTTCAGTACCACGACTTAGGAGGAGCAGATACAGGATGACCTGTGTGTGTGTGTGTGTGTGTGTGTGTGTGTGTGTGAAAAGCGGGTGAAGTCTGTTACAGAATGTCCTGGTTCCCTGTACTATCCAGGTACATGCTGGGGTTTCTCACTCAAATGGGGTCAAGACCACATGTGAAGCTCTGGATGGGTAGATTATGCCCTCAGAAACCCATAACAGAGACATTTCTTGATTTCCTTATATCTGAAAATTTGATAATAGGTGGTAATTGTGGAAGAATCACAGGAACCACTTAAGAGCTGTTGTGTTCTTTCTGCGTTCCACATGCATGCAAGGGAAGCCCCTCGCACTCCCACACACAGCATGTGCACACAGAAGCATTTTCCAAGAAGACATTTTCTCTTCCACCTGGACCTTTCGGCCCCCACTGCTCGCCCTCCCAGACATCTCCACAGTTAACCGCAGAAGTATCTAGGAGCCATTAATTATAACTTAACTGAACGGAACTGTGTGAATCCCCGAGAATGCCCAGTTCGCTGATCTGGACTCAGGATTTAACTCCTTACTTACTAGCTTGGAACTTGCTTGACTGAGTTTCCTGTGAAGAGCTGTGTCTGGAGATTAGAGTACAAATCTGTTTTAGTTATATGTGAGGCAATTTAGATCTTAAGTATTCCCCAGAGGCTCGTGTATTAAGGACTTTGTCCCCAGCCTGTAGAGCCATTGAGTGCTGAGAGAACTTTTAAGAAACAAGACCTGGTGATAGGAAGTCCGGTGACTGGCATACACCCTCAGGGGGCTACTGCAGTCGTGGCTTCTCTCTCTTTGCTTCTTGGGTACCATGAAGTGGCAGCTGTCTCTGCCATGGTTCCCACCATAACGTAGTCCTTTACTATAGGCCACCACATGCCCCAACGATTTCTGAACCCTGTTAAGTTTTCCCAGGAAATCTTTGTCTATGCTGCCTTCACTGTCTCTTTTCCTCTTCAGTGTGCTGGGTACTTAAAATCCAGAGATACTTGTGTCATTGTGCTCACCTGTGATGTCATTGTGCTCACCCGTGATATCATTGTGCTCACCTGTGATGTCATTATGCTCACCTGTGATGTCATCATGCTCACCTATGATGTCATTGTGCTCATCCATGATATCATTGTACTCACCTATGATATCATTGTGCTCACCTGTGATGTCACTGCACTCACTCACCTATGATATCATTGTGCTCACCTATGATGTCATTGCACTCACCTATGATGTTGCACTTACCTATGATGTCATTGTGATTACCTATGATGCCATTGTGCTCACCTATGATGTCATTACACTCACCTGTGATATCATTGTGCTCACCTGTGATGTCATTGTGCTTTTCTGGCATTCTTTCACAGCCTTAGATCTAAGAGTCGAGTTTCTGCTAGACTTTGGTATCTGGCTAATCTTGGCTGCCAATTTGATACATCCAGAAAGAGAGAACATCAAATGAGGAATTGCCTCCATCAGATTGGCTTGTGGGCATGTCTGCACATTTTCTTGATTGCTAATTGAGCCTATCCTCCTGTGGGTGGTGCCACCATGGTCTTGGGGTGAGCAAGCCATGGGGAAGCAGACCATTTCACAGCATTTTCCCATGGGTCCTGCTTTAGTTCGTGTCCCCAAGTTCCTGCTTGAGTTTTTTATGTTCTGACTTTCCACAGTAATGAATTTTGATGTGAAGATTTTAGGCTGACAAACCCTTTCCTCTCTAAGTTGTTTTCATTACAGCAACAGAGATCAGTGAGCACCTGGGAGGAGGGTTGTGCTGTGTAAAGCCTTGAATATAATATAATATATATATATAATATATATATATATATAATATATATATGTATAATATATATATAATAGTATCAGCTGAAAAAAAGGAACGGATGAGTGGAGTAAGAGCCACGAGTTCCCCATTGAACCCAGCTTAGAACTGAGCACAAGGTCTCTAGGCAGTGAGTGTTCATTCTCAGATTACGCCTTGTGTATAAGACAACTTTACACCAGTACACAGGAAGGAGGGGGTGGGGCGCATGGATCCTGGCATTGCCTTTGAGGAGCCTTTTTATGCTTTAACATAGTTGATAGGACGTGCCTTTTTTCAAGAGAAGTCAATGCTACTCTAAAGACTTGAAAAACAAGGAGATGGCCTCTCAGTGGGCTCCGTGGACACAGGAAGACAGACTCTGGAACAGGGATATAGTCATACCTGAAAGTTCCCTTAGGAATCTAGCGAGGGGTATCAAACCCACCTGTCCAAATCAAAGCCTTCCAGATGGACCCCCAAAATGATCCAATTCAGTGACCTTCCAACTCAAATCAGAGAGCAATTCCTTATGCAAAAACCCATAAGTTGATTTCTTGGCATTTCTCTGGTCAAAGTGGCATTTGGTGCCCAGACCTTTATGTTTTTTGGTTTTAGAGAGAATTGAGGAGAACTTAGAACTTTCATGACAAAACTTTGTAAACACTGGGGACCGTTGGAGACAGGTTTCACTTATTTTCATGACGATGGCAGTTTAACTGGATTTAGGACCGTGAGGAGAAGTCAGAGCGTAGTAGCACATGGCTGTATTCCGGGACTCAGAAAGCAGAGGGAGCAAGATAAGAAAGTCAGTGCAGGATTCCTCACGTAAGGAGTTGGCTACATAAGACTCTGTCTTGAAACAAAGCAAAATCAACAAGAAATGTCACCTAGGATCTTAATGAAGCACACCCCTGCGTGTATCTGGGAGGGAGTTTCCAGAGAGGATTAACTGAGGAACAATACACTCTGAATTTCCCCATTGCATCAAGTAGTGGGGCAGGGAGGAGAAAGCCATCGGGGTATCAGCATTTTCTTTTCTGGGCTGATATTTCACTATGGTGAGAAACTAGCAGTAGAAGCAGACCTTTTCTCCTTCCAGTTGTATCTTTCAGATGTTACAGTCACAGTGATGAGAAAGACAACAAACACTGGAAGTCTGCTGAACCAGCTTTCTGTTCTGGGTGAATGTAATTTTAGATCAGGGTCTATTTATGGATACAGTTCGCTTTCCAGAGATATTATTTGCCATATTGTCCGAGTATCTAGAATCTCTCAACACTTTCCTAGATGGCTTACTGAGAACGTTTTTCTCTAAAGGCTCATTAGAATGAAGAGGGCAGAAACAACTTTATACAAGGTGAAGAACGTTAACCGTTGCTAGATACAAAAGTTAACATGGGTTTCTCATTGAGTGACTTGCTCACCCATCCTTAGCTGAGACTTCAGTAGCTGAAATAGGATCCCTAAGTTTCTTGAGGGCTACTAGGATCATTAGAGGAAGAGACCAAGAGGTGACACTTTACAAACCTCCTGGGGCAGAGTGGCACATGTATTATTTAATGCTCTTAGTTGCATTAAAATGCTTGCTGGCTGGCTTAAGCAAGGACTATATAAAAAAGGATATCAGGAACCCTCCAAAATGCATTTGGATGGAAAGCTACCTAGAGAGCTAAACTTGGAGCTGTGGGGCAGCTCTAGTCAGGCACCACTGCTCCTTGGCACTTAGTAGCACTCAGAACTGGCCGCCAGCTGTTCTGTGCTCTCCTTATTACAGAGTTGGCAGCCTCTGCCACTGTGCTTGCCAGATGTCAGCTCCGTGGCACGTGGCCTGCTTTCCATCTCACTCACCCCTGCATCCAGTTCTCACACTGACCTGTCTGATTTATCAGAATGTAAGCACATTCCCGCAACCTACTTGCAAAGCAATCAGGGAGCGTGAAGACCATTAGATACCTAACTGAATTGCAACAAACTTTGCTTCTGTCAGCAAGCTGGAAGCAGAGAGAGGCAGCTGGAAGTGGCTAAGAGTTTCTAACACCACATGGTCTCCTATCAAGCAGCAGGCTGGCCTGGTAATCAAGATGGTCAGGGCCACAGAGGTTTTAAGAAAGGCTAATGGCTGAAAGGCTTTGGCTTGGAGATACTAAGAATTTCTTGGTCTATGTGATGGGTTGCATTTGCTCAGCCCAGAGAGTGGCACTATTTGGAGGTATGGCCTTGTTGGAGTAGATGTGTCACTGTGGGCTTGGGCTTTAAGACCCTTGTCCTAGCTGCCTGGAAGTCAGTATTCTATTAGCAGCCTTCAGATGAAGATATAGAACTCTCAGCTCCTCCTGCACCATGCCTGCCTGGGCGATGCTATGCTCTCACTTCAATGAACTGAACCTCTGAACCTGTAAGCCAGCTCCAATTAAATGTTGTCCTCATAAGAGTTGCCTTGGTCATGGTGTCTGTTCACAGCAGTAAAACCCTAACTAAAACAGTCTATTCAATACAGACAAGATAGACAGACAGACAGACAGACACCAAACACAGTAAACAAAGTTTCCTTTGATTCACCAAGTATAGAGAACCATTGCTCTTCATGCAATTCCTAATCTGGAGCCATCAACTCAGAGCTCCTTAGAAAGAGGGGCTGGATATTGGAAAGGACTCTAGAATTACATTGTGTATACACAAATTGCATTACAAACTGTACCTTGTGATTTGTGTTATACACAGCAATAGAGAGCCCCATCAAGATAAGTATTCCTTGGGGCAAGTAGACAGCAACATTTTCTATGTTTTTTATTTGTTATTTTTTAAATTTATTTTAGCTTGGCATACACAGTAATGGGATTCACTACAGATTTTCACAAATGTGTGTCTTTATACTTTGAGCAAAATCTTTCTGATTTTCTTTGATTCTGATCTAATTCTTGGGGATACAGCATTCCATCATGATCTTCTTCTGATCATGAGATTATGAGGCCAAGTGATAAGTTTTGACATCAGAGTTGGTCTAGTAGACCCTATGTCCATTCCCTGATTTTTGCCCTCAGTTTCTGACTGTAGAGCTAGATATTTAAAACATAAAGTCATTACAGTGATTTCCCCAAAGTTACTATGTGAGAAAATGGGGAACTGGGCTGGTGAGGTGTCTCAGTTGGTAAAGTGCTTTCTATGTGAGCATAAGGAAACTCAAGTACAGATCCCCAGGCACAGTAGTGTGCTTGTGCCTTAGTACCCCAGGAGTGGCCATGTTGAGGGTGGGGATGGGAGGATGGTCAGACACAGGCAGATCTCTGAAGCTCATTGGCCAATCTGAACATCTGAACCAATGAGCTCCAAGTTCAGTGAATCTCAGCTTAAAACGTAAAGGTAAAATGTAACAAAGAAAAGACACCCACTATCTACCTCTGGCCTCCATGTGTGTGTGCACACATATGCACATGTACTCATGTGTGTGCGTGTATACAACTATACTAACAAGTCCATTTAGCATACCACACACAGAGAGAGAAAGAGAGGAAGGATGAGGGGAGAAGGAGGGGGAGAGAGGGAAGAAGAGGTAGAGAGGAGGGGGAGGAGGGAAAGGGAAGGGGAAGGGGAGGGAGGGAAAGAGGGAGAGGAAAAGGGAGAGAGAAAGAGTTTGAATACCAGGCAGGGTATTTACCACTGAGCTACATTGCCAGCCCTATGAAAAGAAAATGTAAACAGATGTCTTCAAGTAGTAAACCCAAAGCCATAACCTATTCTCAGGAGAAATCTTTATTGTTCTCTAAGACTTGTAAGGTTAGGTATGGTGAGTTTAATCACAACACCATTTAAATCACTTGTTGGCCAAGAACGGCGACATCACAAAGAATAGGCAGATTAATGAAGATGTGATGGCAAAACTCTAGTTATATTGATGCAGATAAGGCCCTCCCCTTGGGGGAAAATAACCTAGCCCCCGACTCTTACTCTGTAACTCTCTAAATGGCTGGTGTTGTTTTAAAGTTCAGTTTGAGTAAGACACAATTTGCTTTCTCCTGGTAAGGACTACAATATACTTCTCTGCTTGCCCTGGATATGTCCCAATTTAATCCATAAAGAAAGCCAGTGATCTCATCCCCAAGACTCAGCACACTGACAACACCACACTGCTAGGACTCAGGGAATAGAAAATGAAGGCCTTGCAGAAGACTGAGTAGGACATAAGTGCCACAGGTTGGAGATTGGATTGTATGAAAATATAGGCATCGAATGGTCATTAAGCAATTTCTTATTTCTGTTTACTGTCTATTGTAATATGCAGGCATAGATTTCTACGTGAAGTTTGAAGGAGTTTAAATCAGTCTGCAGTTGCTATTTTATACATGTCTTTGTGTGTGGACATTGGTTTTTCTCCAACCTACAACTGCCTTTATCTGCTCAGCTCTGCTGTCCCATAGAGTGTATTACTGCTGTGGATTCTCTGTTCTAACTATTGTTCCTAGAAGAGTCTTCATGTAAGTTTCTTTGGGGAGTTAGTTGTTTCCTTAGGGCGAATTCTTTAAAGTATGTTTACTCTGTCAAAAGGTCTGGGTTTGAAACTATTGTAGCATCTTGTCCCACTGCTCTCCAGACAGACTAAAGAAATAAACAGCTGTAATGGATTTCATGTACCTCAAAGTTGTGTTAATGTGCCTTTCTTTAGCTATTAGGGCCTCTGTACATGATACAATGTATCTTTGCTGATCTACAGTTTATGTTCTGGTGTCTCTGACAGGTTTGTAACAGTAACAGAGTCTGGGCATCCAGCATCCATGCATCTCTTCACCTGTTTATTTATCAAGTATTTGTCATATCCCAATATGAATACCATGCTAGGATTGTGGAACACGCAAGAATGAGGCTCTATACCTTCAAGGATCTCTTATTTTTGTAGAGACCAAGAAGATTAGTGAGTATAATTGCTATTTAAGTGCTTGTTTACAAAACAGCAATGGGGTTCAGAAGAAGACCATCAGCAATGGTTACCCAAACTGTTCTTTGATACATGTATAGTACCGTCTAAGATGAACCATCCTTTTGTTCAGGTATAACCCTCAAGGAGGGCAAGTCAAGCTTCAGAAGGTAAATAGAGATTTCCCTGGAGCGGAAGGAGGTGGAAGGTGGACTGTGCGTGCCAAGGGGAGTTCACATGGGTAGTGCCTGTGAATTGGAGGCTTGAGAGCAGCAGGGAGTGAGAAAAAGACTTTAAGGCTAGATGCACTGATTAGGAAATGCTGGATCAGGCAGGTAGGCCTGAGTTGTGTATGAAAACTAGCTGAGCCTGAGCCGGTGAGCACCACCATTCCTCCACAGTTCTGCTTTACTCCTGTTGAATTCCTGCTCTGACTCCCCTCAGCAATGGATTGTGTTGCGAACGTGTAAGTTAAATAAACCCTTGGCTCCACAAGTTGCTTCCAGTCATAATGTTTTATCACAGCAACAGAGAAGCCAAGTAAAAACAGAGCATTTTGGTGAACTCAGCAGAGCAAAGAATCTAAAGTGACTGCTCAGAGAGGAGATGGGTGTAACTAAGGAGAGAGTCGGGGGAGACTCAAGAGAACAGGTAATTGATTAGATAGTGGAGCTAAAGAAAAATCTAGGACAATGACATCCGTATTCCCCACTTTGCTTGGGGAATTAAGTTGCTTATGATGCTTTATAGTTAGAAATCTTTCTTTTGTGGGTGACAAAAAACTAGAGTTAGATTAAGAAAAAACTACACACATCTGCTGCTGGAGCAAACTGAATATGTCTGCACACAGAGATTTAGGGGCTGAAGGCTCAGCACACTGGGCTAGAATGCTGTCTCTCCTGCCCTTGCTTGTCTCTGCTTGGCTTTATCTATGTTCCAACAGACGAACATGATAGCTCTAAATATGTATCCTCAGTGTTTGTAGAAGACAGACAACTTCTCTTAAAAATTGTTCTGCTTGAGCCATGGGCTCCTCCTTGATCAATGCCTATATTCAGAGAAATGGAGATGTGGTAGCAGGCCAGGATCAAATATTCTGTCCTGCAGCCAGAAGAAAGGAAATGGGGCTAAATGTACTGGGCATCTCAAGGTAATAGCCATCATGGTTCACACTAGATGCTGTTGACCAAGAGAGAAGGCAAACAACATTAAGTGGCTTTCAACCAAGATCTGATTCGGATATATGAGATGCACGGCATCAAGCTTCTTAGCACACTCCAAGTGCCACAATATTTTATTGGCATCAGCATTCTAGAGAGATAAGGTGCTTGGCAAACAGCAGATGGTTCTCATAGAGAGGGCTAATCAATTCAAACAGCAGCCAGCAGAAGAAAGTGAAGTACGCACAGACACGAGAACAGTTCAGACACAAAGGCTCTCCTTGGATCGCACCAGGAGAGAGAAACAGCCCAAGGAGAGGTTTGGCCATCTGGATCATCTCCAACCTCATGGCTCAGCTCCTGGATTTCTATCCCTCTCCTGTGGAGCTCACTGGGCTTCTGCACATTCCTGTGGACTTTTCCATCTTAGTACCTTTGCCTGCTTCTTAAACCATTTTGGAAACTCTGACCCCCTACCCTTTTTTCAGTCCCCTAGATGCTGGGCCAGTTCTCTGGCTCTTCTGTCGTTTGCCACATTTCCTCTAGAAGCCTGCGCAACATCCAGCCCTTACCTACAGTGTTCCCTGTCTTATTCCAGTTCATCTCCTTGAGGACTTCACAAGTAACTGGTGCAGATGGACCAGGCAGCACCACCATAACAGGTCCAGTATTGGCACCGTTTCCTGAGGAACAAATGGCTTCCCCAACATCAAGCTGTCAATCTGGTCTGGAGTCCCACTTGTCCTTGTCTGGAAGGTTCCTGAATGGAGTCTGTACCTTATCCAACAGCATTTTGTTGAGGGAGTCCCCATTTTGTGTTTTCTGTTCAAAGCTCATCTCTCATGCTCTGGTTGTATCTTTTATTCACTCTCTAGGCCCTGCTTAAATGGCAGTTGCTCTGAGAAGTCTTCCTTAAGCCCCCACATGCCCCAGGTACCATGGGTTAGGGCCCTATTACATCCAACGTCACACCGACTTTGGGTGGGCTGAGAGTCAGTCCCTCAGTGGTGGGAGCCACATAGCTTCTCCCCCCAGCAGCGCAAGCTCACTCAGTACTGTATTGTGTTTGCTCTCATTTACTTTTCTTGCATTTTCAAACACTCCTCACTGGGATAGCTAATTCCTTTGGTGGTATAAAACTGCTGTTCATTTCTTTGCCATGAATGGTTAACTGTGACTGTTGGGGGGGGGTCACAGACAGAAAATTCTCTTAAATATCAGAAGCCTATAGCCATGGCCTGAAGCTCTCGACACTCTCCTGTTTTCTCAGATGGCTCTGGCTGCTGCAGGCTGCACATTTGGGCCTGGAAATGTGATGCTTTGAAGGAACTATAGGAAGCAAAGCCTCCTGCTTCCCGCTTGGGAATGGGACTTGTGCCTTTAAGACCTGTCTTGGGAAATCAGCCTGAGCAATATAATTGAGATGAAATTACCCCATATCACACCCACACATTCATTATGAGATTCCTTATTGACACCTTGACAATTTGTTTCAGAAGACATTATTGCATATTCCTCCCTCTGGAATAGATACAGATGCATATAGACATACGAGCCCACACATAATGTATATGTATATCAGTGTGTTTTTATTATATAATTATACGAGGCTATCAATCAGTTTTCATTTGGAACTCTTTGCATTTATAGTTCAGGAAGTTATTTAAAATCAAGAGGTGGAGAAGAGAGCCTCCTAGAAGAACTGAAGAGACAGGATTGGGTTGAAAAACCCATCACACTCGGCTTCGATGTCTGAGGTCTGCCCCTCCCTAGAACACACACACTCTCCCTCTTCTTCATTACTATGGATTTTGCTACCAATGGGAATCCAGTCCTTTAGAAGCACCTGAAGGGGAGGAC
The DNA here is from genome assembly GCA_030674055.1 of Rhabdomys pumilio. Lineage (NCBI taxonomy): Eukaryota > Metazoa > Chordata > Mammalia > Rodentia > Muridae > Rhabdomys > Rhabdomys pumilio. The sequence continues at coordinate 12,445,966 of JANHMN010000013.1, forward strand.
ATGGGGCATCTCCTTGGTGTCATATGGGCCATCTTTGCCTCTGTAAACCCTTTGGCTGGGTTTAAGGAAGATTATTTTGGCAGTGATAATCTCAAAAAAATAGCAAAGGGCCAGCCAGTGCCAGCCAGACTCAAACCCACAAATAGCTCCACAAACATCAAACAAAATATGCTAGCATAAAAATGAGAATGTTTGTTCTGTGCGCTGTAGAACACCCTGGGAGACTTGGAATATTCACAGGAACACGGAAGCAGTCAGTTTTCTTTACACAAAGTACAAAGTGAAAATAAATGCTGTATGTTAGGTGTGTTAGTGTTTTGTCACTTAAACAAAATAACAGACATTAATAACTTAAGGGAAGAATTACTTATTTTGCTGGTGGTTTCAGTCCTTGGCTCCATTGCTTCTGGACCTGGAATAGAGCACAGCATATGTTCAAAGTCTGCAATGGGCTCTTTGCCTCATGGTGGGGCATGACAAGTTACAACCTTCAGTGACCTTCTTCTTACAGCTAGGTTCCCCCTCTTAATGTTTCTAGAACCTTCTCAAATTCAGCTTTCTTTTGAGTATGGTGACATTAATCATATAAGCCTGCTGCAGGGATAGTCTATATCCAAATGTCATGGATACCCAAGCATTAATTAATATGAAGCGTGCTCCTGGTGCCAGTGAGAAACACATGCTTGCTTCCTTCGTGGTAGTAACTATTTCTTAGCAGAGCCCATGTCTGGTGGCTCAGCACACTGCCTGCTCAGGGCTGTCGAAATGATGATCTCTACAAATCCTTGGAAGTCACCCCTTGCACATAAGAGTGATAAAAGATTTAAAGCCATTCTCATGACCATTAAAGATTCATAGTAGTCGAAATTGTATTTAAAGGATTTAACAGCTCTTCCCTGGCTTTCATTGACAAATGTAGTGTTGAATTTTATTTTATTATTTTTATTTTTTTGGTGATAATGTAGATGGGTCCTCAGCCCAATTGCACTTGTTCACATCAAGGATGCAGAGTGACAGCATCCTGATTTGTGGGATGTGGGGTCTGTATTGTTGGAGCATCTACGCTCTAGCAGGTTTGGCTGATGCTTCAAGGATGCAGCATAGCAAACAGATAAAAGCAGGTGACAGATTCGAAGTCTGATCCAGACTCATTGCCATCCACCAAGCTGACCTCTGAGAAGCTTTGTTTCTCCGATCACTGCTCTCGGGGTTACACACGACCGTGTGCTGGTTAGTGTTTGCCAACTTGACACAACTAGAGTGAGCTGGGAAGAGAGAACATTAGTTGAGGAATTGCCTTCATCAGATTGGCATGTGCGTATGTCTGGGGGACATTCTCTTGACCCTGTGAAGGAGGCTGAGACCCCCCAGCTCCCCAACTGCAAGGCTGTCCCCTTGCTCCTCTTCTCTGGCTCCTCTATGACTACTTTTGTTTGCAAAGGCTCAAATGACACTGAACTTTCAAGGTTACTCATTCTCAGCCAGCTCCTCACGGCACCTCACATGGTGCCTTTGACTCTCTGCCCGACATTCTTATGTCACTAGCAACCCTTGAACTCCTTCCTGAAATGCTGTTCCGTTAAGTTCTCAGGGTTATCCTGTCTGCAAATCTGTCCCTTCTCTACATCACTTATGTGGCTAACGCAGCTGCAGACACCAACCAGGCTTGGATTTCATTGGTTTGGGTCCTTAGGAAGCCTTGTCTTCACAGTGACTGTTGAAAACTTAAATGTTTTCTCATCCTGGCTGGAGAGTAAACAGCCAAAGGAGGGTCTTATCTCCAGAAAAGACTACTGTTTGGTTTTTTGTTTGTTTGTTTGTTTGTTTTTTCCTTTCTGCACATAATAGGTTCTCAGTTCAGGTTATATGAGTTATCAATAGAGAGCAATTGAACACAATGAACACAAGTCATAATGATACTGGTTAGCTGATTTCACCAAAAAAATGATACAAAGCATTGCTTTTTCTTAATTTGTTTTAAAATTTAAGTTCATGTGTATTTTGCTTGTTTGTGGTGCTAAATATATGCCTGGTGCCTGTGGAGGCCTGAAAATGGTTTTGGAACCACTATGAGCCCCAGTGTGGGTGCTGGGAATTGAACCTAGATCCTCTAGAAAAGCAGCCACTGTCCCTAACCAATCTTTCCAGTCCAGCACTGACTTTTCATACATGTCTCAGGGGAATATCCACAATATCTCAGAACAGAATACTTGGATTGTGACTGCCAAAATGTGCATTTACTTCTCTTCCTCTCTTATCAATGGAACAGTCAAATTCTCAATTAAATGCTCAATTAAATATAGTATTAAATTAAATGCAGTGTTGAATGCTTGTGAGCATCTAAAAAGCTTTGCAGGCAAATTTGGCATGTTTACTTTGTCCAGGGGTGTTCTCTTCTAAAGGGAGAGGGTTCTAAAAACACAGCTTATTCCTGCATGGAATGAGCTCGCTCAGCCTGTTGCCATTTGGGTATGAATTCTGCCCTCCACGCCCCTCATATTCTGAAAGTTGATGCCGAGCTTGTGGTACTAAGGGCTGATGGGCTTATGTCTTTGAAAGGCTTATGCTGTCTGGCCCCTCAGCATCTCCTCTCCTCTTCCTGACTGCCACAGGTAAACAGGACTGATCTACCACAGGCTTCTGCCAAGGTGGACTGAAACCCAGAATCCATGAGCCCAAATAACCTCTTCTTCCAGTGAGTTGTTTCTTGGATGTTCCTCAGCAATGAACAACAGCTAACACGCCACGTTCAGCCCCTGGAGAAGGCTTTGGCAACCCCAGGGTCGCCACAGCTGCAGCGACAGAGAAGAGCCTAGTAGGTAGGTACCTAACAAGAGGGTTAGCCTCGGAGTCTGCTGGGATGCCTGATTGTTTTTTCTTAATTTAAGTTTGTGATTGACTTATGTGCACTGGTACTTTTAAGAGCTTCAAATCTAACGCAGTGAGAGTTCAGAACAAATGCAAATGGCCTCCCGGAAAAAGGAGGGGGAAACCACGGCCATAATCTTTTTTAATGGCTGTAAAATGTGGGAAGGGATAGATCATGAGCTCTCTGCATGGGGCCCTCGTCTGATCTCAATCCAGTATTGTAATTTAGACATGACTTTTTATTTAATTTCTGACTGAGAAAGGGAAATTAGAAAGCGGCATTATCTCCGCCGCTTCGTTATAATGAACGATATTTCACTGCGCCAGCCCTGGAGTTACCTTCAGAACTTCTTTTATGAGGCGGATGTTGACTCGGGTTTGTAGAAGAGTTTTCCCACACTCGGGTTGCTTGAGGAGCAGAAAACCAAAGCAAAGTTTTTAATTAGAAGCTGGTTTAGGGCTCAGGTGGCTCACAGGCTGGCAGATAGGGGAGGCAAACAGAAAGAACTCGGAGCCAGGCGGCCACCGGAAGACTGTAAAACCTGGTGAGGTTGCTCTGCGTTTGCTTACATGTAACTAACCGTTCCCTTCACTCTCGGAAGCCTGCTTGTTGGTTTAATTTTTAAATCAGGGGGATTTATCCCATCTGTAATTAACCCTTGCATCTGGCCAGAGTCTCGCTGCCTCTCGCCTCTTCCCCTGCCTACTCCTGGACACTAAATACATAATGGTTTGATAAATATTTAAGCAGTGATGAGGGAGATAATGTAAGCAATCCATTAGAGCCGCCCGCCTGGGCTGGCAAGTGGGGGAAAAGGCGGTGCGCATGTGGATGGAGTGCTAGAATCCCAGGCAGCTCAGCGGGCTCTTCGACCGCAGAGGGCACGGAGCATCGCACCCAGTACAGGAAGACAGATATTTGAAGCTCTGGAGCCTTGTCTCCCAGAGACTTTCCCTCCACTCACCGCCATCACCAGGGGCCAGCTCACTGCTGAAGTGGAGTTGCTGTATTCTGGATGGTGGAAGGCCTGCAAGGAGCTCCTTCGACGGGAAAAATTGGGACCACCCGGACCTTTGAAGACAGCCCACTGCTAACTTCAATGCCAGGGTGGCCCCAAGCCATAATTTGACCAGGATAATCTCAGGTTCTGTCAGTTGTCCAGGACAGTGGTCAGTAGTGTCCACAAACACCTTTTTAAAAATTGATTTATTCTCTGACAATTGCATCCACGGACACATAGCACGGCATTCTGCTCACATGTACGTACCATCCGTGGTCTGGTACCACCCTCCTGTCCTCATAAGCCTTCCAGTGAGAGAGCCTTCCACTTCACATCTGCTTGGTTTATGCTTTTGCTTTTAACCAGGGCCATTCACAGGGGCATGGGTGTGAAGCTCTCCATGAAAGCATAAGTAACTCACCAGTGTCGGTCAGGTAAGACAATGCGTTTCTCTGCAGCAGCCTTTGACTACCCCATTCAAGTACCTTAGCCTTAACACCAAGTTCTATGGTAATCCATCTGTGACTCTTCAATGAAATCTTTCAGAACGAGGAAGAGATGAGTGGGCAGGTGACGATAGCAGTGATGATTGTCACCACGTGAGATACACTGCGAAAAGCTCTATATAGAGCTCAGATATCCTACTGCAGAAGACACACACAACATACACACACCATATACACACATACCACATATACACACAACACACACTTATACACATACAACATACGCACAAAACAAACACACAACATATACACACACCACATACACACATAACACACACACCAGACACACTACACATACTTATATACACATAACACATACACAACATACACACACAATACACAACACATACAACGCACACTACACACACATTTATATACACAACACATACAACATACACACAAAACAAACACACAACATATACACACACCACATATACACATAACACACACACCAGACACACTACACATACTTATATACACACAACACATACACATACAACACACAATACATACGACGCACACTACACACACATTTATATACACAACACATACAACATACAACACACACACATACACAACAGACACACTACACACACATTTATACACATATAACACACACATACACACGACACAGACATATATACACACACCACACACACACATAGACAGAGTGTTCCAGCTCTCTGTCACTCGATAATAGTCAAATTATAAAAAAGAAAAAGTTTACTTCTGTTCACAGTTTTAGATTTACGCCATGATCACCTGGCCCTGTTGCTTTAAGCCCATGGCAGCAGAGAGCGGCTGAAACATGCAGTAGACTAAAATAATCATTTACCCAAGGCTAAGGAAGAGGCGAGAGTCGTGGTCACATCAACCCTAGGAGAGCACACACCCAATGACCAAACACGTCCTCACTATGCTCCGTTCCCAAGGCTCCACCCCCTTTCTATAGCACATGGGCCTTTGGGGGACACTTAGAATCCAGATCACAGCACACAGAGATTTGTCTGTTGGCTTCTCTAAACCCTTCTTACTCTACTGTATGTCTGTCGTGGCCTCCTGAAAGCTCACACTTGATTCTAGCATCAGCAAATATGCTTAGCACCACAGGCTCCTTCAGAGTTCAGTCAGACCCACTCACTGTGGCCCTGTGACTGGATTTATAGAATCAATGTGTCAACCACAGTTATTTATAATTTGCTACATCTCTCCCTAGCTCGGAAGGTCTTTCACCGTCGTAATTTTTAGAAGATTTACTTGGTTTATTTTATGTGTATGGGTGTTTTGTCTGCATGCATTTAAGCACACTGTGCATGCCTGGTGCCTGCAAAGGTCAGAAGAGTCCCCTGCAACTAGAGTTATAGATGATCACGAGCCACCATGTAGGTGCTGGGGACCAAACCTGTCTTCAGCAGGAGCAGCATTGCTCTTGACCACTGAGCCATCTCCTCAGACCCATCACTATGGCAACTTAAAGATCTATCTTTACCCAGGATATCAGTCATATCATCAAAAAGCTGTCAGCGAAGGATTCCCCTTTATACACAAGCATATCCAACACGAATCATAGACTGTATTCACATGTACTCTCCTTCAATGCCTCATTCTGCTCTCTAGATGTAGAAAGATCCTCTCCCTAATCTTTCATGATTTTATGTCTACTAGTTATCTCATCCTCTTATTAAAAAATAAAGGGTTCAATATTAAAAACTAAAAGATGGGGTGAGAAGGGGGCTGGAGAGATGGGTCAACAGCAAGGAGCTTCCCACACACCTGTGTTAGGATCCCTAAACTGATCTAAAGTAAGGCAGAGTACTACATGTCTTCAACCTGCGTGTTTTTACAATGACATGGGCACTGGAGATGGGAGAATCCCTGCACTCTCTTAAGCCCATTAGCAAACCACAAAGAAGAGACTGTTCCAGACAAGACAGACAGCAAGACCAATACCCAGTGCTGTCCTCTGACCCCTATCCATCAACTGAGACATGACATACCATCACTCACACATAAACATACACATATATGCAACACACACACAGACACACACACACACACACACACACACACACACACACACACTTCAAACTGGTCTCTATTATTCACTCAATTCATCTTTTCTGTTTCTTCCTTCCTATGTATGTATGTATGTATGTATGTATGTATCTATCTATCTATCTATCTATCTATCTATCTATCTATCTATCTATCTATCCAATGATGCACTCAACAGACAACTCCTGAATATGGTTTGCTAAACTAATCCTATCTCCACCATGACCTGGAAAAACCCCTTAGAAGTGTCAGTTTTCTCATGATCAGTGGAACCGAAGAGAACATTACATTGCTAGTTACAAAAACACCATTCAAAGCCTCCCTGTCAGGCAGGTTATAAATCTATATGTCTGCTTCTTTCAACTCCCAGAGGATGAATCTGGAGGCTGAGGATGGAAAGTGTCCCCAGGGGATTCACACCCTCAAATCTATTTGTGTATCGACCCTCTCTCTTGCCTCAGCTTCCAGATCAGACAATGCCTAATGCTTGTGACCTCTGCTTCTCTGGGGAGCCTCCTGAGGCCAGCTCAGCTGCCCCAGCCCACCAAGCTTACAGGCCCCTATGGCCTTGACGTCAGCCTCCTTCCTTACTACAGTGTCCTTGGGGCTTTTACAGGCTGCTAGCTCTATGGCAAATGTAAGTACGAAAGTGAAGACCTCATGGGGCTAAGGAGTTCAACTGATCCTGAGTGGCTCACCTTGAGCTGCTCCTCCATCTTTGCATCTGCTGAACATGGGCTGCTGCTTCCTGAAGAGAATGTCTTAGGTCAGGTTTAAATGCCTTCATTCTACAAAATCCTCAGGTATTTCCTTGAAGCCTCAGAAAAGAGGACGATACAGCTGATGATGGCTGTGACAACTAGAACCTTCCCCCAAGGCCTCCTTCCTATGCAGGTGAACAGCAAAAAAAATACACCTAGTGAATCCCATATGCACCTGACGATCATGTATCCTCCTGGAGATTGTAATTGGTACTAGCTTTTGTTGAACTACTGGGCAGTAGATCTTGACAAGAAGTCAAACCTGATATTAAACAGACAGATAGCTACACAAATAACCAAAAGGTAACACAGGAAAGTGGGAACTCAGGCAGACCTCAGCACAAGGTAAACTCTAGGTGTTTCACTGATGGCGGGGCTTAGCTGTGGTGGGGAAGCGATCCATGAGTCTCTAAGTTAACCAACCATGCAAAGCTCTCTGCTACTTATGACAAAGTAATCATTAGCCTTAGAGAGGCAAAGAAGAGGAAAGAATGGCTCTGAGGGATTGAGAAGACAGGGACAGACTCCTTCCCCAGCAATTTGTCTTGGTGGTGATGTGACAGGTTGGATACTGGAGATGTGCTTATGGCTGCTGATGGGTGAGCATTTATATCCCCCAAGTTCATAGGTTAGGATCCTAATCCCCATATGATGGTATTTGGAGGTAGTGAGTTTAGGAGCTGACTAAGGTTACATGGGGTCACGAAGGTGAAGCCCCATAGTAGGATTAATGCCCAAAGCACCAGGACCTCTCTGCCCTGTGAACACAGCATGTAAGACACTGTTAATAAGCTTGAAGAAGGTCCTGCCGTGGGTACCTTAATCTTGGCTTATGCTCCTCCTTTGAGTGGTAGTCCTTAAGCAACTACTGGACTGAGCTAAGCAGTGTGTGCCCCTAGGAACCACCTTGAGCACCAGTCACAATCTCCTCCCTCAGCATCTGAGCAACCAGGAGTCTCCATAGTGGTAGCCTGGCTCTTGCCATAAAGCACTGTTACCTGCAGAGAACAGCTTCCCACCCACCCCAGGACTCCAAGGGGCATGGACTGAACCGGATGTAAGGTTCTCAGCTGCAGCACTTTTTTTTTTTCTTCAGGATGGCAGGAGGATAGAGGGCAGATCTTGTTGAACAGGAGAGAACCTGCCCAGAGCCACGAGAGATCGAAGCCTTTGCTTCCTGGCTAGACATTGCTAGTGTGAGAGTGGACTGAGCCCTTACTTCTGTTCACAGCCGTGCCCTAGCTGTGAGGAGTTTCCCTTACCCAGGTAAGTATGGGTCCTTGTCTGTGCAGTTTCTCTGATACCACTGACTGCTTGTTAAACCAAGTGACTGCTGGGCCAGGTCTAGGCTGGGGACCTAGTTTTGACCTGGAAGACAGAACTACTCATTTCTAATTCTGAAATAACAGGAAACCAGATCTGAATTCCCCAGCTGACTAAGCTTATGGGTTTTCTTAGAAGCCTACTTCTGGGCTGAAAATTGGACAAGTGAGGTCTACCAGACCCTTCCTGCCTCCCTGAGCAGCCTGTCAGATCCCTTTCCCTCATCCTCTTGCTGGTATCTGTGCTCCCCTGGCCACTTCCAGACAGTGCTTCTTAACCCATGAGTCATGACCTCTTTGGGAGTCACATGTCAGATAGCCTGCATATCCAATATTTACACTACGATTCATAACAGTAGCAAAATTACAGTTATGAAGTGCAATGGATTAAATTTATGGTTCTGGAGGGGTCACCACAACATGGAGAACTGTATTAAAGGATTGAAGCATTAGGAAGGTTGGGAGCCACCCTAGGCTTTGAGCCATTCCTTCAGACACCAAGTTCTATGTGGGTAGAGTTTAATTTCTGGCAGAGACTTTCTTCCTGATAGCTGGAGTCCGTTTAGGCTATCCTATTCCATGGGGCTGTAATGTACAATTCCTTTCTAGGGTTATTGTGTCTTGATTGGAGCAGTATATTAACCAAAATGGTAAACTTGGTAGGGTTTGGAGGCATCATGGAGAGATATTGTAGAAGGTCTGGAGACGTCCTCCCTGACAAGCTCTGGCTGGGGTCTCTCCGCACTTCAGACACCAGCAGTTGGCTTCATGGCATCCAAGAAAGTGCTTGCTACCTGCAGTGAAATGGCCCACTCTTCAGGGAGGGTGGAGGCTGGGTGGGGGGAGGGGGGAAGCCAGCGTAAAGATGCATAACTCGGTGGGGTCAGGGGTGGGAGAAAGTTTCCTCTAGCTGCATGATGCACCTGGATCAATAAACAGGTTTGTTTTTAATTGTTATTCATTTTACAACTCAATAAAGCTTAATTATGAGAAAGCAGGAAGAGAAGCAGAAGCCATGTTCCCATAATATCGGCTCCCTTGCAGCAATTCCTGCGGGGCCCTCACACTTGCGTTTGCGATGTAGAACAAACCAAATTACGGGGACTATTCAAAATTCATTTAAAAACATCATTGAGGAGCATCATAATAAAAACACGATGAAGACAGGCTTGGGTTGTTAATTTGTAGTGCCGTGAGTGTTCAGGGGTCTGGATGGGTGTGTATGAATCTGAGAGCGCACGTGTAATTTAATTGGTGCTGCCTGGAGTCGCGGGTGACCGAGAGTTAGCAGGTTTGAGGCAAGGACTGGACTGACCCAAAAGGGACACAGAAGGAGTTAGGGACTGTTGAGGGTCGTCTTATCTCTTGTTTGGTCAAAGGTCGGTCAGGAAGTGCTCAGTCTTGAATCCTGGGGAAGTTTTAGGGGGAGGGACCAGGATGCAGATAACAGGCTGGAAATTCCAATGCTTAGACTCACAAAGAGAATTCAAGAGGTACCCAGTTTCCTGCCTTTATTTCCTATCTAGTTAGGTGAACACCTTGATTTCATGGAAGACAAAGAGCCTTATATCCGCTGGGCTCTTATCCCAACAGGGAGCACGGAGGAGAGGTCTCAGGGCTCCAAGCACAGGGCCCTTGATTGCGTGCTTGATACCCGGCTTTCCCGTGACGCTCTGTGTCACACAGCAGCCTAATGTGGTATGGTCAGGTGGCCTATGGGCGGGGTGCTGAGAGCCTTTCTTTGGAGTTCTCCAGCTTGGGCGGGCTCTAAGGCACCTGACTTCTCAGTCCTAGCTCCTCCTAAAGACTTTCCTTGGCCCAAGGCCTAAACTGAGACTGGGTTTCTAAACTTCATTGAACTGGACTTCAGCTGGGTCTAACACTGTCTTCCTTCCTCATGGGCCCGCCCCGCCGGCCTGCCCCGCCCTGCCGGCCTGCCCCGCCCCACCCTACCTTTTATTTTCTGTCTTCACACTGTGGGGTGACTGTTTTACTTCCATATCCTGACCCCATTTGTACATTGTCCTGTTAGGAAGTTGAGCCCATTGCTTTGAGCCTCAGTTTACTTGATCTAGAAAGCAGGTGTTGTCAGTTTGCCTTCCTTTCCTACAGGAGGGTTTTCCCCCCAAATTAATTAATTCTCTTAATTAATTAATTAAGTAGATCGCTTTGAGATACTTAGACAAAAGGTGCATTTGAAGTGCAAATTATTATTTATTCTTAATGAACCCTTCTTTGGAGATAATTTACTCCTGATTCTGCAGGGAAACACGGTGGACTCTTGGGAAGGAGCAAATGACAAGGTTGGCTTTTTGTTTGTTTCAGGGGAGCAAGAAGGGAGGGGTCGTTATATGTAGTGATTCTCTCTGTGGGCTAATAGTGGAGAATCAGCCAAGTATACTTTCTATGCTGCACAACACCTCCTCAGAGTGTTAACCCGTGAGAGTGCACAGACAGGCAGCGCAGTGTGGGGGTGGGTGGCTTTTAGATCCAAAAGTTTCTTAACAATAAGGGTTGCCAGTATTAGAGAAAATGTAGGGAAGGCAAGAGAGGAGAAGGAAGAGATGAGAGAGAACAAAGGACACACAGAGAAGAAACAGACACACAGACAAGGAAAGGGTAAAGACAGAAGATTGGGGAAAGCTTTCGGAGTGTATTGCTACCCTTTGTGGTCACATGGAGACTGTCAGCTGCCAGATTCCAGCCTCTTTTGAGCCCTCAATGTGTCTTATCATCTTTGGTCAGATCCAGACTTCCAGCAGATTTCCTTCCATCCTTTCTCTCTCCTTCTACCTTAATGTGGGAGAGTAGCACATTTTGTCTACAGCTGCGCTCTGTGGTAGCATCCCGAACCCACTTAACAATACCCTGCACCACCCTCACCTGGGCTCATAGCCTTGAGTTATCTATCTCCTTGGGCCCTTTAGTACCTCTTCCCAGGATGGCTGATATGTGTATGCGCGCGCACATACGAGTATGCCCGGGTATGTGCTAATGTGACTCATTTCCCTCACTTGAGGGTAAATGAAATACCACGCAAAGGTGCTTTCTTGGGGAGAGGTATTAGCATTTCAACAGAAATTGACTGCATACAGCCATGGGCTTTACTTCTTGAGCCTAGAACAGGGATGGAGGGGGAAATCAAGCATGGGAAGGTTATTTTAAAACTAATTTAGATTATGACACATCTTATTTGAAAGTTCATAAATGGACTTTTACATTTTTATTCATTTATTTGGGTGGATAATGTGTGTATGTGTGAATGTATGCCACCTCATACCTGCAGAGGACAGAGGACAACTTACGGGAGTCAGTTGTGTCCTTCCATCGTGTGGGTCCTAGAGACAGAACTGATTATCAGGCTTGGTGTTGGTTAAATACTTTTCCCCTCTGAGTCATCTCACCGGCCAGGGCAGAGGTTTTAATTATTGGCTTGCCATGCTTCTATAGAATGTTGACATTCTTTCCTGTGAAGATATAGCTTTTATTATCACTGTGTCCCGTTTTAAGTAGGTGAACAGCAGCCTAAAGGGGACATCTATAGCATCAGCTAGAAGAGACAGTTTCTCCTTGACGGTTTTGATGCTCTGAGGTCACTTGCCTGTGGTGAAAAGTGGCTGTCCCAGAGGTGAAGAGGTTGGTTACTGGGGCCCAGGAGAAGATACAAAAGCTGGGTGTGGTAAATGGGCAAGATTCAAGAAATGTGCCCAAAACTCCTCACATTCTCCCTTGGAGAATCTGGATTTTTATTAGACATCAAAAGTCTCCCCCAAGGAGAAAGGCTTTGGTAACTGGTGAGACACTGACTGGAGAATTGCATTGCATAAACCGGGGTAAGTGCAGGAAATTCTTTGTAACCAGTGTTTACATGAATAAGATGGGGGTAATAGCAGGAGCTACCCAGGGCCATCACAGGGTTAAATGAGCTAAAATGGTAGGAGCAGCTGGATCATTGGCTGTCTGTGATTCCTGCCATGATTACAGCTTATGTCCATGTCCATGTCTGAAGAGATTCTGTACCTGTTGTTACACACTGTGGTTTACATGTGAGATGCTTGCACAGCATGCTTACACTAGTTGCCTGCCCCAACATCATTTTTGTATGGCTTTTAGCCTTTGGGAGATGAGTCCTGGCTGGTGGAAGAAAATTATTAGTGGTGGGTGACTTTTTTCAATGTCCTATTGCTATGTAAAGACATCACGACAACAGCAACTCCTATAAAGAAAAACATTTAATTGGGGCTGGCTTACAACTTCAGACATTTAATCTACTATCAGCATGGTGGGAAGCATGATGCTACATAAACAGACATGGTGCTGAAGGAGGAGCTTAAAAGTTCTAAATCTGGATCTGCAGTCAACAGGACTAGAGACACTGGATGTGGCTTTAGCATTTGAGACCTCAAAGCCTCACTATAGTAATGCACTTCCTCCAACAAGGCCACACCTCCTAATAGTGCCACTTCCTGGAGGCCAAGTATTTAAATCTATGAGCCTATGAGAACCATTCCTATTCAGACCACCACAGTGAGACTTTGAAGGTTACACCTGACGCTGCTATCTCTGCTTCCTAGATAACTGGGGTCCAAGAAGCTACTCACAAGGCAGGGAGAGCATGCTTGTGGTCCTAAAGCTTTTTCTCTCATGACTTCAGAGAAGGCATCCCCTATACCCTCAAGTATCTGGGGGGAAGAGGCAATATTGTCAAGTGGCTATAGCATCCATGCCAGTACTGGGCCACTGGATCCAGTCTGACTCCATCATTAGCAACTTGGCATACAGCAAGCTGCTTTCTTAATGGCGCTCATATAATCAATATGATAACCCACCTCTGTGGTCATTGCTAGTAACACATGTGCTGATACGTATGAGGAGCTCCACAGGGCTTGGCACATGACAACCACTCAGTCTATGTTGTTATTATTAACATAAAAATGTTCACATTGACCAGGGAAATATCTGTTGTCATGATCTTTCCTTATTAAGAAAAACAGATCTTCCTCAGGAGACAGGCACGCAGATCTCTGAGTTCCAGGCCAGCCTGGTCTTCACAGTGAGTTCCACGGCAGTCAGGACCATGTAGAACCTATCTCAAGATCAAACAAAATCTTATGTTTATTGGCACCTTTAGTGTGCCAAACCTGTTTGGGGCAAATTATACATTTAAAAAAATACCAAAATGTCTTTGAGTGATTAGCATATGGTTAGTTACTTAGGCCAATCTAACCAGCATTTATTGGGCACCAATTACTTGTATAATGATGGTGAAGAAATTCAAACGTGTTCAAAGGAAGACCTTTGCACTTTGGACAGGAGATTATTTGTGATTGGTTCTTAATGGGGCGTCAGCCTTTATGGGAAGATTTTCCGTAGTTTAATCCCGACAAGGAGGATTGGTTAACTGACCTATTTTGTTGAACAGAAGAACAAGATACATTGTTTTTATAAAGTAAAGCTTTGTTGCTGAGGCTTGTCTGTGTTTGTTTCAATGACACAGGATGCTAATTCGAACTAAGTCACTTCCCTGTTACACACACACACACACACACACACACACACACACACTCACACACAAATCTCTTTTAGCTCATTTTGGAAAATATCTTGCTTTATTTCATCTCCTTGGTGATTTATAACAAAGTAAAAAACTGTGATGAGTTATAACCAAACTGGATTTCCTAATATGTAACCCATAGCATTGCTTAATTTGGTTTGCTATTAAAGTTTTAATAGAAAATATCATTTGATTGCAATTTAGAAATAAAATGTGATTTTCATATTATAACTAATATGAATAATAAACCCCAAAATGTCTAATATAGCAGACATTTCTATTAACACAATGAATATGTTTCAGATGTTGCTGGCATACTAATTCAGAGTGCCATTGTCTCCTCGTACTAACAGCT
>JANHMN010000013.1:12481379-12498066 GCA_030674055.1 Rhabdomys pumilio
AAGAAGAAGAAGAAGAAGAAGAAGAAGAAGAAGAAGAAGAAGAAGAACAAGAACAAGAACAAGAAGAACAAGAAGAAGAACAAGAAGAAGAACAAGAAGAAGAACAAGAAGAACAAGAACAAGAAGAACAAGAAGAACAAGAAGAGGAGGGGGACATGGAGTTGGGAGGGGAATATGAATGGGGCACTAAAGAAATTAGGGGGAGACAGGGTGGATATGAGCCAAGTGCATTGTATACATGTATCAAACTAGCAAAGAATAAAAAATTACAGATCTCCACATCTTGGAAAATTAAGATATCTGATACAGCAGCAATGGACCAGTTCTGTGTGGTGACAACTGGCTGGACTGAGGAGGAGCTGTCCCTGTGTTCTCGTTGTCACACCATCTATTCCTCTATCCCAGACCTTCTTCACCCCCTTCTGTAGCTCTCTGCTGGCTCCTGGAGTCTCGTGGTTTGTCATTTCTGTAAGCACAGCCTGGAGAGTTCATAAATAAGTCATGTTTTGTGTCCTCAGAAAGAACAGTCACATGTTCAAAACTGAGCCAGGCTAGGATGCAGTAATGAGTGCTTTCAAACATCAGAGTTCGTGCTGTTTATGCAAGAGCCTTACTCATTTTGGTCACTTTACCCTCTTCATAGAGTCCGTGAGTACATTCCAGTTCCAGGAGGGGGTGAGGGGAAACAACATGGAAAACGATGTAAGTTTCAGCCCAGAGGTGACCCATGTTACTTCCCTTCTTGTTTTAGTGTTTGGTGCAAGCTGCATGGACCACCTAAGTTTAAAAGGAAGGGGGCTTGTAATTTTCCTGTATTGGACACCGTTCTCTGGAAGAGCTCAACTAATAGGATGTATTCATGTTAAGAAGAAGGATTTCTGTTTGCTGGCTTATTCATTAGGGACTAGGGAGTTCACTGATGGCTGTCTACACTCTGGGGAGGCTGAGAACTGCACAGCTACTCAGTTCATGAGGCTGCCTGACTCAGCAGTCCCGATGTGGTCCTGAAGATCTGGAACATTCCTGGAGTGTCACTGGCATTTAGTCATGTTGGAAGGCCAAAGAAGATGGAATATGATGTCACTGGAGGGTGACATCAGAGAGATACATTTGTTTTGAAAGAAGTGAAGTTTGGCCCATAACACCACCTGTTTCATAGATCTCTTTATACCTGGACTGCTTGGTAGAAGGCATCACCCACTTTTCTCTTGAACACCTCTCAGATATGCCCAAAGGTGTGTCTTCTAGGTGGTTCAAAACCCCAGCAAGTTGACAATTAAGACTAAGCATCACCCTTTCTAGAAGGAGGAGCACCAGTGTTTCTGAATGACAGTAATATAGGTGTCATTGCTTCACAACCTCTAATCTGATACAGGTCACCGACTTATGTCTTAAGAATGTCACACTAAAAGGCCAGGCAGGAACTGCTAAGATGCTGGAGAACAGAAGACAGGCAGCACTTTAGGCAATCAAAGGACCGGCATGCTTCCCAGAGGTGCCAAGAGGAAACTGGCCCAAAGGGATGAGTTCATGAATGAGAAAGAGGAAGAGTAGAGATGTTTACAGCTCATTTGTCTTTGAATCCGAGCTCTGTCTAGCATAAGAAGTCTTTGAAGTATTTTAAGCAAGGAGACACAGGTGTGGAATAAAAATGGAGATCCAGGTCAAGGCTACTCTCCTGGGTCACCTCCAAAACGTACCTGGGACAACCTTTTCCTGCTTCTGATGCCACCTCATCCCACCCCTTCCCTGCGCCTTCTTGGAAGGGCATGAGGTGCATCAGGGCTCAGAGGAAGACAGAAATGACAAGTAAACAAGGAGGTCTGAGTCCCTCTGCAGGCTCTTGGCTCTTTAATGACACCCCCCCACCTTCCCCAGAGCTTCCTACAACTAGGACAAGGAGACCACCCCTTGGGGGCTTCCCCCCTTTGCCAATCAATTCTCCTCAATTACCAACAAATCTAAATGTGATTTATCTGTGCAAGAATCATTCCAATATCAGGCGAGAATCTATCAATAAAACCCCCTAAGGCAATCTTGCACAGAGTTGTCAATAGGTGCTCCAAAGCACAAAGGCAGTGCAGCCAGCAATCAGTGTGTTCTTGCCCCCACCCCCCCTTTTTGGGGAGCACTTAATTAAGTCGACCAGAAGCTGTCAAAGATAATTTTCAAAGCACATGACCTCAGCAGCTGACATTTGATAATATTACATTCCACGCTGATTGAAATTGATTTTCCCCTTTTTGGAGGGATGGAGAGAAGGTGGGAGGGTAAGGTTTCAGAAGAGGGGAAACCTGGATCCCTTTGCCTGTGGTACTCTGCTAGGCCAGCAGTCTAAGGGGCCACCACAATAGACTACTAGGCTTTCTTGCCTTCAGTGAAACCAGGGCCAAGGAGCCATTTCCACGTACACCTTCTGTCATTTGTGTGTGAAGTGCCACCTGAAGGGGAAAGCAGACTGACATGTAAGGACAGAAGCAAACACACATGGCACCCATTGAATTGTGTGGCAACCAGTGTTCCGCATTCTGATGGCAATGGTGGCCCTGAGTGAAGAAAGCACAGAGGCATGCTCATTTGCTGCTCTCGCTGAGTTAGGAACACACAGGGGTGTGCTCATTGGCTGCTCTCCCTACGTGAGGAAAGCACGGGTGTGTTCATTGGCTGCTCACGGTGCAAGCTTCAAGGAGCCGAGTAGGCAAGGTGGCTCTCCAGGTAGCCATTCACCAGTACTGTTATTAGAAAAGCACATTCCAGTATTGTTCAGCCCAGCCCTCTCCCGGCTCGGCAGAACAATTGAGAAGCCTTCTGACTGGTAAAGTCTTATCTCTGAAGTCTCCAGCTGCTCCAGGATATTTCCCAGGCTCGCCCTCCAGCCCACTCAGACAATTTTCCTGTGAGATTAGGCTCCAACTTCGACTTGATTTTGGACCCTTCATGAATGTGGGATGCTGACCACATGGCTGTGTTTCTGGATCTTTTTGGAATTGTTTCCTACTGTTGGCTCACTACTTGCTGGACAAGCTTTGCTACGTTTAAGATTAGAGGCAGGATTCTCTAACCTCTGTGCAAAACCATTGGCTCTTGGCTATAGGCATTTCCTCATGTCTAAATAGAGACAGAGTGTTGACCTCCGAGGAGAGCTTCCCCACCCCCGCCCCCTTTGTTAAAGCTGCTGTTTATTTTCTGTTCCATTTCTTTCTGTTTTGCTTAAGTGTCTGCAGAGAACAGCTTAAGCCCACACTGTGGTTGTTCTCATTCATCCAACAGCCCAGGCAGAAGCTGCAGACAAGGCTTTGGTGGATGTCTGGGTCCTCTGATCTTGGGAATCACTGGATACGCACAGTGAGCTCACCTGCAGACCAGTCTGCCACCCCAGGCCATGCCGAGCGGACTCAGAAACTGGTGTGGTCTGCTTGCTCTGAAATTCTGCACTGGCCATGGGAAACATCCCTGCAACAGGTTACTCTTTTTAATCTCCTCACTATCTTCACACACACACACACACACACACACACACACACACACACACACACACTTATGCACACACATGGACTACTATAGATATCTCTGTGAGAAGCAGGTGCCAGTGCTGTGTTGGTTTTACTGGAAGATGCTGCTCCCAGAAGACTGTCTGTTTTATTGTGGAGGTTCCAAGAGTGAAGTCAGTCAGCAGTCAGAGTAGGTTCAGTAGCAGTGACGAACTTCAGCACACTCCACCATCAGGATCCCTGGAAGACGTGACACCAACCCCAGCATGGCTCTTAATTACAATGTCTTGGGCAGGCAATGGAAGCTTCTCCCACGTCCTCCCCAGAAGTGCCATAGAGGTGCTATCACTTTTCCTTCTTAAAATGTACTTTCCCAAAGATTGCTTGGCTACTGCGGCCGGCCACTGCAGCAAGGGATTTGAGGACATCTTCCTGCTTCATGAGCGGAGCATCTGCACAAATGTCTCCATGTCCCTTTAAGTTAGGATGGAAATCCAGAAAAGTGCAGTAGCCCACCATTCTTCCTTCACAGCTTGTTCCATTGTTATTATTTTGTTTTCCAAACAAGCCCTGTGCCTTCAAACCCACTGAGTCCACTTAGGGCAGCCAATCTGAGCAAGCATTTTGGGTCGTCTCCTGGAACCTGGGCAGCCCCTCATGTCCCACATCCCTGAGGAAAACTGACTCCCCCCTCCCAGCAGTCATCAGTTGCCAATAGTTCTTCAGCTAAGGTTGGGATTTTATGACCACCTCTGATTCTCCAGACTGGGAATGTGTACGCCTTGATCTCCCACAAGTTTTATGCATGTGGTCACTACGGCTGTGAGTTTGTGTACCACTGCCATGTTGTGTCCAGAAAACATGATTTCATTTTGGTAATTCACTCCCTTTGACTCTTACAATCTCCACCCATGATGCTCCCTGAGCCTGGAGAGAAAGACCTGTGATAAGTGGTATCCCATTTAGGGCTGGTCACTCCAAGGCTTGTTTTCCACACGTTGACAAGTTATGAGTTTCTGGTAAAAGAAGCTCCCCTGATAAGGTTGAGAGATGCATTTGTTGGTGGATATACTGATCGGTCATTAAGAATTGGTTTAGTACCGTTAACAGAGTGACAGCAGTAGAGGTTCTCCTGTGGGGCCTGTGGTCTATTGAGTCACATGTCCTTTTGCATGTGACGTGACTTTCCTTTTGGTGCTATGAGTGGGCATGAAGACACTGAAATGAAATTATGATCAAGATAACCCAAAGCAGCAAGACAAAAAGTTAATCAGCTTCCAGCCACACCACGTGCTTTTAGTTTTATTGAGATGGGTTTTACTTTTCTAAAGGCAGTTGGTTTTCTTTGAATCAACTCTATTACAACTATAAGCAATTTTATATCCTTAAACTATATGAGGCAAATTCCATACATGTTGTGCCCAAAGGTGTATGGTGCCCAGTGTTTGTGATGCTATGTTAAGAAACAGCCACCCAACGTCAGTGCATTTCCCCAAAATCCCAGCTAAATGCCTGTTGGATGTCAGCAAGGGACTCTGTGCTTTATACTATACGAGGACCTAGGTCTATGAAATACCTGTCTCAATTTCTGTTTCCATGACTGCAGGAGCAGGGGACAGAGACAGTGAGTCACACACTGGATTGTAAAGTGATTTACAGAAGTGTCTCTGCCTCTTACATTAAATCCTATGACCTTGTGCTCTCTACCATGTGACCAAGACAAGACGACCAAACATTTGAGCAAAAGCTGAATAATGGCTGCAGGAATATAGACTAGGAAATAGTTATCCTTGTAAGCGTGATCTCAACCTTGCACAGGTTTGACATGGGCAGAATCTTTAGATAAGTGACCCATGACTAAGCCACTTTATTGTCTGGTAAGTGCAGTAGAAGAGCTAGGTGCCCCACACCAGATCCTGGTGACTCACCTCAATGGCAGCTCCAGCTGAACTGGCACACACATTGTCTTCATACTGTCTCAAGTGTGCACCGAATTCCAGCCCATGCCTCTCCAGAAGGAATTTCCTCACCAATTAGCCAGGTGCAGTCTAGAAACTCAAGGCTTTTCTGTCCCTGCTTGTTCATCCAGTGGGTTGGGGACCCAGCAGACAGCCAAACTTCTTGTTCTGCTGGTGGTCCTCCAAATTCCCAGTGGCACAACAGACCAGCACTTCCCCTTTCAGCCTCTATCTTGGCTGCAAACCCTTCTGCTGGCCTTTTCTCCTTCCTAGCCCCTTCCTTATGACCCATTATTTTCCCTGGTATCACTTCCCAAATAAATGACCTGTATCCAAGTTTTTGTTGCATGCTTTAAATCTGGAGAATCTTCTCAAAGACATGTAGTATTTGGAGAAGAGGGAGTTCAGAGATCTGCTCAAAAATATAGGGAATGAGCCTGACGTTAGTGGCAAAGTGCTTGCCTAGTGTGGTTAAGGCCTTGGATTCCATCCTCACTTAAAAAAGCATTGAAAAGAAAAGAAAAGAGAAGAAAAGAGAAGGGAAGGGAAGGGAAGGGAAGGGAAGGGAAGGGAAGGGAAGGGAAGGGAAGGGAAGGGAAGGGAAGAGAAGGAAAAAGAAGACAGGAGTGTTAATCTAGGACTCTGATACTATCTAGACTGTTCCCTCAAAACTAATCTGGCCTCAAGAAACCTCTGAAGGGTGTTGTTGGGATATGTCTTTAATCCTAGAACTCTGGAGGACATCTGAAATTTAAAACCACCTTGATTTACATGTCAGGCTCCAGGGCAACCAGCACCACCAGACAGACACTGTCTCATATGAACAAGCAAACACCATAAAACCTCAACAAGCCCTTGACTGTGCAAAAGGGGTCAGGGTCAGAATTTGGGTAACAAAAGAGCGGGATAGCTCTGTAGGCAGGAACTGGAGAAAGTAACTGTTCTTAAAAGAGAAAAAGCCAAGATTGAGAACTGGGCAGATGGAGGGAAAGCTCAGGGCTAGCCTGGAGCCTGCATTGTGGGAATGAACTAGGTCCTTTAATAATCTGACTTTTCTTCCTTCTTCCTTCTTCCTCCTCCTCCTGCCCCTCCTCTTTTTCCTCCCCTTCCCTCCTTCTCCTCTTCCTTCTCCTCTCCTCCTCTTTCTTCTTCCCTTCTCTCCTTCTCTTCCTCCTTCTTCTCCTCCTCCCCCTCCTTCCCCACCCCTTCCTGCTCCTCCCCCTCCCCCTTCCTCTTCCACCTTCTCCTCCTCTTCAAGTCATTCTTTCATAATTTCTTATTATAAAGTTTTTGGCCACACTCACTCCTCATTATCTTTTACCTTCTTCCCATTTCCACAAACCCCTGTTTCCCAACAAGCCCACCTCCTACTTTCATGTGTCTTTTCTGTGACCTGTTGCATTTAACTAAGTCTGATGTTGATCTGAGTTGTTCATTACGGTTGAAATCTCTCTCTACCTCCCCTCCAGCACCAGGAAAGGCTTCTCCACAGCTAAATGCCTTGTGTGCATGATAGGCTTGAAATTGCTACAAACCTCATCCTGAGTCTTAGACCCAGTAAACTGCTCTGGAGATGATGGCATGGGAGTGCATGGGATCCCAAAACAGACACTTCAGAGGACTTGGGGCTCAGGAACGAGGAGGGGCAGAAATCTTAGGACTCTCAAGCCTCCCTCACATCTATAGAAAAAAGAGCTCCAGTAAATCTAAGCCACATGGTAAGGGAAGGGGGAACCCCCAACTGATATTTCAGTCACCAAAAGTACACCTCCAAAGAACTGTTAACCCGTTTTAGTGGATAAATGAATGGAGCTTAGAGCTGTTACATGGACTTAATGTTTGTTTGTTTCACCTTATTTTGCTGAGGAGTTTGGATTGGTAGCTCAGCAGTAAAGCATTTGCCAAACATGTGTAAAGCCCTGGGTTCAATCATCAGCATCAATTAATTAACTAATTAATTAATTAGCTGCGTGCTAGGTTATGCCTATAAAACCATTTGCCCCCTGACTCTGCCCTCAAAGAAAATTAAAAGGATCAGAGCAAAGTCAAAGGCACACTCCAGCTTGCTGACGTCATTCGGGGAGATGGTCATAGAGACCTCATAGCCTGCTGCCTTCCCTGCATTTGAGAAGCAGATACTGAGACATAACCTCTTCCAAAGCCCAGCACGGATGCCTGCAGCACTCAGGTGAGTGAAGATGTTGGTAGGTTTTAATCATTGCAGCAGATTTGACTACTTGCTGATATGGTCATTCCTGGCTCCCTGTGATCCATCAGCCTACAGTTGCAGATATTCCAGATGCAGGGCATGATGGGAACTAACTGTGAGAATGTGTGAATCCTAGGCAGCTGTGTTAACTGTTTCAGCAGCAGCTTCTTTCTAGTCTGTCTGCCAGTAACTATTTGCTGGGTTCTGTGGCATGTATGCTGTTGGCCACTGGAA
The DNA here is from genome assembly GCA_030674055.1 of Rhabdomys pumilio. Taxonomy (NCBI): domain Eukaryota; kingdom Metazoa; phylum Chordata; class Mammalia; order Rodentia; family Muridae; genus Rhabdomys; species Rhabdomys pumilio. The sequence goes on from JANHMN010000013.1 coordinate 12,489,272, forward strand.
GGAGGTGCGGCTGAGGCTGCAGTAACAGCCATGATTCCGGCAAGGTATTTCAGTGGGATTTTCTTTAGAACATTGATTCTAAAGAGTTAATAGACACCAACTGAAAAAAAAAAAAAAGCCATCCCTTTGCCACGTAGATGCTCTGGTACCTTACTTACCAAAGTTAGATGAGTGTCCTTGAGACAAGTTGACTCAGAACCTTTAATGCATTCATGTACTTATACTCAGGGTGACTGTACTAATTTATGACCAACTGGGGAAGCTTAGTATGGTGGTTTGAATAGGCTTGGCCCAGAGAGTGGCACTATTAGGAGGTGTGACCTTGTTGGAGGAAATGTGTCACTGGGAGGCTGGGGGGGGGTATTGAGAGCTTCTTCCTAGCTGCCTGTCTTTTCCTGTTTGCCATCAGAACAAAATGTAGAACTCTCAGCTCCTCAACCACGGTGCCTACCTGGACACCACCCTGCTTCCCATCATGAGGATAATGGACTGAACCTCAGAACCTGTAAGTTAGGCTCAACTAAATGTTGTCCTCTATAAGAGTTGCCTTGGTCATGGTGTCTCTTCACAGCAGTAAAATCCTAGCTAAGACACTTAGAGATGACATTAGTGATGACACAGGGTGATAATAGGTGCAAACTAGGACCATCCCAGACTTCTCAGACCAAAAACCCTTCTGCCAAGGAGCATATTTCAGTTGTGGCCCACACTTTAGGAAATGCTAGTTGTTTTGTGATCCAGTCCAGAGATGAGCACCTCATGAGCAGAGTCTGGCAATGTCTTCATGGTCATTTCCCTAACACCTAACCAAGTTCACCACAATAGAAAAATAAAGGGTGGCAGAGAAATTATTCTCTTCTGATTAGGCGTTTCAAGAAAGAATTACTTTAAAGAGTCTTGATATATATTTTAGTGAGGAATCTACAGAGAAATGAACCATCAGTGTGTGTGTATGTGTGTGTTACATATATGATCAGAAATATTTATTTAACATTTTATTTTGGGTTGAGGAGATGGCTCAGCCCATAAACTGAGTGCATACAAACATGAGAATCTAAGTTCAAGTCCTCAGTCCATATGTAAAAGCTAGGCATAGTCACATGGACTGTAATTCTAGTCCTACAGAAGGGGAAGGTCCCCAGAACTTGATGACTAACTAGTGTAGGCAGCCGGTGAGGTCCACTTTCAGTGAGAGAGAACATCTGTCTTAAAAGATGAGGTGGAACACATTGCTATCATTTTCGGACCTCACCGGGGAAGATGATGATTACTATAGAGATTCAGATTCACAACTGATCCAAGCACAGAAAACCCGTTGGTGGGCACCAACTTATGCAGAAATGGGAATCACAGCTAACAGAAGAGTGGCTGGGCGTGTGCTTGAGAATTAGCCGTTATGGTAGCACGCATCACTAGAAAAGGGTATATGGTCCTGTCTCTGGTCTTTTTGGAGACATTCTCTGCACCTAGAGCCTTGAGCCCTGCTGCCCCCCCACCCCCCGATACCACCCCCTCACACACCCCCACCCAGGTCACTGGGGTGGCTGGCTAAAGACTTTCTTGTCATTGTCTTGCTGTGGGTCTCCTCCTGAAGGTCAGCTGTCAGGAGGACGATGCTCTGTGAGTGGTGGTCCTTCTGCAAGGCTGTCCTCGGTGGCTCCAGTGCCTGCAGGCCTTGATGGATCTGCCAGGAATGCAAATGGGCTTTATCTGCTCCTTCTGGGAAGACACAAACAAACCCTCATGCCATGATTATCAGAGGGGCTATCTCCCAGTTGTTATCTATAAGATCTCTCTAGTAGACCAAGGCAAAGGAGTTATTCTTGGCAGCATGCCCCCTGCCCCGTGTTTACACGCTGGGGAGAGACCCTGTTTGTCAAAATTTAAAAAAATTATATCCTGGAGTGGAGTCCCCCAAGAAGTGACAGGTACTGACAACCAAGGTTCAGGAAAGCATGGTAGACCAGGGGTACAGCTTAGATATTGGGATTACATACTGTGGTTTTGCAGGGTTCTCCCTTGCCAAAGACAGCCTAGAGATGACAGCAACTGGAGAAGACACTGAAAATCAAGGAGATAAGACCCAAGGTCAGCAGTCACCTCAGTGTTGGTGATGCTTCAGTTGCTGACAAAGAAACCTGGAGATCCCTGAATCATAAGATGGCAAAGAGACAAAAGCAGCCAATCTGCCAGCCGAGAGTCTCCTCCCAAGGCTGAGTAAATTCGGGCTTACCATCTCTACCATAGTCCGGCTTGGTTAGCCAACCAGAAATGAATATGAGTTTCCAGCAAGTGAACAAAGACTGGAGCTGAAGCCTTGGGAACTTGTTTTTTACCCATTGTCCAGATATAATAGGACTATCAGCATTATCCATGAAGTATTATTATTATTATTATTATTATTATTATTATTATTATTATTACCTAAAGATGTCTCTTTTTGGAAATGACAAACATGTTTTTTTTTTAAAGCCTGCTTTTTTTCTTTTAGGAGTTTTTAAATTGTTTCATATCTGCTCAAGTTGAGATTCTTAAGAACTTCATTTTTAGTTTGTAATAAAGGTTTACAGCTTGATTTTTTTTTTCGAAAAAGTCAACAAACTGCAACTGCCTGTTAATAAAGGTGTAAAAACTAAAAGAAACCCTCAGAACTGTGGAGGTTTGAGCGAGAATGGCCTCTACAGGCCCAGATGCTTGACTACTTGATCCAAAGGTTTCAGGCGGGTGTGTTTGGAGTTTTCAAGGCCTCATGCATTCCTAGTGTGTTCTTTGTTTTGAGCTCATGGTCTAAGATGTAAGTCTCCACTCTCTGATCATGTCCTCGTTTTGCCATCAAGGACTCTGGAACTATAGGTGCAAATAAATGTTTCATTCTAAAAGTTGCCTTGGTCTTGGTATTTCATCACAGCCATAGAAACCTAAGACAAACAGCAAAGTCACATGATTAATAGGGACAGTGTAGGAGAAAGAAAGACAAGTCTGTTCTTTGGTTATAGCACACTGGACTCTGTCACAGGAGGAAAAGACATTTTATTTGAATAAACACTTGTTCAATAAACTAATTACAAAATGCCTCATAACTTCATATGACTTAACAGCAATCGTAACAACACTCACGCTGCTGGTCATCTTGGAGCCTGGGTAGATGCAGACAGCCTATCTCTGCCGATTGTCCTCAGCATCAGCTGAGGCAACTTGGAGGGCAGGTAGTTGGAGTTGTCTGAAGGTTGGTTCCCTCTTATGTCAGGGGATTGATGCTGTTGTTAACTGAGATCTAAGCTAAAGTCACTATAAGAATTCCCTAATGGGCAGTGGTGGTGCACGCCTTTAATCCCAGCACTTGGGATGCAGAGGCAGGCGGATTTCTGAGTTTGAGGCCAGCCTGGTCTTCAGAGTGAGTTCCAGGACAGCCAGGGCTACATAGAGAAACCCTGCCTCGAAAAACCAAATAAATAAATAAATAAATAAATAAATAAATAAATAAATAAGAATTCCCTAATGTGGCTCTTATGTGTGACTCTGCTTCCTTGAGACGTGGCTTCAGGACTTGAAGGTCAACCCTGTCATGAGAGGGGCATCTGGGCAGAAACCTGCATATCTTTCAGGACCTAACTTCAGTTAGCAGGCACTTGCTGCCTGGTTGCTATCAGTTCTTTGAAGAAGACACAGAGGTTTATCCTAATTGCAAGGTGGGAGTAGACTATGTGAACTCCAAATGTGGGATCAGAAATATGGTTGTAACCATGTTTATAGAATACAGTCTGCTGCAGCACTCTTACCAGGTTTCTGGGACATCGCTAATCGACTGTGCAGGAATCGTTTCACTCTCCTGTCTCTGGGTTGTCCTAGAAGACCTGCAATGCAAATGGATTGCCCAGCCCCACCCACGGATTACCAGAGAGATCCTCTTGAGGTATGAGTTATTCTTTTAAGTCTCAGTTATTCAATGAACACTCTTCTCGTTTAGCTGATCTGTTTGTGTAGAAGACGCTCTGTGATGGTAACTTGTCACATCTTGAAGCAGTCACACTCTTACTGGCATATCAACATTACTCGTGTAACAACTGCAAACAATGTGTGATGATTAGTAACAACCCTAGCAAGAGTGACACAGGCCAAGTGCTGCTGAGGGTGGACAGACAGAACAGTCAGAGTCGCTGGAGGTTGGTCAGTGACATAGCCACAGAGTATATTGGAAGGACAAGAGGCTGTTCAGGTAGAGGACTCAGGAGGGTTGCAGATACACCAACTCTATCTCTGTGTCTGTGGGCTGTGTGACCTTTAAAGAATTATCTTTTTTTCTTTGCAAAGGCCTCAAATGACCTCATTCATTAAATGAGAAGAGTGGCCAATGACCTCAAAGGTCTTACCCAGCCTCCAAATTCCTTCTTTAGGATTTATGAAAGGGATTTGTGTAGAGGTGTTTAAAGAATGCATATATTTAGTTAATTTAGTAACTTGGCTTCATGTGTACAAATTATGGCTACCCCAGGAGAGACAGAGTTCTATTAAAAGCCTGGCATTTATTTTGATCATGCTTAGAAACACTGCAAGAGACCATGAGTGCTGCACACGGACCCTCTGCTCACTCCTACCCAGACAGATGACAGAGTGATACGCAGAGCTAATTCCCTGGGGCAATATTTCTTCCCAAAGCATAGATATGAGTGAATTATTGCCATTCTTAATTGCCTAATGATTTTTCCCCTTTCATGTAATCTTTTCAGGGGGGTTGTATTTTTACCATCTTGCAAATTCATATTGGCAGAGTGATATACATTGTCGAATAAAACACAGTAGCCAATCCATCAAAAATCGGGCTGCTGTTGCCTTGAGATTTTTTTGGAAAGAGATGAAAGGGGAGGAGGAGAGTTGAGGAAGTGGAGGGTTAGGGGGTGCAGAACGGAGGCGTTCAGTGACTTAGCACATCCTTGTTGGGCCAGCAGAGCTCGTGGCTCACCCCCGTGACTGACTGAACATTCAGACCTCCTCCAGACTCTTTTCCTTCTAAGTTGAAGTTCTGGCTCTTTGAGGCACTTGCCTGATTAGCCATTGCTGTCTGGGGAACTCAGAAGGCAATTAGGCCAGGGAGCGAGTCGTTTCGGGGGGTTATAATGGAATGTGGATTCTTTTTTTTTTCCCTAACTTAATTGTTTGCATCTGACCAGAAATCATTACCAGTTGATGGCTGCTTGGTGGCATCTGCAAAATACAACAGTGGCCCAGCAGAGTTCTTACAATGTGGCAGTAGGGGGGTTCTTGAGAGAGACCTGATAGAAGGGACCCTCATCTCTTTTGATATGGATGCTTGTGTGACCTTGGAGGCAATATTTTGCTACTCTCCAGCTTCCCTCCCATCTTCTATAATGTGAGGCCCAACAGCAGTGGCTGGAAAGCTTGACGGGGCAGGGCCTTCGGTTCCCTAAGGCAAATTAACTTGGCTGGGGATCTTCTCTACCTCCCTCAGGTCAAGGTTCCACCCAAGGCCAATTAAATCCAAATCTCTAAAGGTGGGACCTGAGTGTCAGTCATTTTAAAGCTTTCAAGAGGCTTCCAAAGTGCACCTAAGGTCGAGAGTCTCTACCAAAGGAAAGAGTCTAAGCTTTGGTTTCCTGGAAACAACTATCCTGAATTTCTTCATAGGCAGGGGCGGGGGGCGGGGGCGGGGGCGGGGGCGGGGGCGGGGGGCAGTGAGTGGGAAGAGAAATCAATCAGGAGAATCATGACTCCCACAAGCAATTCTTTTACTGAGACCCAACACGTCCAGGGCAGAGACCTAGGTGTTGCTTGGGCTGCACCTGAAAGGAGGTATTCATTGGTTCCTGGTGTCCTGCAAATGCAAACAACTGCTCTCCCAAATGCTGGCCCGGCAGGGAAGAGATGACAGTAAAATGTCCCTAGCTGTTCATGAAAAGAACCCAAAGTGTAAAGGATGGAAACTATACTACTTTTATGTCACTCTGACTGAACACCCAACAGAAACCCGAGTGAAAAGGTTTCCCTTGGCTCATAGTTCCTGCCCATCCCGGTGAAGCGGATGGTGGCTTGAGTTGGTGGCAGAGACTCCTCAAATGGCAGAAGACTGGGAAGCTGGCTAGGACCAGGAGCACGGATAGTTTTCAAATGGCTGTTGCTACTGATCTATCTCTACCACTCATACCAGACCTCCAGAAGACTCCAAAGCTTTCAAAATAGTACCACAAAACAGGGACCACATTCAACACAGGAGACTGGCAGGCATTTCAGATTCAAGCCTTAACAGTCAGGGTAGAAAAGGAATTATTCTAGGCCAGTGCCATCCAATAAAATATTTAACAGGAAAACATATGCTATTTTAAAATTTTCTAATAACTCCATTAAAATAGTAAAAGAAGCAGGCAGCAATTTAATGGTTGTTTGGTTCAGCCAGCTATCGCCAGGCTCTAATGTCAACAGGTGTGGTTCAGCCAGCTATCGCCGGGCTCTAATGTCAACAGGTGATCATTATAACAATTAACAGGCTAGTTTACATTCTTTATGTCAAGTTTTCAAAGTGAGCATTTGATACGTGCCTCTCCGTTTGGATGAGCTAGACTTCAACTGTGTCATTGCTAGTGGCTAGCGCATTCTCAATGTCGGAGGGATCTGACATAGACAGTGTTTGCTGTAATGAGTTGTGGAAGATGAATCAACTGTGGCCAAGCTGAGAGTGAGTGGCAGGTGTATGCGGCCTGGGCTGGCTGAATAATTTTCCGGTCAAATAAAAAACAAAAGTACAGAGATTCTTATTCAAATGGGATGACTTATTAAACCAAGCAGAAGTCAGAAACTCAAGAAATTAAGTTTCTCTCTTCTTGAAGCTGTGTATGTCAGGCCCTAGAACAACCCCGCCAACTTGAGTCTTCCTCCTTCCTTGGAGGCAGAAGTTCTAAGGTGATACAGAATTATTCTGTCTGAGTGCCTTTGAGGAAAACCTGTGTTCAACTCCAGTGAATAGATATAGGCATCTTAGAGTCTCTACAGGTGTGATGGCTAACTTTGGCTGTCCATTTGAAACTCCTAGGAAGAAAGACCTCTGTTTGAGGTGTTGCCTTCATCAGGTTGGCCTGAGGACATATCTGTGGGTCATTTCCTTGACTTCTAACTATTGTAGAAGGGCCCAATCCAATGCAGATGGTACCATCCCTATGCAGGTGGGCCTTGCTATATGAGAAAGGTAGCAAAGAAAATCAAAGGGAGAGGACAGGAAGTAACATTTGTCCATGGTCTCTTCTTCAGCTCTTGTCTTCAGGTGACTGTCTTGAGTTCCTGTCCTGGGCTTGTGATGAAATAAGCTCATTCCTCTCCAAGTAGTTTTTGGTTGCTGTTTGATCACAGCAACAAAAAGGCAAAGAAGGATACCAGGTGAGTGCATCTCTTGACTTGTGACTCTGGCATGCCCAGTGATACTCCATCTTAGCTTCATAGGAAGATCACATCCCTCGTGAGAAAGACTGTTGAGAAGGACCTGGTTTCCAGATTCTGCATGTGAGATGTCAGGACCACAAGGTCAGGACCACAAGATGCTGAATGAACCAACTCTCGGGCAGTCTTGCAAAATGATCTTGAGGATTAAAACACAGTTAATTTTAAGTTAGTAAACGTCCTTAAGCACCTTTGGATGAGCAGCCTACAGCAGTCTCATAGGCACAATGAGAGATGGAGATAGGAGAAGGCAGACCAGGGGCCCGACAAGGTGTACAGCCCAGCCTCTCACCTCATGATCAGTGATGACATGAATCCACTGCTGTTTTGAGATTTGGGGTTGGGCCCCATGAACCCATGTGGAAGATCTGAGTTGCTTCCAAAGGGAGTGTTTGTTGGCTGTGTAGCTGAGTGTGCAGGGTGTCCATCTATGACTGCTATACTTTGTGTAGCTGAGTATGCAAGGCATCCATCTATGACTGCCATACTTTCTGAGCACTGCATTTTCGGCAGCTAAAAGATTTGGAGCCCTGTGTCCTGCTTCAGTAAAGTATGTGCAGCAGCCTAGGACCTGAGGAAACCGAGGCCCAGGGAGATTCTCTGCTTCATATCATCTTGATAAAGATGCTATGCCAAAACAGAAAAGCCACTTTATTTAAGTATGGGTTTGTTCCTATCTGTTGCTGTGTGAATAGAATGGGAACTATGGATTCATTCTACTGGGCCAGAGAAGACATAAAACACATGTTTAGGCTCTTATCTGTGTCTCCTAGTTATGCCAGTTTGGTTAAAATAATCCATGTGTTTATGGTATATTTGAATCACAAGGGTTAAAACTAGGTTTGTTGATCAAGGTCGGGGCCTTGAAAACGGACAGGAACTCCTACTTGGTTCCATGCTGCTGAAGAATAGCTGGCTACTGAACACATGCTAGGTGTAGCTAAAATTGGACTGTGTCACGCTCTAGGGAAGGAAGAGAATTTAAAAGTCAGGTGCCAGTATAAAGCTTATGAATACCATTCACAAGAGGGAAAAAATCTCATATGGCCAATAAACAGATGGAGAGCTGTTCAAGTCTGTCAGGAATCAGAGAGATGCCAGTTAAAACCACAAGGATTCTTGGATTCAAGGGATCCCCAACCTGAGGAGAATGGTCAGGTGTGATTTTGGAAGCTCAGAGCAAGGCTGGGTCACCCCAGGGAGTCCTACAATCAGTCGGAGGAAGATCAAATTGAGTCCCTGGAAAATGTCAAAAATTAGGTGAGAAAACTGGACCCATCTGAGCAGCTGTGGAGCAGGAGGAGGGGGCAGGAAGAGGAGGGGGCAGGAAGAGGAGGGGGCAGGAAGAGGAG
>JANHMN010000013.1:12498076-12514881 GCA_030674055.1 Rhabdomys pumilio
GGGCAGGAAGAGGAGGGGGCAGGAAGAGGAGGGGGCAGGAAGAGGAGCCACTGGTTCCAGGCACTAAGGGAGCAAGGGCTTAGTCAGAAGCAACATTTTCTGCTTACAGCAGTAGACCTCACTAAGCTTAGTCCCCCTGCCTCATCATCTTCCTGAGCTGATCCTAAAGTAGTTGGCTGTCAGTTAACATGGACCATCCACTCCACAGCAAAAAATCCAAATTCCACTGAAGTCTCAATGACATCCCAGGAAGCTCATCCGGGAGGCTACTTCGGCTCTGAATCACACTGAGACTGATTTGGTCCCACTTGTGGGTCATCTTCATGGCTGCTGTTCTTGTTTCAGACATTGAGACTGATTTGGTCCCACTTGTGGGTCATCTTCATGTCTGCTGTTCTTGTTTCAGACCATATCAACCTGGATGGAAAAGTCAGTCCTTTTCTTTAGTCTACAAAACACAAATAGGGAAAAGAAAAAGAAGGAAAGCATTCGTGTCAAGTTTATTACTGGCTCAGGAGAGGGAGGGAGTGTATCACTGCCGTTCTATCAGCTAGTTGAAACAGAAGAGCAAGGGCTGAGGATGGAATTTATTAGTTGAGTGTGTGCACACACACACCATATACACACACACATTACACACATGTATACAATACATACATATCCACTCACATGCACAGACCACACACATACACACACACCATACACACACTCCCACACACATAAATACTCTCACACCCTAACACATACACACACACAAACATACACACATATATTCACATACATACACATACACAGTCCCACACACCACACACCACTCACATATCACACATATACACACATACCACACACACACATGCATAAACATATATACATAGATACCACACACATGCACACATACACATTCCCACAAACCACACACATACACACACACATATGCACTCACACACTAACACACACCATGCATGCATACACATGCACAAACATGCACATGTACACACACACACACACACACACACACACACACACACACACACACGGAGGAGAGCATCCCTTGCGTGCAGTCCCAGACACTTCAGCCACCATTCTCTTCTGTGTCCCCCTTTGTGCCTTTCTCCAGGGCAATGGACTAACTCCTCCCATTTCTGCACAAGGTCTGGAAAATAAACTCTAGGCTGGCTTTGTGCTTTGGCTATGGTGCAAACCATCCTATATACCCAGGACATGGACTTCAGCATAAATCAGGGCAGCCCCAGGTTATCCAGGACATGCTGGTCACTGAATTTGGCTAACTACCTATAACGACCAAGAACCTGATATACAGATATACAGAGGCTAGCTTACATCTTGGTCTGTTCTTTTTTTCTCCTATTTTTAAATAACTGAAGTTTATGAAGGTTGCATCAAGCTGGATGTGGAGAAAGGGGAAGGGGTGGGAGGTCTGCAGGTGGAGTCCTTCTGGGGGATGGAATACGTCGTCAGCTAGAGGACCTTGGGAGGAATGAGGCTTCAGTGAAGTTTCTCATCATACTTTAAGGCTCTGAGTTCTTTGCTGTTCTTTTAAATAGGGATGGGCCTGGTTAAATTTCAGGTTAAACCAACTGCAGAGGGAAACAGATCATGAGTTTTCCTTTATGATCATTGGTTGTTAGAGGAAACAAGACCAAGGAAGGCATCATGCCATGCTCTGGGGAACAAAAAAGAAATAGAATAAGCATCCTTAAAGTCCATGGGTTGGCTGTAAAGCTATGTGCTAACTACACACAAGAGTTAAGAATTAAGATAATCAGAGAGCCATGTTCTGGGCAGCAGTGTGATGCCAGACGGACATTCCGAGTACAGACTAGCACAGGCTGTCAATGCTCTACCAAGTTTGCTCCCTAGAAAGACCCTGCTGTGGGTCAATATTGAGGACTTTCGGGAAGATGGGTGATGTCATGCAGCTGGTATGTTCTGGGTGATGACAAAGGGCTGTATTTGCGACCTTGGGTTGTTCCTACTCAAGAAGGACATGGACCCATTGACCACAGAGGCGTACTGTGGGTGCCAAATAACATCCTTGGGGATGAATGACTCTTGCCCATAGTGGACTCATATATTGCACACACAGCCCTTTTCCTTCATGACTTAATAGTTCTTAGAAAGACTTCTTCGCCACTGAGCCAGTTCACTCTCGTGAGGAGCCTCCATGGTGGGACTAGACTGGACTTTCAAAATACAAAGTTCATGTCTGGTGAACCAACAGATGAGAGGATTCTCGTTAGATGCTGATTTGCTACAGTTGCCCCATACAGGGACACTCAAGGAGGCCTGAGAGTCCTCCATAGCTGGTAAAGTACGGAGAAAATATGGACAGGGGACTTGTGTGTGGTTTGTGTGGAGAGGACAATCTAAAGAAGTGCAGGTGATCTAATCTGAAAAGCTTCAGTGGATTTGAATATAGAGGCTGCCCATTGACTGATAACTAGAACTGGGGTGCAATAGTGGCCCAGAATGTAAGAGATAAACCTCAAAGAGGCAGATGAGCACGTGTGTGTGTGTGTGTGTGTGTGTGTGTGCGCGCGCGTGCGCGCGCACGTGTGTATCCATTAATTAGGTGGTTTGCTTATGCAAAATGCATTCACAGGGAGTCCTGTATTGTCCCTAAGAAGTGCTCATCCTAGAAGTAACAGTGTCTAGATGTCAAAGTCTCAAAAACATTGAAAATAGTCAGACAGAGTGACACGTGTCTGCAATACCTGCTCTTGGAAAGGTGAAGGAGAAAGATCACGAGTTCAAGATCAGCCTGGACTATGAAGATAAACCCTAGATCAGAAAATCAAGAGTTGAGGATGTAGCTCAAAAGTAGAATGTTTGTCTAGCATGTACCCAAGACCATGTACCCAAGACCATGTACCCAAGACTAAGTACCTAAGACCATGTACCCAAGACCATGTACTCAAGACCATGTACGCAAGACCATCACACACACACACACACACACACACACACACACTCATGCATGCACGCACGCATGCACACACTCACTCACAGAGCTATTATGGTGAATACACTTAGGGGGTACTGGATGTAATGGTGAGACCCTCTGTAAGCATTTGCTCAATTTGTAGCCATCCACCCTAGAGCCAGCGGCTCTGGCTCTGCTGTACACTCCTCATAGGCACTTCCCATCTCTAACCTTGCACCTTGTTCTTGGTTGCAGACAAGAGCTATTACCTCAGGCCCGAGACCACTGTCCTTTTCAAGGCCTGCTCAGTTAAAGGAGAGTTCCCACTATTCCCAATCCTTCTTAAGCAGCTCTTACAAACTGTGTGCTTGTGTTGTGCTGAACACCTGGAATCCAGCATTGCTAAGCCGAAGGAGCTATGCAACCCAACTCTCAGTAAAACCCTCGGACACTGAGTCTCTAGGGCACTTCCTTGATAAACAACTTTGCACAAGTGTCAAAACTCATTTCTGTAAGAATTAAGCGTGTTCTGTGTGACTCTGCTGGGTGAGGCCTCTTGGCAGCTTTGGCCTGGCTCTCCATGTTCCTTTATGTTTTTAAAACCAACATAACATTTGTATTGATTATTTGGGAATTTTACACAATGCACGCTGATCATACTCATTTCTCATTCCTCTCAGGTTTACTCTCCTACCCTGTGCCCTCCCCACAAACAAACAACCAAACAAGCCCACCTACTCCAGTTTGTGTTGCCCATATACTCACTGGAGAGCATGGTCAAACTCTCTGCAGCCAGCCCTTGGGATAACTGAGTCCTTCATCACACTGCCAGAAGCCATCAGTTGTGAAGAGCTACACTTTGGCATCCCTGTCACATTTGTAAGGGCTCCTTCTTCAATGGCTTCCTGTCTAGACTGGTTCTGTTTTGGAAGGGCGGGGCGGGGGGGGATGTCACAAAATCCTTCAATGTCTTTCATTCTCAACTATGAGTCTGAAGTCATGGATAGCACTGATGTTGCCCTTCCTCAGACTGTAGCCTTAGCTTTTGGAGTCGCCCTGGACAGTTGGTGATCCTGGTGGTTAGAGGGATATTTGGCAGACTGACTTGTCTGGCTTGTCTCGATTGATCTGCAAGTTTCTAGGTGCAGGCATTGGGCATCTTTGCTTTGTATGACTTTGTTGAGGCCCACACTGCCCAGCTTGGGGGCCACTGTGTCCCACTGGAGCTGCTGCTCTGGTCTTCAGGTCAGGGTCTAGCAAGAGAGAGAGTGGGGATGAAGGGGAAGAGACTTGAAGAATGGAGACAAGACAGAGGTTCTGATCAAGTCTCAAGTCTCATTTATTGAAGGGAAGTCCAGGGTATTTATACAATTTGCCACGTGCCTTGTAGGCAAGGATACCACGTGTGCTTTATAGGCATGTATGGCATGGATAGCACATGCACCTTGCAGCTGGGGGCACTAAACAGCAAAACAAGATATGTGGGATAAACAAGATGTTTATCAGGCTGTTGTAAAACAAGATGTTGATAAACAAGATGTTGTAGGCTGTTGAAAACAAGTCTCTTGTCAGGGTATATGGCTCAAGATGGCTGCAAAGATGCTTTCTGCTAGAAGTCGGCTCCCAACATGACTTCAAGAGAGTCACTTGCCTTTTGTTGAGACTTAGTTTTCACATCAAAAATGGGTATATTGACTCTATATAAGAGTCAATACCTATTTCATGGCATGTTGAAAGGTTGGAATTAAAGATGGATAAAGAAATATCATCAACTCTGAAAGCAAGCTATCAATGAAACCAACTGCTAGTCAGCACACCCCCACTCTCCCTTGGATAGGATAAATACCCGATCTGTTTCTGTTGGATGGATGAAAACTGTGTAAGTCGTTTATTTTCTGTCGTACTGTGTCCTGCCTCTCTGCTGGGATGCCTGGGTGCTGCCAGCAGGCTGGCGATGGGAGGCAGGGCAAAGTCCCAAACCAGGGTCCACAGTGATTCTCAGTCTCCTCTTTAGGTCCCTGGGTGCCACCCGCATGGCACTGAGAGAGGAAGTTGAGAACCGGGGATCAGAGGTCTACCTTTCCTCACAGTGTCAGCATGCTAGGTGAAGAGGGAAAAGGCAGAGCCCAGAACGACTGGGACCCCATCAGATTGAGAGTGAGTACCAGAGCAGCCGGAGTGGCTGGAGGAGAGAAAGCCTTACTCGTGAGTTTGAGGTGAGGCTCTTTAAAACGAAGGCCTTCCCCGCCATGATCCTTAATAAAACAGCTCTCTGAGATCATCCTTTCTTGTTCATACTGGTTTATTTGATGGTGGATGTAAATGCATACACTTTATTCAAGGTGAACCAAGAATTAAATACCTTTTCCGGGAAGGAATACCCCAAAAGGGAAGCTCATTGGCTGTCTAGTCATAAGGTCCCACACACCCTACAATTCTCTCCTCTCTACTGTGGACCTCATGTTTGTGTCCAATCCTAAATGTGTTTGTCGAAACCCATTGACCAATGTGGTAATGTCAGGGGCGGGGCCTGGGGGTCATAAGGTCACAAGGGATTAATCATTCATAAGCGAGGCCCCCAAACATCTGCCTTCCCCTCCTCCTTCTGCCACGTGAGAACACCAAAAAGCCTCTTGCCATGAGGCAGATGCAGAGTAGTCCACCTTGATCTTCAGCTCCAGGGCTGAGAAATAAGTGTCTCTACATTCGCCACCTGATTATGGCTTGGGATTAGAGCAGCCTGGACGAGGCTTCTGAGTTTCTGAGAGTCTGTGGCACCTGGCAGATTTGGATGTTGGAGGAAAAAATAATCACTCAACCTTCAGTTTCTAGTGTGCAAAGGTGAGGACACAGGAAAGCAAATCAACACCCAGTGAAGGGCTTCCGGTTGCTTTCACTCCAGGCTTCCGGTTGCTTCCACCCCAGCGCTTCTCACCTGACAGCAGCCTGCTAAACGTCCAGTCCTTGGCCATGGATGGTGCTTCCCGAGCCTGCTAAACTCCCTTAAACTATTTGCTTCTGACCTCCACTCATCAGCCTCTTGTCAACCACCACCAGGAGGAAGGCGAAGGCCTTAATTGATCAGGCCCCGGCAGTAGCCTTGAGAACCTGATTCGGGTATTGACTGCCGAGGAACCTGCCTGCATTGCTAGGAGCGGCTGAACATCAAAACTATTAACCTCTGGCCTTAGCAGTTGGTGAGGCAGCCCAGCAGCAGTAATTAGGAAGTCAATCGGAATCGCCTGTCTCACTTACACTGGCATGTCAATCAATAGCGGCGGTGACAGGTTCATTAGACCCAAGCCATGCAAGCCCAGACTGTAACAACCTCATAAAATACACCAACGACTCAGGGCAGAGAGAAATCCGCCTGAAGGACTAGAGTGGATGACAATATGTATTGATTAGGACTCCGGCAATTTATGAAGTGCTACTTGTTGGCCGGCCTTTCTGACTCAGTGCTAAATTTCCCCAAGTAGTCGCAAGATGAAACCAAATATTACCCTTAAAAAAATGGTAATCTATCAGGCTAAAACTCCAATGGTTATTTAAGGCTAAAGCCATACCTTTGTCTCTGTGGCCATCAGATTTTGAAAGAAGACATCCATCTGGAGAAGAAGAAGAAAAAAAAAAAAAAGGATAGGCTATGTGATTAGGGAGGCCTCTGCCTTTGGAGAGACAGTGATTTAGGTATTCATTTCTTCCTGGCATTTTTAATGGCTCATCTGGCTTGTACCAGGGGGACAGCTGACACCTGGGTTTTCACAGCTAATTTAAGAGCTCAGTAGAAGGAGTGGGGGGAAGGGGGCAACATAGGATACCTTTTGGCTCCTGCCCCGACCTCATGGATGACGATGCTTGGCCATATTTGCTGGAGATCCTGCCCACCTCTGATTCCACTGAATAGAAGCTGTTATCCCCAGAACAGAGCTGTGACCTTGAAACAGCACAAGGACAGGTGACTGCTCATGGCCTTAACTGGACTTCTGTACTGCCTTCCTGTTAGTCATGGGAAATGGTCAGAGGAGAAATAAACAGTGAATGACCCCAGGGTTCAATGACCCATGCTTCTAAATGTAAGAATTCATTAGCGGATAGAGGCTTGAAGTTGGTTTGACTTTAATAAGACTCCCCAAACTAACATCCCTGACACTAATCCTCGCTTGGGTTATCCTTGGAAGGGATGGCCCCGCTCCACGGAGTGTGCACACTAAAACAGACAGATGGTGGTCAGAAGCAGGTCAGAAGGGCCGAATCCACTCCCTGCTATATGGCAAATGAGCTGTCACCATGAGAAAGACCCCTGCCTCCTTCATTTTAGTTTCTTCATTTATAAAATGGCATAAAAGTGTCACTGTTTCTATCCAATGTGATTACTGTGAATTTTTGATAAAATAATGGAGCAGAAGCTTTTTCTTTTAATTTACAAAATATTGTGTCTGTGCAAAAGTACAGAGGCCTAAAGAGACCATCAACGGGGCTCATCTCATCTCCCAGAGGGGTGGGAAACTTCCACAAGGTTCTGTGGAAGCTGGGACTTTCTCCCCCATGTCTGATGGGCATGTTCAGATTGGTCAAGTGATTGCTAAACTTTGTAATGTGCCCCAGATAACCGCTGGTTCTCCCTCCGGTGGCTTCTGTTGTTGAAACCAGTAACAAAGCAAAGTGTCCTCAGCTGCGTCGCAGAATACTTGATTTTCCTTACATTTATTTACTTCGTAAGGAGAGGGTATTGTGTTAGTGCCACGATGCACATGTGGAGGTCAGAGAACAACTTGCCAGAGCTAGTGGATTCTCTTTCCACCATGTGGTCCTGGGGATTGAATTTGGGCTTGGAAGTAATTGGCTTTGCCTGCTGAGCCATCTCCCTAGCCCAAAGCACACATCTTCAAGTGTAGGCAATTCCTCAAGCAGAATTTTTTTCTGCTCTGGAGGTTCAGAGAATCCGGCTTATTTGTCTCTAACCCCTACACTACCCTACCATGGGCTTCACCTAATTTCCTTTCTGGGATTCCCTTTAAGAAATGATTGCATTTTCCTGGCCATGCTCTTAAATCATCTTTAACAAGCAGAGAAATGGAATTTTATTTCGGTCCTAAAAAAAAAAAAATAACATCATAAACAAATACCCAATACCAAATAAATAAAACAACCCCAAAGTTCAGACACCACGTTCTAGATGTTGTCTCTTACCTGTGAACTGTTCGGTAGCCAGGCCAGTCCTCCACTGTCTCTGTCCTGTGGTCTCTGGTTCTCACCTCCACATCTGCCCTCAGTGTTCTGCATGGCATGGATGCTTCAGTGACTCCTGAGATGAGAGCAGGCTGGCATAACAGCTACCCCTGGGGATTCTCCATTCTTTCTGAACACTGGTGTCTCAAGTTCCAAGGCCAACTCGTCTGAGAAGGCAGCACCAGTCCTAAGATTTGCATTGAAACCACATTGTGCATCCTGATAAAGAGCTTCCCCATACACACCTTTATTGTACATAAGGCTGGGATTCCTCGATCTGTGGTTCTATATTGGTTTCTGGACTTGATCTGACTAAGGACCATGTAATATTGAGTGAGGTACCATCTGTTCATGCTTGGCTGTGTGACTAGGGGCCTCTTCAAGCTGTGACACTTAGCTGCCTCTGCTTGTGTCTAAATCCCCACTAAACTCTTGTTTGTATTCTGAGTGACTTGCAGTTTACAGTTCCCTGGGCAAACAGGTCATGGAGAGGGTTTGAGTCTAACCCGCTCAGTTCAGTGCTTACCATTCACTCAAGCCCACTCTCCTCTGTGTCACCCAAAGTGTGTCCCTGCCTTCTTTTCCTAGGGGACCCTTCTCTGAGCCCCACACTGACGTAGGCTTTTGGAGCCTGAAAACATGCAAACAAACAAAAGAGTGTTTTCACCAGTATAGCTACAACAGGCTTGGGAGTAGCAGAGAAATCCACCTTCATGCCCCAAAGAGACTCATTCTGACCTCTGTCCCCAACTCTATAACCTTATCTGGATGATCAGTTTTGACTTCTGTGAAGTGGAGCAGTAACTACAGTTTTTAAACCTCAAAAAACCACATCGAGCCATAAAAACTGTACAGGCGTTAGGTCATGCCCTGACACTCATGACACTCATGCCCTGACTGTGCTGTTTGTCTCTTTGTGTCACGATATCAACATTTTAAGCAGAATGTTTTGTGATCTCTCATCAATATACATAATCCAGTGTGCAAAGTTAACCTTGGAAACAGGCAAACCTGTGAGTAGGAAGCAATTTTTACATATAAGTGGGCAGAAGTGGAGGGCTAGCTTTTAATTCTTAGTGGATATTTTACAAACAATCTCTGTCTTCCTTGTTGCTTACCAAGGCACTATCTGCTCCATGGCTCAGGTCTTATTCGGAAGTTAAGATGGGCCATATTTGGGGGAGGTAACTGTCTCCCACCGGAACCCAATTCTCAGTCACTGAGGCCACATGTCCCCGCCAGCTCATTCCAAAACAGAGTTGAATAGCTGCAAGATGCCAAAGATACATGCTTTGGGAGACTTGGGAGAGAGGTTATAAAGCTCTCCTCTTCCTAGTACCATGATTGTCCCCTACTCTGTAATTCTCCCGTGAACACCGGCTGGGGCAGATGTGAGTCTATGGGACCACTAGCTTGCCGCAAAGCCTGCACAAGAAACACTTAGGCTCCAAGACGGAGCAGCCAGCCAATTACCACTCTCTTTGCACCTGTGCCTGTTGCAGGCATTTTTATCTTTTTTGCTGTGCTTCATTGACCAATGGATTTTTTTTCCAGCTTTGCACTTTTTTTATTACTATTATTTTTATCTTCATCATTACCTCCCTGCCTCTGATGGCATTTAGATATGAACAGCCTATGAACCTTCCAGCCCGACTGTGCCACAGCAAAAATATTGCCGTTTACATTCTGTGCCAAAGTATTATATAAAAACGCATCAACGAGAAGGAAATTCAGGAAGCTGAGAGTAAAGATATATAGTCAGCAAAGTATATAACTTCTGGCATATTACTGCTTAATCCTAACATAATTATTCTCATCCTTTTATTTGATTAACTTCTAATGGTTCCTCTTGGTGTTAAAGGTCCCACTCTGATCGTTTGATTTTAGTGTCTGCTATAATTACCGATAATGTTCTTTGCAAGACAATTTAATGATAACCGCATAATGGCCTATATGCAGAAAGCTGCAGGGTTTCAAAGCTTTTGAGTAATATAAAATACATTAGACTAACACAAGCTATCAACATGACAAGGAATGTTTGATTTACACTCAGGACTATGTTATAGCATCGTGGAATTTTTTTCTTTTCCTTTTCCTTTTTTTTTTTTTTCTTTTTGCAGCCGTTTACAATAAATGACAGAACAGTTGGACAATCTGCAACTCGCTGATTACAAAAAAGGAAAAAAAATGTATCGTGAAGTTTGGGGATGCTACAGAGGCAGCCAAAGCATCTCTAGTAGAGCCGACTCCTTAGGGGAGCGCTAAGGCAAGCGTGGTGGTCTGAGTCCTGAGTCCTGATTCTCTGGGGATGGATACCAAATGGCCTGCCCTGCCAAACCAACTGGTCCTTCTAGCTTGTCTCCTTACACTGCAGATCCCAGTGGCTCATGAATTAAGTGTTAGTTGCAGGCTCCCGTCTGGGTGGTTGGCCTCAGTCAGACAACAACTTTTAGGATCAAAATAATAATATTTTGTTTTCAGTTATTCCATCTCCCAAAGCAAGCAAAGGGGTGAGCAAACAGAAAACAATCAACAGTTTGGTCCAAACCCCCATGGCAAATAGAACAGACCCTCTCTTCTTGCTCGTCCCTGGTCAATGCCCCCGGGGCCTTAGGCATTCTGCACTTGAGAGCCTGGCATATGTGTCTTTTTCCACTGGAAATAAAGTGATCACTCACTACTCTGGCCAAATGCAGCATAATTGATGGTGTGAGTAGACGGAGAAAATTTCATGTCAGAAAAAAAAAAGGTTAACTGGGGACATATTGCACCCAGGGTCTCTGATTCCAGGATAATGGCATTTGGACAAAAGTAGCTCCCCATCCTTGCTCTTTAGGCCCCCCATTCTTTTCACAGTTCTTTATGCCCCATTAGTATTACTGCAAGTCTCAGGACCTGCCTGCTCGGGCACTTAATCAAAAGCAATGGATTGAAAATCATGTTCCAGCTCTCCTCATATTTGATTCATTTCTTCTAGATAGGGAGAAGTAAAAACACATTACCACCATCCAAACAGCACATGCATTATGCGCTAAGCAGTTGATAAGGCTATCATTGGACTTTATCCCTTTGGGTACTTGGCTGGACAAGCGCTTTCCTATTCATCCGTTCGGTGGGCTGAGGTGGTCATATTTCATCTTTTCCCTCCCTTCTGACAGACAATTTGTTAGTTTTCCACAGATCTCTCTTTTAAAGACACATCCATGCCACTTATTTTAATTGTAGGCTTTAGGCAGCAAAGCCCAGAATGTGTTTCTCTCTCTCTCTCTCTCTCTCTCTCTCTCTCTCTCTCTCTCTCTCTCCTGGAAACCTACTCCTTGGATGTAGTTCCTTCGAGAACAGAATCTAATAATAGGAGAGGCACATTTCTTGGGGGAAGAATTAATTTATACACTTAATTACTCGGGATCCACTTCAAGCTCTCTGCCTTAACACTCTCTCTTTCTTTTGGAGCGTTTTTAACTAAACACTGAGTGCTCTGACAGCCCCCAAGGAGAGCCTGCCTCATTTAGATGGAGAGGCCTGGCCCCTTCCTGCTTCTGCCCCCATGGCCCATTCCTGTGCTCCTGTACCCTTTAGGAAGAGATGGTGCCTCAGCCAGGGATCCAAAGCCCCCATGCCTGTCATATTGATTGGGATGGAGTGAGAGGGGCTCCGGTTCAGTGACCCGCTCTCTGTCACTCCCTTACTCTCTACAGTTTCCCAGTGGATTTTCAGTGGATGCTCAGTCCCAGTATAACTCTAGAAAATGAAATCATTTTTTTTATCTGTTCAAAATGGGGCAACGGGCAGGCCCCTACTCCTTCAGAAGGTCTTAGTCTAAGAAAAGGCTTTTTCTATGTAAGGGAATGTGTTCTGCATCTTGTCCAAAGAGTTAAAAAACGACACAGTTAACTGCAGACTGCAATGTAGAAAAGGCTTGCCTGCCCTGGATTGAGATGGGAGAGTTATTGCTTGCTTCCAACATCAACAGACGAATAGAATGAACAATGGGATACAATGGATTCTAAGAGGCCAGGGAGGCTGCTCCTGACAGTCCAGAGCTTAATTCTAGAAGCTGGGAATCCTAGACACCCAAGTTGCCAGAGTGACTCTGGCCATACAGTATCTATCTCTGAGAGTTCAGGAGGGTTAAAAATGTGGGACACAGTATGAGACCCACAGAAACCATCTGATTCCAAATGGGGACAAGTCAGTCTCTGGAACTTCCCTCCACTATTTCAACGTTGGGGAATTTAGCTGCTTATAGATCCCCCATATTAAATGCACATGGTATCTGGGAATGGTGAATGGAACAGGACATAAGCATCACTTTGAGATTAATTTAGGTTCAATCTTGTGCTGCCTTCACAGAATATTTCACTTAAATTATGGTATCAAGTTGAAAATGTCTTCTTAGGATCATATATTCCATTATATAACAATATAAATTAGATATGTTACTGCGATAATTATTTTTAAGCCTTTTGAAAAATGTAGAAGACAAACTAAATCTACCATTTGTCAAGCCTCAGAAGAGAGGATTGTAAATATTATTTTTTTATGCTTGGAAGCAATATAGAAACTGTCAGAGGAAGAGAGGGGAAGATTTGGCTACATAGAACAACAAAATATTTACATTTTAAAAGTACTGTAGCCACTAGGACAAAGGGTTAGTATCTTCATTATTTACAGTTATAATGTTACTTAATAAGAACATGAGGTTTCCACAAACTACAAATGTTTATATATACATTGTACTCCAAGTATGCATATATATACATATATTTCCTAGAATAAGAAATACAATCAATAAACAAAAATTTACTCATTACTCAACCTCATTAGAAATCAAAAAATGTAACAAACTACATTTACTTCCTTAAGCATCCAGGTAAACCAAACCCTTCAGTGTATTCTATTTTATCATCTTGGGCTTTTTCTACTTGATTTAACTTACCAACCTGTCAGCCATACTAATATTGGATTAGGGCACATGATATTTCAGTTCTGGAGTAGCCTGGAATTAAACAGAATTTAAAATTAATTTTTAAAAATAGTCATCATTTTGTGCATTAAATTTGTGTACTAGTGTGTGTGTGTGTGTGTGTGGTATATATGTGCAGACAACAATCTAGTTGGCTTGAGACTCACTATTTTAGATCAGGTTAGCCTTGAACATATGTCAATACTCTTGCCTCTGCCTCCCCAGTGCTGAAATTATATGGTGTATCACCATATACTGATAGATAACTATTCTAAAAAAAAAATTGGGTGGGTGGGTGCTGGAGAGATAGCAAAGTGGTTAAGAGTTCTTGGTGTATAATCATGGGCACTACAGGTTCTCACACCCATATAACAGGCCAGATATACGAGAACCAATCCAGCTCCAGGAGGTTTGATGGCTTCTTCCAACCTCCATTTGTACACATGTGCATATACATACATGTACGTAAATACATAAATAAAATAAACCTTTAAGAGTTTTTTTTTTCATTCCAATATCTCAAACTGTCTCTGTTGCATGCTCCTAGTGGTCTCATAAGTAGACACAATCTTTCAGAAAGCAATCCAATGACATAAAAATTTTTTTTATATTTTTGACCCAAGAACCCCACTTCTGGGACTCTACCCTTAAAAGCTATCTCAGAAGTCAAAGCTAATCTGGGAAGACCTTTATTGCTGCATGGCTTACGAAGACAAAAATCGAAGTCAAGCCAGCCCCACAGGAGGAGCTTGCATGGTGCTCATGCTATGAGTACTTGCTGACTTACAAAAGTCACCATGTAGGAAAAGCTCTGTTTACTAACATAGGAAAAGCTAGTTCATAAAATTAAACATAGGATTTCCATTATATGCAAAATAAACACATGTGCAAAAAGACAGAAACACATCAAATTTATGTCAGTTACTAAGATCACCACACACCTAGAAAGGAGAAAAGTCAAGACCAAAGCGAAACAAAGTCAACTGGCCACACCCTTTTAGTATCCCTATGAACATTTAGACACTCCACATGTTAACAGTATGGTGGTGGCTCTGATAAACCATGTGGTCACTTGGGAAAACAGCTGGGAAATTCTTAGCAGACTGAACAGGCTGCCATATGAGCCAGTAACCCCTCTTCTAAATATTTACCTAAAAGAAATTAAGTCATCCTCTCACCAAAGCGTGGGTGAGAACACTTAGAGTATCCCTAATAGTCCTAAATACCTCACACAAGACAAGTCAAGTGTTTTATCAGCTAGCAAATAAGTGATAAATATCAACACACCAATACAGTGGACTAAACACTCGGCAGTAACGAAAGAGAGCTTCAGATGCACGCGACACATGTTAATTCTAGATGCAGTGTTACTAAGTGGAAGAAGCTAAACTTAAGACTCTATATCACATTACTATACTTAGATGACATTCTGGGAAAAGCAAAGTTATAGATAGAGAACTTCAGGGGCTTCCCATGGAGGAAGAGACTGGCTGTCAAGGAGTTATGAGGCTTACAATGGTGTGTATGAATGGGATCTCTTGTTATATGACCTTATGCATTTATCAAAACTTGTAGAATTGTATTCCCCACAAAAATTATTTGTTTTTCTGCATGCCTCAACTAACTTTATCCTTGCCCTCCCCAGAGCCATCCAGAGTTTTGACAGAGCATTGAGATTACAGATAATTGTTTCTCCATCTCTCAAATTCTCTGGCTTAACTTTAAAAATAAAAATGTATCTCTGAGCTTATTGTCTCCAGAGAGGATCAAGAGTAGATGGATAGACATTTGTGCTTTTATTCAAAGGTCTACTGATAGGGAACAATGTGAAAATTATTTATAAATGTTGAAACTCCCTGAGCCAGGAGAATGTCCCTAACTGGCTCATACATTTTGGGTTTTTAAAAACGTGCTATTTTTTTTCCTGCCTTGATTTCAGCTCTTAAATAAGGTAACGGTGTGTTTTGTTTTTAAAATATAGTTAGCTTAGAAAATAAAAGTCTTGGAAGTATAATTTATTGCAAGTATAATTAATGCAAGATTGGTTCAAAACAAGAAAGTTTATTGATGTAAAATGCTATACTAATAGGTGAAAGATCGTGACGTGTATGGTCATCTCAATGGCTTCAGAAAATCTGTTTTCGAAAAACTCAGCATCCTTTCATGATAAAGCCCATGTACTGGCTGGTTTTGTGTGTCAACTCCACAAGCTGTAGTTATCACAGAGAACGGAGCTTCAGTTGAGGAAATGGCTTCATGAGATCCAGCTGTAAGGAATTTTATAAATTAGTGATCAAGGGTGGGAGGGCCTGTTGTGGATGGTGCCATCCCTGGGCTGGTAGTCCTGGGTTCTATAAGAAAGCAAGCTGAGCAAGCCAGGGGAAGCAAGCCAGTAAGTAACATCCCTCCATGACCTCTGCATCAGCTCCTGCTTCCTGACCTGCTTGAGTTCCAGTCCTGACTTCCTTTGGTGATCAACAGCAATGTGGAAGTGTAAGCTGAATAAACCCTTTCCTCCCCAACTTGCTTTTTGGTCATGATGTGTGTGCAGGAATAGAACCCCTGACTAAGACAGTCCAACAACGGAGATAGAATCGAGTGTCTTAACTCCAACAAAGGTGTCTGCTAGAAACTTACCCTTAGTTTAGTCCTGCTTACTGGTGTGAGGATGAAAACCTTCCATAAGATCAGGACTAAATTAAAATGTCCACTCTTTTCCATCCTATTCAACGAGGTAATGTTCTAGCCAGGATAACTAAACGAGGAAAAGACAATAAAAACCATCAAATTGGAGAAATAATTAGAACCATATAGGACATGATCTTCCATATACCACATCCTGAAGAATCTGAAAACAAAAGACTATAAAAACTAAGAAATAAGTTGAGCAAAGTTGTAGGAGACAAAAATTAACAGACAAATATCAATTGTTTTCTAAACGGAAGTAATGAATACTCCAAAATGATATTAGAACAAGAAATCCATTTACAATAGCATCAGAAAAAATGAAATATTTAGGGAAAACTTTAACAAAAGAAGGCAAAAACATGAGAGGGAGAGGCACAATGTCTGAGCTGTGGAAATGAGGGCCACAGTGTTAGCATAAGGACACACATGCAGCCGTGGAATGGAGCTGATGATCCAGAAATACAGCCCCTCAGCCATGGCCAATTGGTTTTCAATAAGAGCAAAACGACAATTCAGTGAGAAAGACTGCGTGCTTTCCACAAAGGATGCCTGGGCGAGTGGGATGCAAAAGATAAGTCTGGGACCCTTTCTGTAAATGCTGTGCAAAACTTAACTCAAGAGTATATGGTAGGCTTGAAGAAGGTATGGTATAAGCCTCCAAGAGCTGATTGATTAACGATATCTCAAATGCAACTCTGAAACTATATAGCAAAAGGAGAAAGAGGAGAGTCAGACTTCGTTGAAATGAAAAGCTTTTGTGCAGCAAAAAAAAAAAAAAAGTGTCCGTCTGGAAAGTGAAAAGATAATGTCCGGCAGCAGAGGAGACATCTCCAGATGGTGTGTTAGAGAACAAGTTTGACTCCACAGCATAAAATTTCTAATGATTCAACAATAAGGGTGTAAATTATCTAATTTAAAGATGAATGATCCAAGGTTGATCCCTTGCCTCTACATGCATATGGACACACACACACA
>JANHMN010000013.1:12524376-12535207 GCA_030674055.1 Rhabdomys pumilio
GTATCAGAAACCCTAGCCTGCCTCTGTTTATTAATAATGCTTAGAAACAGAAAAAATTTAATTCTGAACTCTGGAAAATTAGAAGAAATGAAAGGCTAACTCCTAAACTGTTCAGGAACAAAGAAGTTGTTGATCAGACTTTGACAATTACGGACACACCAGAGATACCAACTTTATTTCTTGCTCTGGGCCTCGGTTGTGTGTGTGTGTGTGTGTGTGTGTGTGTCTGTCTGTCTGTCTGTCTGTTTTTGTATGTAAGTGTGTATGTATACATGTGTGTGTGTGTGTGTGTGTGTCTATGTGTGTTTCAGTAACTTCTTTATCTATATCAAAATACCCAACACATACACCCATATAATATATACATGTGTCATTTACAAATATTGTGGTTAAGAAGGCATCTACTATAAGTGTCCAAAAAATTGCTGAAGGAAGATCCCAGGCTCAGAAAATATGCAAAGACAGAGAGCATTTATTCTGCAAAAACTTCCAACATGCAGGGATCAACCATTCTTCAAAATGGCGACCCCAGACAAAGGCGCGCAGACCTTCTTATAGGGAACTGGGGGCACTCTCTAAAAGGCTTAGGCAATCTAAAATTGCATTGATAGGTGCTGGGGAGGTCACAGGTGGTCAGTGGTCTGCATTCCTATGTCATGAACGTTTAACCATAGGATGAAATAGGGCTGCCCAGCACAGCTGGCTCATGCTGAGATAGTTCTCCATTTTTGTGGTTATCCCCAGGCTGTTTTGGGGAGGGGATTTTTATGACCTTGTTCTGGATTTTATAGTCTGTTCCTGGAGCTGGTGGTTATGACCTTCTTTTTGAAACCAGGCCCAGTCCTTAAATGGAGACAAATCGGGTTTGTGTTGGCTTTTCACTACAACAGATCCATCAAACCAACTGTGGCATAGCTCAGTTCTTTTTTCAAATAATATTTAGACTTTATTTATTAATCTGGTATTATGTCAATAGTGTGTGTGTGTGTGTGAGAGAGAGAGAGACAGAGAGAGAGAGAGAGAGAGAGAGAGAATGAGAACAGAAACAACAGAGAGAGAGTTTGCAGGAGCTTGTCTCTCCTCCCACTATGCAGTTCTGGGAGTCAAAATCATGTTGTGAAACTTGCCACTAAGCATCTTTGCTAATCCATCTCGCCAGCCCCTATAGCTCAGTTCTCATGTTCACAAACATGCAGGTGATAGTTACGGGCTCACCTTAATGCTTTACTTAGTTTGGGTGTTTGTGGGCATTAACTTGTGGCCCTCAGGTTGGCACATCAGAGTCCCAACTGCTGAAATCTAGTCAGTAGATCATTCGTGATTACAGAAAGAGCAAAGCAACAGACTGCTCTTACTGTGTATCAGTTCTCCAGAGAGGACCTAGTCTCCGTGGTACAAACCATGAGGTAGTGTTTCGAGAGCAGTTGCCTGAGGAACATGGGCCCTGCAGAAGATGCAGAGATTCGAAGTCTTAGTCTGAGAATGAATCACACTGGTGGCTTGTGCTCAGTGCAGCTATGGCCAGTACTCACAGTATGAGCCACGGACCCTTACTCCAACCGAAAAAGACCTCCTCTAAACTGTAAGTATGGTCCTCTGCTCCAAGTGATGCACTTGAGTGTATTCTGAATTCATTCTCTTCGGTGACAGAAAAGAAAAGAAAATAGGCCCAGTGTACTTTAGACCTGGCCTACTCCCAGTTCTCTGGGATGAACACTTAATTTTTCAACAACTAAAACAGGTATCTGGAAATACGGCTAACAGTAGAGAAGGCATACGTGGTGGGGTTGCTCCTTAGGTTTGCGAGCTATCCATCCTGGTAGAGGGCAGCCCTGCCCTAAACTGAGCATCCTGGCATCTGAGGCAGTCCTTTTTTTCAAAGTCTCACACATCCATTATCACTGTTGACCCCCCTCAATGCCCGAGTGAGGTGAGTTGGAAGGGAATGGAGGCCCCATTTGGCCAAGGTTAAGTGGCTTTGCTGAGGTCATTCGTTCCAGTAGCAGAAGGAGCCTAGAGCGTGGGCCTCTGGGCTAGGACATCTGGGACATGGCTGGCACACAGACACGGTGCTCATGCACACTCGTGCACACACGTACCACTCGTATTGTTAATGAGACTTTTGTTCAGCTGGGGCTCCCAAGTCCTTGTGAGCAAGAACTGTTTTACAGTTCTAAAAAGCTTCTATTAAAGAAAACAATTAATTACTTTCCAAGTTGGTTCCTTTCTTTATTCCCAAGGTGACCAGACCATTCTGTCAGGGTTAAAGGACAGTTAAGAATAAAAGAACATTGCCCATTCAAAAAAACTAACTGCTATATATCAGGCCATTGTAGACCTCCAAAATCGTCCTGAACGCTGGCTGTTTCTATAAATATGAACAGTTTGACTGCCATTTTGTAGATATTATCGTAAGCAGGCCACTCTGCCGAAATGTGCACAGGGTCCTTTAGCTGTCACACCTGTTCTATATGGAGTCACTTCACATCTCTTGCATGGAAGTACACTACACTCACCTTGTGTAGGGATGTGGTACACCTGTCCTACACGGAGGATGCCTATGCAAACTCCATAGGGCATCATCAGAGATTTGTGAGGGTCACCTGGCCTTCCCACATCTTTGCCTCAGCACCAATCACTTCTGGGGTCTCTTCCTTTGTTCTTTGCATCAACTCGCCTCTTCAGCCTCCTACACATCTGTTCCACACATCCTGCAGCCAGGGGTGAACATGAAATTAGAGTGTAAGTCATAAGGCAGCCAGCTGGCAGAACTAGGGCCCAAAGAAAGGAAACTTGAAGGCCATTGGCAGACCAAGGTTGAGTAGGATTGAGCCTTAGGGCCTCAGATGCCCAGACAGGATAAATCCGCAAACCTTCCTGGGGGAGATTGACTGCGGATGAGAGATTTTGATTGGAAAAGAGAAACAGAAACTTTGCTTCTGTCTAACCCCAGAGGTTGGCCTCTGCCTGTCCGCCCTCTTCCCTCTCACAGAGCTGGGCAGCGTAGCAGCAGCAGCAGGGCCACTTCTGTTTCCCTTTTATTTTCCTTTCAAAAGTCAGAAAGAGACTGGAGATGGGGTGTGCACAAGGACTTCGCGCAAAGCCCCAGCTGACTGGCCCCACAGAGGATAAATGACTCGGGTCTCCGTGCGGCAGGTGTTACACAACTTGTCTATGTTGGCTTGAGACCTTGGTGATCCGCCTCTAATTGAAATCGCTTTCCCTGACCTCCTCTATAAGCCAGGGCTTCTGCTGAGGTGGAAGGAAATCCTGGCTGGGCCTGTGTTCCTCTGTTCGTCTCTGCTCGCCCACCCGAGACCTGCCCAGGGCGGCCTGCAGGAGGCTGGCAACGCCCTCTAGGGGACGTTTTAGTCTGTTTAGGAGAGAGAGGGTTTGGAGGTAGGATTGTTAATTAGCATTACAACTTAAAAAGCTACCTTAACTATCCTAGACTTTGGATGATATGTGGAGGCAGCCTAGCATAGCCCGTGAAAGATGGTGTATTTAGGATGACTTGTGTCTTCGCGCTGCTTCCACACAGGTGGCAAAGCACTTCCACCCGCTTCTAGTTATACTCTGGTTTTCAAGAAGACACCGACAAAAGAGAAAGACCCCCCTCCTCTCACCGGGAGTCTTTTGCCACTTGGGACTTACAACTCCCGAAGCTGGCTGACTGGAGCACACCTGTGTCCACCTCTCCCTATTGGTCATGCTCAGTGTACAGACACAGAAACACAGACGTGCACATTCCAGACACACCCTTTCAACATACTGTGATACGTTGCATAGAAAGAAGCTCGGGTGGCCTTCCGTTGAGTATTGTCAAACTTACTTATGAATAACTCCGAGAGCTCTGGCTTTGCCGTGGCTATGACTGACTCTACACAGAATCTCACATCGTTTTAGTCTAAGTTAATTTCAATTCCTTTCTTTCTATCCCAAGAAGTTGGGTTTGCTTATTAAAAGGGCTTGGGAGATTCCTTTAAAGTTGAAAGCTACTCTTGCTATATTTCTAGGTCTTGTCATCTCCAAAAGAACAAGAAATAGGGACAGTAACAAGATGTTTAAAATGTCATACAAAATAAAACCTGGAGCTCTCAGGAGCCCAGGACAACAGCTGCAAAGACAAATAATGCTGATGGATGATGGTTGAGAGTGGGTTTGCCATCCTCCTGCCTCAGTCCTCCATGTGCAAAAAATCCTGGGTTTAAAATTTGGAGGGGAGAGGGTTGGGGTGACTGGAGACCCCCAGAGAAGGAGGCACACTGGGAACCCACGTTGGATGATTAAAGGCCACACGTGATTTGTTAGTTGTGTCCTAGCTGATTCCTGAAGACTTTTTTTTTAAGTTATTAAATAATTAAAATTGGCAAAAGGAAAACTTCCCCTAAATACCTCCTGATAGCCTACTGTGTGCTGACACTACTATGTCATCCACTCTCTTAAACGTTCCTCCTCCATCCTTACCCCTTGTCAAGTGTACACTGCTACACCTGTGTCATAGCAGAAGCCTCTGGAACTCATTTCGTGAACAAAGTTTGAACTGAGTTTGCTGGACTCTAATCGATGTGTCACCCTAGTCCTAGAAACTGGCTGGCGGGGTCCATATTATTTTTACAGATTTCTGGCTTAATTAAGGCCATCTGTTATAGCGAATAGTTCAGTCTGATACTTGCCTGAACATAAGCCCTGCATGTTAAAGCCAATACCAGGGGAAATTCAAGCAAAGAATGGAACCAATACAAACCATTTGTGTAATTCTGAGGGAAAAAAAAGCAATAATCATATAGGGTGAAAGATAATAAGGTTAATAAGAAAATAAAGCAAAAAGAGGCAATAGCCAGAAGATATTAAGAAATCCTTCAGAGAAGATAAAATTCAAATGTCAACAGAATATGAGAAGATGCTTACTGCTTCTATCTAGTCATCAGATAACAAAGTGATGGGGAAATCATCTCCACAATCAAATCTGTAAAAGGTGTCACGTGCTAACGCCTACCACTGCCACAGCTGGGGGGGAGCTTCCTCTACACCAGATTATGGGTGAGGTGAATCATCAGACGCTTTTGGAAATAAACTAGGAAGTAATTATTAAATTAAGGTGCCCTTTAACCCAGCTATGTAACTCCTGGGAACTGGTTCTTTAAAAAACAAAATTTCAGTAGGAAAATATCTATTCCAAGCAAAGGTTTCTCATATCAACGTTGTCTGTAGCTGCATAAAACTAAAAGCGAGATGAAGGCCCATTTGCAGAGGAAATGGGGAAAACCATGGTGACATTTCTTCTGTGGATTCCTAGGGCTCCTGGTGCACAGAGCCCTGTTTCTGCTGACTTGGGGTAATTCCAGTGATGCAATTTTAAGGAAAGAAGAACAATGTATAGAGAAAGGGAGGGGTGCGGTGTGATAACTCTCACAATGTGCACACAGGTAGTCATATATGTGACTGTGAGCACAAAGAGTACTGAAGAAGGAATAAAAACAGAGAGATGCCAGGAAACAGGAAAGGAGGTCAGGAGGGTGTGCTGGGTTCACAGGGAATCAGAGAGATTCCAAAAGATGCAAAATATGAAAGGGTGTCAATGGAATCCACCCAAGTGGCATGACTCAGTGCATGTAAAATTCTCTCTGTGTGCATATCCATACACATGCACACATGTTTGTCTGTATGTGATTGGACAAACTAGCTCTAAAACTCACATAAAATTTCCTGGAGTGAAAAATTGTTAAGATACTCTTGACAAGCAAATCCTAGATGTGTGTGTAGAGACTACGTCGTCTTCCACTATCGAATGCCCAGACTCTGGATTTGCACAACTACAGCAACTCAGAGGACACAGAGGAAAGGAAAATGAGTAGCCCAAGAGACTTGACCAGGGGCTTTGGGAAACAAATGTATACATCCACATACATATGGGTGGGTGGGTAGGTAGGTAGGTAGGTAGATAGATAGATAAGTGGGTGGGTGGGTAGGTAGATGGATGGATGGATGGATAGATGGATGGATGAATGGATGGATATATGGAGTCCTATCCTAGCTTGTGTCTTTGCTATGATAAAACACCATGACTAAAAGCAACTTGAGAAGAAGAGGGTTTATTTACCTTACATGCCTTGTTTTCAGACCATTGTGGAGAACTTAGGCAAGGAACCTGGAGACAAGAAAAGAAGCAAGCTGTGGATGAAGAATGCTCACTGGCTTGCTCTCATAGCTTGCTCAGTTTATTTTTCTATACAACCCAAGACCACTCATGCCTAGGTATGGCCCACAGTAGTCTGGGCCCTTCCACAACAACCATTGTGTTACAATTACTTTTCTCTTGCTGTGACAAGATACCATAACCAAGGCAACTTACAGATGAAAGCGTTTATTGGCTTACGGTTTCGGAGGTTGAGGCAATGACTATCCTAGGATAGCAGCAGGCAGAAACAGTAGCTGAGAGCTTAGCTTGATCTTGATCCACAAGATCAAGGGACAGAGAGAGACAGAGAGAGACAGAGAGAAAGGCAGAGAAAGAGACAGATAGAGAGAGACACAAAGAGAGAGAGAGGTGAAACTCCAAAACTCACTCCCAGGGACACATATCCTCCAACAAAGCCTCCCAATCTTCCCTAAACAGTTCCACTAATTCAAATCTATGAGTTTCTGGGGGCCGTTCCCATTCAAACCACCACAATCATCAGGGTTTTTAAATGCCCCCACAGACTTGTCTCCAGGCCAATCTGATGGAGTCATTTTCTCAGTTGAAGTTTCCTCTTCCCAGATGACGTTAACTGAAATGTTCCTGGCAAAAACTTAACTAGCACAGATAGATGAAAGAGAGAGATTAGATAGATAGATAGATAGATAGATAGATAGATAGATAGATAGATGACAGATGGGTGGATAGATAGATATGATAAATCAATTGATAGATGATAGATAGATAGACATGATAAATTGATATATGATAGATGAAGAAAGATAATAGAGATAGATTATAGATAGATATAGATAGATGGATAGGTGATAGAGATGATAGATATAGGTAATAGGTGATAGATAAATGATAGATTAGATATAGATGATAGATTCATGATAGAAGATAGATGATAGATATAGATAATAGATGATAGGCAATTGATAGATATAGATGACAGATAGATATAGATAATAGATGATAGATAGGCAATAGATAAATATAGATGATAGATAGATTAGATAAAGATAGATGGTAGATATAGGAAAGTAGGAAAGAAGGGAGGGGAAAAGTAAGAGAGGTGGATTTGCAGACTCTTCAAGGTGTCTACAGAGATGCAGAGTACAGGAAGTGCTCAGCTCATCAGTCACTGACAGTGGTGTGTCTGTTAGTGCAGTCACCTTGGCAAACTGACTCTACCTATTTCAGTGCAAACAAATCCTATTGCTGAGCTTCACTGAACAGACTGTGGTCACTGGAGCAATGAAAGCCAGCACAGGACTATTTGTAGCAGCAACTCACCATGTTCTAAATTCAAAATTGCAAGACGTCTCCTGGCTTTAAAATGACTATGTAATAGTGTATTCTTACCATGGGACTGGTTTGAATGAGAATGGCCCCCAGTGAACAAATGACTTCTGTCAACATCACCATACAACTATATCTCCAGGTAATGATGAGAAAGGTGAAGAGCTAGACACAAAGAAACACACTGATGTAAAGGTAGAGCATCACAGCTAATTTATGCAATTAAGGGCTGACACAGTGGTGAATGAGAATGCTCCCCATGGGCTTATATGTTTGAGTACTTGAGCTGCAGTTAGTGGAACTGCTAGGGAAGGATTAGGAGGTGTGGCCTTGTGGAAGGAGGTGTGTCCCTGAGGTTTCAAAATCTCACTCCACTTCCAGTCCCCCCTTTCTCTTTCTCTCTCTCTCTGTCCATCTCCCCGTCCCCTTCCTTCTCGCTCTCTCCCTCTCCCCTTCCCCTCCCATTCCCCTCCCCCTCCCCACTTCTCTCTTCCTTGAACTCGTGGATCAAAATGTAAGCTCTTAACCCAGCCACTACCTTACCTCGATCCCCACTGCGATAGTCACGGACTCACCCTAATCATCTAAAATGTATTTAAACAAGTTAAGCATTTTCTGTTATAAGTCACCTTGATTGTGGTGTTTTATCTCATGACTAGAAGAGTAACTAAGATAGTAGTAGTTAGACTGGTATTCAGTTTATAATAATTTATCAGCCTGAAAATGTATGATTGGTGCACATTTATGCATCATGATTCAATAAATACACAAATAATGACAATGGCAACTACATCAGGAGATGAAATTTGAGCTAACTGTTGCATTCTCACTTTTTCAATATTTTGAGTTTTACCATCTGTATGTATTGTTTATAGGATCTGAAAATTACAGTTATTTTAATTGTGAAAATAGCTTAAAATGACTGAGAAGCACAGTTATGTTCATTCAACTAATTGAACTAAATATAGGTCCTTTAACAAAAGTATTGATTATTATTATTTTTTCATGTGTGTGTGTGTGCTTATGTGCATATATGTGTATGTATACATGTGTGTTTGTGCATGTGGAGGCCAGAGGACAACCATGGGTATCTTCTATCATTCTCTGCTTTAGTTTTTGAGAGAGGGTTTCTCATTGAGCCAGAGCTTGACAATTTAGCTAGAGCAGTTGGCCAGGAATCTCCAAGGCTCCTCCTGTCTCCATCCTCCTAGGGCAGGGCTCATGGAGTTGCAACACCTTGGTTCCTTTGTTGATTCATTTTACATGAGAGCTGAGTTGTAAACTCAGGTTCTCATGTTTGCACATCAAGCACTTTGCTGACTGAGCCATCCCTCCCCTCCCACAGTCAGGGTTTTATTTTGTTGTTTCAGAACTGAGGATTGATCTTACCTCTTCACACATGCTGAGAAAGCACTTCACCTCTGAGCTACCACCCCAGCCAGGATTTTGAGAAAAGATAGGGACTTGCCAATCTCAGTAGGTTTTTTTGTTTGTTTGTTTTTTTGTTTGTTTGTTTGTTTGTTTTCCTTGCTTGGATACCGACTCTCCTGTGCTCTTGAGAGATCACACATCCACACCTCTGTCCATAGCAAACACCACAGCACCGGGCTCTTTCACATGACTCAGGGCCAAGTGTTATAGATAGAACCCGGCCAGAGAAACAAGAAACCCTGGTTTCTAAACTTCTTGAAACCTTAGCAGTTGGATAATTTAGAAACTACTTCCCTGATTTTATCGAGTGCCCTATCCAATCAATTCTAAGATCCCTTGTCAATCTGATACTCTTTCATGATTTAATGGTGTGGGGTAGATTTCAGATTTTGGAGTCAAGTTCTTTGGGCACCACCCTCATGTACTTGGTATCAGCTACATGAGGAATGCCAGAGTAGGCACTTGGAGCACGCGCTAGAAGGGAGCTTACCCTGTAGAGTGAGAGACAGGCAGCAAATGAATGAACAAGTGGATGGATGGATGGATGGATGGATGGATGGATGGATGGATGGATGATGGATGGATGGATGGACACCAAGGTAAAGACTCTGGTGATAAATTCTTGCAAAGAGGGCAGTATGAGCTACAAAAATTATCCACTAGGTTTCACAGCAGGTTTTGGGGCTCATGCTACTGGAGGAGCTAGTCTGGAGCAAGGATGAGGTCAAGGAGTGTTCAAACCCCAGAAATCAAGTCCTGAGGTCAGCAGAAGTAGGACTTCTCCCTTGTTCTGGGCCTGCCTGTCCCTACACATACACTGTGTCCCTATCTTTGCCTCATCAGAAGTCACATAGCCTGGTAGCCAGGTTAAATTTCCTCTTTCCTTATGAGGTCATGTCCAGCAGCACCTGGGATTCCTTCTTATGCCAACAAGATATCCCCAGCACCCTGGTCTGGACCAAGGATGTACAATCACTTCATAACCCCTACTTACCCACCAAAGATTTAAATAGGCTTTGTTCCCTCAATTAAAGGATCTCTCAATGAAATCTGCCTGCCTAAAGTCTGTTCTTATCAAGCTCACAGCTGTCTGAGGTTTCTTAATACCCCCAGTAATTTCTGCCTTGCTTTTACCTCTCAGTCCCCTGGTCTGATGGTGGGTGGTCACACCATTAAGGGAGGAGGATCGAGTGGGAAGGACAGGGCAGAGCTGGGAACCTAAATAACAATACTTTCAGAGGACTGTGAGGAAGGAAGTCACATGAGGTACCTGGTGGATGAAATGGGA
The DNA here is from genome assembly GCA_030674055.1 of Rhabdomys pumilio. Classification (NCBI taxonomy): domain Eukaryota; kingdom Metazoa; phylum Chordata; class Mammalia; order Rodentia; family Muridae; genus Rhabdomys; species Rhabdomys pumilio. Next base: position 12,534,582 of record JANHMN010000013.1, read on the forward strand.
AGAGAGGGGATGGTGAAAACCCACCAACACAATTCAGAAGGTTTCCTGGGAAGCCAAGCGATCATGTGGCATCTAGACAGAAATGTTAGGTTAAGAAGGCAATTTTGCTTTATTATTGATTGTTTTGTTTAGAGAACCAGAGTAGGGCATGTTAATGCATTGGCAGGTTGATAAGTGGGATCTGGGGGAGGAAAACAGATGACGGACAGGAGACCACACCAACATGGAGACAAAGGCTTGAGAGGCACAGGGCATGGAGGCAGTGTACAATGAATTACTCTTAGGATGGGCAGCTCTTCTGTGAGGCCCAAAGGGAAGAAAAGAAGGTACAGGTGAGACAGGTAATCTGTGGAGGAAAGATTTAGGAGGCAGTCCCATCCTGATCCTTTTCCCTCATTGAAGTATGAAGTCTCATCCACTGAGATCTCATTCGGGGTACCTGGAGACAGCTAAAGGACTTAGTAGGTGTACTTCTAGGATTGAGTTGAAGTCTGTAATCATAAAATCCCATAAACACTACAATAAATTTTTAGAGCATCAATTTCTCCTTTGATATATAAAAATAGTAAGATTCAGATTGCCTTGGTTCCTTATGACTCTGTAAGTAACCCCTAGTTCTTTCTAGG
>JANHMN010000013.1:12535607-12548537 GCA_030674055.1 Rhabdomys pumilio
CTCACTCGTCCTACCCGTCCATCCTTCCATCTGTTCATCCACCCATACATGCATCTATTCTTTGAGCCTCTCTGAAGCTAGCACTGGGTGCTGGGATAACAACATCCCGATTTGTTTATTAGTTATCTGATGATTGATTCTGTAATTTGCTCAACAGGTGTTTGCTGAACGTCGTCTATTTTTGTGATTCACCCTTTACTGCAGCCTGTGGAGAACATAAGGATGCAGGGGGATTCTGTCCATTCCCATGACGTTTACGCAGAGGCAGGAATGTCCTTTGCTTCTAAAGTAGAAAAGCCAGCACTGCACGAGGTCCGCCAGGCCAGAGTTCTGACTCTGAGCTCTGTATACACAAGGGCATCTCTGGCTAGAGGCAGGATTTCAGCTCCGCCTCACACCTCAGACTCATATCTTCAGAGAAGGAGGGGGGGGGAGTGCAAACTTGAAGAAATAGTACGATATTAGAGCAAAGTCATAAACATAAAACATTAACATGTAATTCCCTTATGCTTTTGAAAAATTACTTCATAAACGCAAAGTAAAATATTTTTCCCTTTTTATTACCTGACAATTACATATTAAGAATTTCTTTTTATGTTTAAAAACATATGCAAGCCGGGGAAGGCAGACGCCGAAATGTAATTGCTTTCCTTCTATAAGAATCAGATGTCATTTGCTTCCAACTCAACTCTGAAAAGGAGATAGGAAAAAGCAAATTGTTGTATACATTAAATTTGGAAACATCTGATAGCTTTCCTCAATTAAACTATTTAAATGGAAAAAGATTGCTGTACAGCTCTATCATATCCCACTGAATAAAACCTCGGCTGAGGCAAATTGGCAGTGGCAGGTACCAAACGCATCGGCCATAATGAGATTGGACAAGCTAGTGGAGGTCATTGGTAATTGTTATTATATGCAATATCGCACTGTCAGAAACAGAAACAGAAACAACACCCTAGCAGCAAGCAGACCAATCAATGTAAAGGGCCTGATGGTCTGAGCAGGGGCTGGGAGTGGGGAGCTACTGAGCTGGGGTAACTGAAGGATGTCAGGAGAGCCAGAACTCTTAGTGGGGCTGGTGAGAAGGGGGTTTGTTGCTGTGTATGCTTGGCATGTGGTAGTTCAACCGTTACTCATCTTATAGGTGCAATGTTGCCTGTTTGCTTCTGAAGCAGGGTCTCAGGCTGGCCCCGAGCCACTGAATGGCACCCTGAGGAAGGATGTGAGAAAGAAGGCAAGGCTTGCATTTGCTGTGGGTTTGCCCTGAGCTATGGTCCTGATTCAAGTGACTCAAAGTTGTCCATTTGTTCCGGTTTTGTTTCCCCAACAGCTTTCTAAATGTTAAAAAGGAAAAAGGACATTTACTTGTCTTTATGACTCAAGTATCCTTGTGAAACTTCCAAACTGAAGAAAGAAGAGCCAGCCAGAGCTGGTTGAGGCCGTCTGGGACCTAAGCAAACCTGAATGTCAGAGACCCAGCAATGCAGGGTGCTGTCCTCTGAGATCAGTCAAGGGATTGTTACCTTGAAACGGGGTGGATACAACCATTTTCATAGACTAAGAGCCTCGAGATGACTGAGGCGCTTGCTACCTGACAGTCCCCAGTCTTGCTAATGTTTCTAGCATGCATGCTAGGGTTACAGGTGTGTGTCTCCCAGCTTAGGATAAAAAGATATTATTTCTGATGTTTTAAGATTTATCTTCTACTTTTGTGAATGAGTATTTTACCTTCACGTATGTCTGTGTACTGTGTGCATGCCTGGTGCCCACAGAGGCCTGAAGAGGGCACTGGATTTGCAGGAACTGAAATTATGGATGGTTGGGTCGGGAGGCACTGTGGGTACAGGAATCAAAACTAGGTCCTCTGCAAAAGCCGCACACACTCCTAAGACTCTGGCCCATACTCCATTTGTTTATTCCCATGGATCACCTGTCCCCTGTACCCAGAACTGGTGATACACAGAGGATGCAGAGCCTAGATTCTGTCCTAGTGGGACCAACAGGGAAACAGACATTAGTACAATCCCTGTCCTCCCACCCGGGGAATGTGGGTAAAGAACCAAGGAGAGAGGCTCCGAGGGGGTACAGCTGCTCAGGGGTGGCTCCTGGAAAAGCTGGTATTTGAAGTTGGCTTAAAGGCTGGGTATAAGCAGATGGAGGGAATTTAAGCCAAGAGAGTAAGGAGAAGAGAGGCTAGCCACAGAACCATCCACTGGAAGAATAGGCAGTGCGTCAGCCACACACATGGCAAAGAGAAATCCCCTGGCACTCCTGAGAAACAGCCTCTTCCTCTGCCCTTAGCACCAAGTCCTGGCCATTTGGATTAATGGATTAAGACGTTTTATATCCATTAGGGTTAAGACATTCACCAGACCAGTCTTTTACCTGTGAAAGAGCAAGGTCTCATACAGCCCAGGCTGGCCTTGGACGCCTGATCTCCCAGGCTGGCTATTGATTTAGGGTTATTTAAGCCTTACAAAGCCTTCTTAGTTATAGACCTTCTTGGTTCTACTTGATTTTCATTCACCAACAAGCCATAGGATCTTCTAGACAAAAATTAGACTCGTCGGCCTGAAGAGGTTAAAGTGGATGCAGAAGAGAGGAAGCATAGCACAGATCCATCAAGTCCTTTCTTCACCACCTTCCAGGGAACATTGAACACTTGGCTCTGCCATAAGTATTGAGACTCACTGTGACTGTCTTGACACCCTTGGGCCACTGATGCTAAGAGTTCACATCCTGCAGCGGATCATTGGATAGGTGAGATCACATTACCGCTACACCAGAGTTACCTGAAGAGCAGGTGGCCAAGGCAGAAGAACACGAGTCACTGGCAATAGCTCAAGTGAGCACACATGGTAGAGGGTAAAGGTGAGAGTGAATGACAGAGAAGAGAAGGTTAAAAAGTGTCCAGCAAAGTCAGAGAAAGCTTCTGACAGTGGGAGAGTAGGGCTGGGTCCTTGGGGGCTGGGCTGGAAGAGAGTCTTACCATGACTCTTAGGCTCCAGAGAAGGCCCTGCTAAGAGCCCTTGGGGAAGATGCTCACCACCATCAGGACTAACCCAAGGATTCATCTTGAAGAAGGAAAAGATTCAGATGTTTAAAGGAAGACAGTATTGCTATCCATGGCCACCATCGCCTCACAAGAAGAGCAGATCCTGCTTAGGGAGAGTCCCTTGGGGTTGCTAAGCACCTGGCTGCATTTGAATGCACAAATTAGGTTTGGGACTGGGGCTTAGAGAAACAGGATGCTAGAGAAGAAATTTGGAGGGACCTGGGGGGGAGGAGGAAAGAGGTGAACTCAAAGAATTGGGGGGAGGGACAGCTAGAGTGAAACTTGAAGAATCCAGCAGAAGGTCCTTGGTGGTGAGTGGAAGGCAGTGGGGAGTTGGATATAAAGCAGTGCAGCCTGCTATTCGGGTCTCTGCCTCATGTAGTCATCTACAAACTAAGAAAGAGGCTGTGTCCCATCTGGTGTTCTCCAGTACTTCCCAGGGAGTGCTTTCTGGGAGGATGAGATGTTCCACACACTGGGTGCTTCAGGAGTGTGTGAGCATTGGGTGTAAGAATTAATGGGCTCTTCCCTATGACACGGGTGGGGCGTGGCTGATATTGGACCTCCACCTCAAGAGAGCCCACTATGCTGGATTATAGACGTAACTGCCGATGGAGAGCCGTGCACTGAGGAGCAAGGACATTGGCAAGTTTGCGGACAAGATGGCCTGCCTGGAAGTGGAGATGGACAAGGGTAGCCACAGAGCTTAGAACCTGGACGGCTCAGCTAAACCAGCTACACATTCTTTGGGGCATTGAAAGAAACTTTGGTACATAAAAGTGTTAGAGTTTGTTTAAGCAGACAGAACCTCCCAATTCAAGAATTGGGGGGCTCCAAACACAAAGTGGGGCAGGGGTCATTATAGGTTGAATGGGGGAGTAGAACAAATTAATTATCTGACAGGGTATAGTTTTCAAAAAAACTGCCTCATTTGGTCCATCCTAATGGGAGGTTCACAGCATCTAATTAATCACCAGTTGGCCATCTATGTTTGCTGGCTTTCTTTTAAATTGGTGGTTTACAGGAACTGAGTCTGAGTTAGGTTTTTGGGTTGCTCTTATGTAAGAATCCAAGGTATTAGGGTCACTTCCACCTAATTCCCACACCCTGATTAATTATTTTTACATAGGACATTGACATCTTGTTTCTCTTTAGACAGAAGAAAACAGTAACTTCAGCAAGCATTCCTGGAGAACGTTCTATGTCCCAGGGCACCATTCAAAACCCCTAACATGGATTCATTCATTTGAGGTTCACAGTATCTCTTTGATGGGAGTTCTCTCATTGTCTCCACCTTCCATATAAGGAAATTGAGGCACAGTGAGGCTCATTCTGATCTCCCTGAGTACTCGTGGATACATTTGCTATGTTTCAGAATGCAGAGTGCTCCAGCGTGTTAGGGTGTGCTTCAAGCATAGCAGCAGTGAATGGAGGAACTCAGACATGTTACTCTCTGTTCATGCTTCATCTGTCACCTTCAAGGTAAAACATTGCAATTTCATCTTTGTGCCTGCTGTGTAGAGCATAATGTCAAGTCAGTTTTTGTACAATGGTGAGCCACAGATTTCCAGGCAGGGGAGTGGTGTGGAAAACGATGTGATGTTTGGGGAGGCTCTGCTGACTGGGTGAATTTCATGAGGCAATTCAGGACACAGGACCTGTGGTGTTTCAACTGTGCCCATAGTGGGGACAGGTTTGAGGGGCAGGGTGGGGGTGGGGAGAGCCTTGCCTTTCTGCCTTCTAGCATAGCAGTCTGAGTTTTTAGTCAGGCCCTGTCTTTTCTTGTTTCCCAGTTTTGCATCACTTTTCCTGCCTGATAAAAACCTTGCTTTGGATTCAGGGACTGACAGGGACCCTGGGCTCTTAGTGACTCTAAGGCTGTTGAAACTCATTGTCTCCTTGAACCTTTGACTCTTGTAACTGAGGATCGTAGCCTTGACAAACACATCTCAGCTATCAAAGGCATTTGAAATAACACACAAACACAATTAACTCTGCCCTCAGAGAGAAGGAGCAAGCTGGCACAGTTGATAGTTAAGAAAGCAGGCTCAGACACAGCCAGGGCGCTCCTGCTGAACTCTTTATGTGACCTGACCAGTGGTTTAGCATTAGGTGGTTTAGACCAGTGCTATTCCATGGCGTGGCTACTGTGGAATCTTGAGGAAACAGGAATTGAAAACAGAGTTAACACTATAGAAATTGAATTTGGGATATAGTGAAACACCTTTTTTTTTAAACACAAACAAAAAAGAGATTTAGCTTGAGAAAATTTCTCTAAATAGTAGAAAATTGCTAGATAGAAATTTTTCAGTTAGTTAATTTTTGATTCGTATTCGTTTTCCTCTTCACCTTGGGAGCTTTCTTGAAAGTTCCGGGAGACAGACAAGCTTGCTAAAGGGTCAAAGGGGAGTATGGACAGAGAAAAGTTTGGGAACGCTGTTCTACTGTTCTCAGAAACCATGGAAACACCTTCCCTAAGAAATGGTATTAATTTTTAATTTATAATGTTTTATTTTAACCTCTGCTCCCTACCTCTTTCCCACTTTTTAAATTTATAGCCTAGCTCATTCTCAGAAGGCAGGAAGACAGGCAAAGTCTTTGGGAAAACTGCTGAGAGAAAACCATGCAGGAGACAATAGGATAGGTCAATGTTCTCCTACTTCATTCCCGTCATGGATCGGGATTCCAAGAGGAAGGAAGGAATCGTCTGTCCTCAGGGAGCAAAAGACGCTCAGATACAATCAAAAGCAGGAAGAGAGACCCCCCTCATAACTGGCCAATTCAATTGCAACCTAGAAAGAATTGGGCAGTGTGTACATATCAGCCAGGGGTATAAACAACAGAGAACTCAAAATGGATGACTTAGAAGATCCCTCAAGCAAGCAATCCTCAGGCCAGGTAGCTTCTGTATGCCAGGGATGCTGGAGGCAGAGTATCTACTTCAGCTGCAGACATCAATTCCTGATGGGGTCCAGGAAGGATGCAGGACATTGACACTTCCCAGATGCCTCTATGCTTCTGGGAGGGGACCTATCTCAGAAGTCCCTGCGCTTGTCTGATTAGATCAATAGAAACACTGGTGTTCTGTGCTCACCCCCAACCTAGCTCCTAACTATGGGGAACTGGACCATTAGAACTGACATAGGCTAGTCTGTGGGAGAAAAATAACATTTTGAGCAAAACGCTGGTATGCTCAGAGGGTTTAGGATCAACAAGAACACAGGAGGGAGACAGTAGCAAGCTCCTAAGTCCCCAAAGCAGGAACATAGGTGGGATTCTCCCTGGAAGGCTGGTCTGGCCTGTGAAGTATGGCCTGTTATAACTTCTTTCTTTAGGTAGGGAATCATAAGGAGTTCTAAAGAGAAGACTAGCCCAAGCAACCCCATGCCAAGCAGCAGATGGAAGGACCTGGATGCTAGCTAGACCTTGGGCAGCTTTCATTCTCAAAGCAAGGTGTAAGCAATGCCAATGCTATTCATGGTACCCAGTGCTGTACTCTGGCCTGGTTCAGACTGGGTCTGCTCATATCATGACTAAGGAGCATGGTGCTTCAGAGAGGAGATGGCCAACTTCAGAAATGACAGCTCTGACAGAGACTTTGAATTTGGCCTCTACAGGCCATCCACCATAGCTGTAAAAGCACAGCGTATGCCCGTCCTGAGTACCTACCCTTGCAGTCTGACATTCACCTGTGCTCAGCTCACTTGTCTGTAAAATGGAGTTAGCTACATTATTAGGGCATCTAGAAAATAATGAGCCCTTCACAACTGTTAGCGCTGGTATAGAAAAGGCTGTGGGATGAGGAGGAGGAGGAGTCTAAGAGTCTAATGAGGGAGCAAGAGGCAGGTATCATTGTGCGCAGTTTCTGTTTGGTTTTTGCATATATATTTAAAGACTAGAACAGTGACTATATCTCTGGCCTGCACTCAGACTCAGTGCTTGTTATTGTCTCACCTGGTTTATTCTCCCCCCCCTCCTCCTTCTCTAATTTCTTTCTTTCTTTCACCTCTCTCTATATCTTTCCTGTTTCCTTCTTTCTCGAATTCACTTAAAATCAAGCTTCGAACAGCTGGAGAGCCTAATGGTTAAGCTTAGTGGTTAATAGCACTGAATTCTGTTCCACAGGACATCAGTCAAATTCCCATCATCCACACAACAGCTCAAAACTCCAGTTCTGGGGAATCTGGTGCCCTCCTCTGACCTTCCTTGGCTCTGCAGGCGTGTGGTGCACTGGGCATTTATGCAAAAACAACCATAAACATTAAAAAAAAAAATGCAAACTTCAGACATATTGTAACTTTACCCCTAAATACCTCAGTCAACATCTCCTAAGAGTGGAGACATTCTTCTACTTGATCGTTAGCATCCTGAGAAAATTAACGAGAGTCCCCTCCCTGAAATGATCTAACTCCAGTCTCATCCAGGTTCCTCTCCTTTGATCCAACTCGTGGTCTAACGGTGCTGGTTTTACGTAGTAAGCTTGAGAAGCACAGTATGTGCTTGCATATGGCGTCTGTAAGCACCTGTGCATAGATCGTATAAGAAGGTATGCTTTGTGTCATGTGTGTGGTATGTGTGCGTGTGTACTTCTGTGTGTATGTGTATACGTGTGTGAGGCTATGTACACATGTGTATACACATATGTGTGCACTTGTGTGTACGCATGTGTGTGAGCATATGCACTTGTGTGTGTGAACATGTGTGTGCATTGTACAAGTGTGTGTGTGTGTGTGTGTGTGTGTGTGTGTGTGTGTGTGTTCTGAGGATGGAGGTACTAAGGAACCATCTTTGACCTAAGTGAACCAAGATGTGCTAGCAAGTAAATGGTCCAATCCCCCCCCCTTCCCTCCCAATACATTTGAAGAAATACGAGTTAAACTCCAGAAACTGTTGAGTGGAACCAATCTCGGCTGAGGATGCTGAAGATCCTAATGGTTTTGTTCCCTTGATAGATTGATTCAGGTGTCCCTCTCCCCCATCATCTCCTTTCAGGGAGCCTGCACAAAAGTCTTTTCTTTGCTCTAAAGGGTCAGCATTATCTTCTATTTTCCTCTCCAGGCCTGCAGCTGACGCACAAAGAAAGGTGTAATTACAATGTGACGTGCCGCTGATCGAGGGGCCTGGAAATTCTGAACCACTCACTCTGTTCAGAATACATTTCAATTTGGGGCTGTGAATTTGACATTGAAATGAGTTTTTTCTTTAAGACCCTAGAGAAAACAGCCCATGCACGGGCGCATTCACAAATGGTTTTGCAAATCTAGGCTAAAGTGAACATTCAATTTGAGGAGGTCAAATCAAGCTGGAATCCTAAAGCTCAGAGCAAGAGCCCAGCAAGGCAGAGTTGGCTCTGGGAGGGCACAGCCTTGGACTTGGTCTTTTGCTAACCACTACTGCCCTTCCTGGACATCTCATGAGTTGACAGTTCCTGTTCCCAGATCCCCAGATGTCTTACTCTGTGGTTCTAGGGTTCAGGGGTTGAAGCTGCTGAAATCATCACTTGATAGAAAAGGACCACTCAGGGGCAGAACCTCCAGCAAGTCCACTATGGCATGGATTGTGAAGACATTTGATTCAACCTTTGACCCTTCACCTTACAGAAATCACTGAGCCTGGGTATGGCTCAATGGCTTGGGAAGTACACTATCTGATAATCATGCTGGTTTCCATAGTAACAGCATTCCTCATGTGAGCATAGGACAATCCTCTGTGACAAGACCAGTACTTCTGTTCCTCACTTGAGAGTTGTGGAAACTGAGGAACAAGGAGCCCATTAGCCAGGTTATGAAGTTGGAATCTGCACCTGAATATGCCCATTCCAGATAATTCACTGTCTATCCTCATTTCTGCACCGTCTTAGCCACACCTGCCCTGCTCTTACCATTTCCTACATGGTTTCACCTCATTCCTAGCATGCCAGGCTATAGACTGCGAAGCCATGTATCTGTGTCCTGGACTAGAGGAAGCTTCCAAAGGGAGGCTGGATGCAAACCTCTGTTGAGATGTGCTCTGTCTAGCATGTTTGACTCTCTTCTCTTTGGGTATGATCTGGATCAAGAAAATTCACATTGTACTCATCTGGTCTCTGGTCACTAGCCAGGATTCTAGACCCAGCCCACCCACCGTTTATCCCAGCTAAAGATCTGAAGGATAGCATCCAGACAGCAGCCTGTGGGCTGAGTGCCTTTTCTCTGCACTCTTGCTGGCAGGAGGGAATATCCAGGCGCTCAAAATCATTGCAGTAGACCAAATGCCCAGTGTCCTGGTCTCCCAGTGACTTCACAGGCATGCAAACTAAACTGCAGCACTGGATTCTAGGGTTCCTGACAGGCAGGAGAACCATCCACGTCTCCAGCAGGCAGGGAGAACCATCCATCTCAACCAACAGGCAGGAAGAACCATCCATGTCTCCAGCAGGCAGGGAGAACCATCCATGTCTCCAACAGGCAGGGAGAACCATCCATGTCTCCAGCAGGCAGGGAGAACCATCCATGTCTCCAACAGGCAGGGAGAACCATCCACGTCTCCAGCAGGCTGGACTTAGCTTCTCTGGAGCAGTGAAGATCGGCCTCAAATGAACACGGAAAAGCTACCATAAACCTAGCCCCCCAGTCCCTTGCCACCCAGCTGGGGCAGCTTAGGGAACCAGATTAAAATGATACGCTTTCAATTTGGCCTTAAATGAATTCACCAAATCGGCATCTTTGATGTCAAGTGGAAGTGAATTCCACAAATCTCAATTTATTTTATGGGGCAGTGTTATTGATTTTTTTTTATCGTCTGCTTCTCTTTCTTCTCCCCTCCCTCCCCTGCCAACCCTCTTCCACCTGGATTGAACAGTTTGATTTAAGAGTGGCAATTCCAAAGGAGGGAAAAGACACTTCTGTCTTCTTCCTTGACACCCTCCAGCCCCAGTGTGCCCAGGTCACATGTGTCCCTTTAGCTGCAGATGACTTGACTGTCGGAAAGGAGTTTGTCTCGTTAGGCCCTCCCTGGGCTGACTAGAATAGTTGGCATGCCCTTTCCTTTTCCCAGACCTGTATGATGTCATCATGAGCCTACCCTCAGCCAGCATGGTGCCTGTGTGTGTGTTACTACGGCAGCCACATATATCCCCCAATGTGCCTGTATGTTCACTTCCCTAAGGCCAGAGTCTACCCTGGGCCTTGCAAACATGCCCACACCTGGCAACTGTCTTAGTTTGGGTTTTACTGCTGTGAACAGACACCATGACCAGGGCAACTCTTATAAAAACAACATTTAATTGGGGCTGGCTTACAGGTTCAGAGGTTCAGACCATTATCATCAAGGTGGGAACATGGCAGCATCCAGGCAGGCATGGTGCAGGAGGAGTTGAGAGTTCTACATTTTCATATGAAGGCTGCTAGCAGAATACTGACTTCCAGGCAGCTAGGATCAGGGTCTTAAAGCCCACACCCACAGTGGCACACCTCCTCCAACAAGGCCACACCTCCTAGTAGTCCCACTCCCTTGTCCTAACATATACAAACCATCACAGTGGCCTATGACATTGGGCTTAGTAGATTAGCTGCAACCTGTCTGACCAGCTGCTTCTCCATCCATCCTCCCATTATTCATGGATGGAAGTCTATGTATCTCCAGCTCCTCGTGACTCTTTGGAGCTCAGTGCCTGTTTATTGACTGAGGAGGTTCAGCTAGGATTCTGAGTGCCTGTTTTATTTTTATTTTTTAATGGTATTCCTTCAGTATCCCAAGTCGCAGTTTGAGGCTTTCCTAATTTTGATAAACTTAATGTATCCCAAACAGAACTGGTGTGTCCCTCCCCCACCATGTGGAACTTTCAAAGACTTTGTTCCTAAGTGATGGTTCTATCTTGGTGGCCCAGAGAAGACTCAACAACTGTCACAGTTGTCACGCCAACCCGACCAGCAAGCAGACGAAACACGGTTGGATTCTTCTCAACAGTCATTATTGCAGGAACTCTAAAAATTCTACAGGGGACCCTGTGCAGCCGAAGAGCCATGCTTATATAGAGGAGCAGGGGTAGCCATGCAAGGATTGGCTAAGGCCTCAATACCTCATTAGCATATACCCACTTAGGAGGGGTACACGCCAGAATCATGCTGACGCATGTGCAGAATATTTGTTTACCAGAAAAGTCTGACGAGACAGGCAGGCAGTCGGCGCCATCTTCGAATGTTGGTTACCGACAACAGTTAGTTACTTTGCTTTTGAACCAAATCCAGTCCACCAGTCAAATCTTAGGCAAAGGTATAGCCCCTAAAGATCTGGTCATCTTAATCCTCAGAAACCTGTATGTATGCTACCTAACAAGGCACAAAGAAAGCACTTGGCAGCTGTGATTCAGGCTTAGAATTTGAAATGGAGAGATTATCCCGGGTTGCCTGTGTGAAGCCATTGCTTCATGTGGACCCTTAATACTGAAGAGCTTTCTGGGCAGTGGTTACAAGCAGGAAAAGGTCTGTGTTGGCTACTGTTATGTCAACTTGACACAGCTAGAGTCATCTGAAAGGAGGGAACCTCAGTAGAGAAGGACTCTGGGACATTTTCTTAACTAGCGATTGATGGGGAAGGCCTCGCCCATTGTAGGTGGTACATCCGTGGGTCCTGGAATCTATAAGAAAGCAGACTGAGCAAGCCATAAGGAGCAAGCCAGTAAGCAGCATTCCTCCATGGCTTCTGCTTCATCTCCAGCCTCCAGGTTCCTGACCCCAGGCTCTTTCCTTGTGTGAGGTCCTCCCCTGACTTCCTTAGATAATGAACAATGAGTGATGTGGAAGTGTAAGCCAAACAAACCCTTTCCTCCCCAACTTGCTTTGGTCATGATGCTTTATCCCATCAATAGTAATCCTAACTAGGTCAAGGGACTCCTATCCATTGCTGTCCTGTCATATACGGAATAAGGGCAAGGCCTGGAGAAAGCTGGAAGCTGAAAGGGCAAGAATATGGATTTTAACAGAAAGTGCCCAGAAGGGAGCCAAACTCCCTGAGGAGTGATTCTTGGTCCCATTACATAGACCATGGCAGAGCCTTCTCACCAATCTCTCTTTCATCCTCAGGATTAGCTCTCTCGGGTGCCTCCCGGCCCCCATTTCAATCAACAGTCCACTAGAATCTTGAGTGTGTGTGTGTGTGTCTCTGTGTGTATGTGTGTGTGTAGTATATACATATGCTTATGGAGAAAGGTATGCTCACTATACAGAAGCCAGAAGAATGCATCTGGTGTCTCCCCGTGTCATTTCCACACCTTGTGTCTTTCTATTTCAGGCTGCTTCTCAAGGTTTTACAAAGACTATTTGTAATGTGAGTGATAGAGACCGACAGTTTTTCGGATAGGAAGTGCTGGACTTACCTGGCAAGTGTTTTTTCCAGACAACATAACCAAATAAAACACAATTTCAGAAGATGGGATCATCAAATTCCTCCCAAATTACAAAGCTGGCAGTGGTTAAAATCAAAACCACTATCCACCTCAAGAACTTCTTCTGAGTCTCACAGACATACTCCATGGGCAGGCCTAAGTGCACTGGGCTGGAAGGCCTAAGCCCCCAAGGATGTGAGTTCAGAGGCCAAGCAGTGCACAGCGCACCAACACCTTAGTTTTTGAGACAGAATCTCTCACTGAACCTGAGGCTCACCATTTTGGTTAGGCTGCATGGCCAGTGAGCTCTAGTCAGCCAGCTGCTCCTGCTCTCTATTGCTGGAGTTACAGACACACAGGGCAGTTCCTGGCAGTGGCTGCTGCTGCTGCTCTCCTCTTTCTTCCTCCTCCTCTTCCTCCTCTTCCTCTTCCTTCTCCTCCTTTTTCTCCTCCTCTTCCTTCTTCTCCTCCTCCTTCTCCCCTCCTCTTCCTTTTCCTCTTCTCCTCT
>JANHMN010000013.1:12548547-12568513 GCA_030674055.1 Rhabdomys pumilio
GCAGACCACAGACAGCTACCTCATGCTCCTCCCCTCAGGGACTGAGGAGCCCAGACCTGACATTATGGGCACAAGGCTTTTAGCAGATGATCCAGAGCAGGAAGCCATGTGGTTAGAAGAACTCTGGTGTGTGGGGGTCTAATTGCTTCACCTTTCCTTTCCTTTCATTCACAAAATCATCCATAGAGTCACAGGCTCTCATTCACAGTGCATTCATTGAGCCGGCCACATCCTTGGCTTTCTGCTCAGCTTGGTGAAAGAAAATGGAGCAGGCAGTGGGGACCTGCTCTCAGGAGAGAGTCCTATCCTCTCAGGCCAGAGAATCCACGAGCATAGAGACAGTGATGAGGCTGGATTGGAGTGGGCCTTCCTGGCAGCTAGGGCATTCACTGCTTTGAGATTAAACTGACGAGTTCAGCACAGCCACAGATAATCAACAGACCCTTGCCAAACACTCAAATTGGAACTGACTCCTGAATACCTCTGTCCTACCTAGTCTTGCCTGTTCTTATCCTCCCTAATGAAACAGCATGGATAGTGAGTAGGCTGCTCTACCTCGCTACAGCCCCTATCCAAGGTATGGGATCAGTGGGGTGGAGAATTTTCTGAACCAAATCTAGGCAATCAGGGTGAGTCCCACAGTATTTAATAGCTGTGTGTGAGACAGAAATCTCTCTCTTTCAGGAGACAGGGTTGTACCTTCTGTGGCAGGGGAACAAGAGTATCCACTGGTACACGAAGGCCCTGAGGACAGACGTCAACAGGCCCAGCCAGGGAATGGAGGGCCACAGTGATGACTGAACACCTGCACTCAGCATCCATGAAGGCTTATTCTTACCCATACAACCACACACAACTCAGGCTCTTGGTGAGCCGCTGGTGACCACAAACCAGTTCTTTTTGACTTAGCCACAAAGAAAGCAGGGCATTCATGGAGGTCTTCATCAGGGAAGGCTGTTCTTTGTGCAGGGACAGAAGTGAGGGACCCATTAGCCTAAAATAAAGGCAGAAGTATCTGCCAGTATTGTTCTGCCCAAAAGAGGGCACTGAGGGGGCTGTAGGGCTGTGCTCATGGTGGGTACGTCTAATCTGTTGATTTTACTGTGGGACTCTCAGAGGTATTCAAGAATTCCTGTGTGGCAACTTAAGTTCATTATTTTCAACACTTCATATTTACCTCCCTTAATGACACCTGTAACTCCTAATAAACTATTTTGATTACTTAAATGATCTGCATTGCCCAATTCGAAATGTGACTTTAGTTGCTAGCTGAATTCCACTCTGTTGTCTGTCCCCAGCACCATGGGTGAGAGACCCCCAACTGGCTTGAAGGTTACATGTGGCAGTGATGAGGGTGTCCCTCTCCTCAACAGGTCCTACTGTGTCCCTTTCCGGTAGGTTCTTGCTGTTTGTGTCTCATTGTTGACAAACTAGAAATGCTCATGTGGTAGGATGGCCAAACATTTCCCTCTCTCTCCCTCTCTCTCTCCCTCTCTCCCTCTCATCGCCTTTGATCGCGATCTGGTACTTCTCAGGGACCTCTCATTACAGCTCTCTGTGGTGGTTCAGAATCTTCTAACACTTCACCTTTATTCTCAGGGTCTACATCCCTGACTTCTGCAGCCGGGGGTCCCCCACAGTTGGAGAGTCAGAATAAACGCTCATTTGGAGCAGCCATTTTCTGTTTCCTCATCCCCTCTCTTTTCTTATAAAGTTGCTTTTATGAAAATTCTCAACCAAATTGCCCCCGAACACTTTCCTACCCTGTGGCTCTATACAGTCGCTCGTGAAATACAGGGGTGAAGCCCTTGAGGAGCCTAATGTTTTATTGGAGAAGTGAAAACAATACAAAAGTAGCAGTGAGAGACTCGGCTAAGGTGCTATCACACCAAGGGCGTCGGTGCACTAGGGCGGAGACCAACAGCACCTGGTGGCCTCTTCATGTCTTACTGCTTTGCCAGGGAGAAAGAGAAGAGATGAGATGAGCTAAGCAGTTTGTTTATCGTCCCCGGGTCTAGACTTCCCGATAATGCAGAGGGTTTCTGGGATAAAGTGAGATGAGGAATGACAGTACCAGGGACAGAGCTGGCACAGTCAAGACCCCATACAAAGAAGATGGCTGAGAGCAGTGGAGGTCAGATGCTCCTGGAGTCATTGTCTCTTGGTTCTAGGTAGCCAGAACAAGTCAAGGATGTTCTTCATGAGGCTGCTCCCAGAGGGTTTGACTATGGTCCCTGGGTGATTCTGACAATGTATCATGTAACTCCCGGGAACATGTAGGGACTGGTAGTATCTCTCCCTGCAAAGGGGTCTCTCTGCATCAGTGGTCCAATTGTTGGGTGAGAAGAGGGAGGAGGAGGAGGAGTAAGAAGAGGAGGAGAAGAAGAGAAGATAAACAAAAAGAAAAGAGAAAAGCCAAGGACTACAAGCACCAGGACATTCTGGTTGTGATAGATCAATGGCCAGAAGTGTGTATGACAACGAAATGTGTGCCCTGGCTCCATTCCTAGAACTGAAGGAGTCTGGGGACTTTTGGTCAGAACTGTAGTGGATACAAAGATCAGGCTGAGAGTACAGCGGGTGGAGACTGATTCACTTGCTGGCAGGCCTCTGTGTAGAGCCTGGGCTTAGGTAGCAAAAGGAATCATGGCTCGTCACAGCAGATTCTCTAGTGTGAATGTGAGTCTCAATGATATCACTTTGCCCAGAGTGCATGAAGCAGGTGAGCCAGAACTACAATCTTATAAAGGAGTGGCAGCTAGGCAGCTCTTTCACCCCCCACCCCGGGAGGTAAAGCTGTCTTGTATTAAACCCACACACAAACAAAAACACAGAAACTGAAGTTGGGGGCAGCCCACCTAGAGCGGCCAACTGTGTGAGCATCCAGTGTTGATGCTCCCCTGAGCTTCCCTCCTGTGTGCTCTCCACACCTGTGTGTTCCCATAGGAGCACCCGGTGCTCCCAAGGTGCAGCCCGTGGAAAGGCAGCCTCAAAGCTCCCGCAGCATCTGCCAAGAATACACCCGACATAATAATTTCTTTGACCTCCACCACACGAGTTTCTGAAAAGAACAAAACAGCATCATTCCCTGGCATTTACAGTTTAAACCTTTCCTATTCAAGTTTCTAACAAAAAAAGCCACCAACCCATTCTGGCCGTGATTAAAATTCATAGGCTTGCTGCAGACAACAGATGCAGAAGCAATTTTAGGCCAGTCATATCCCAGGTCTGCAAAATTAATTTGACAGGTTTGCATTAAAGCACTGATCAATATCCACTTTAGAGCGGCAGAGGCTAACTGAGAAAAAATAAGTGACCGGGGTGTTACCAGACGAGAAAAAATGAATCTTTGAGACTTTTTTCCCTCTAAGCTTGCACCTACATCAGAAGTCCTGACCTCAATCCATTGATCGGCTGCAGTTAACATGACAAAAGGCTCAGCAGATAGACCAGCTTGGCCTACCAGGGAACAATCACCCGGATACACTAAATGTTGGAGGAGTGACTAGACTGCGGAATGAGTCTTGCCTGCTGAGGACCACACCAGCCCAGCCTTCCTGAGGCCTCCCCTCCCTGTCTGAGATCCATTTGCAGAAAAGCGACTTTTCCTAAACTTCCTCCCACAGATGGCTCGGGATGTGGTCCTGAGGAAGGTGGGGTCTAGCCCAGTTTAGCCAAGCTAAGACAAGAAGGTAATTAGGTCTACACCTTTAATTAGACATTGCTTCAGAAAGGAGGCCTCCAGGTAATGGCTCTTGGTGTGTGTCCCTGTGCGTGTGCACGTGCGCGCGTGCGTGCGGGTGTGTGTGTGTGTGTGTGTGTGTGTGTGTGTGTGTGTGTGTGTGTGTGATTATAGTGTGTGTGTGTGTGGGGGGGGATTATAGGATGGCTCTTCAAAGGTGAAATTTATGAGCTAACTCTATAAGGAGGCAAACTCCAGATGGCTGTCCACTACCTGTGCTCAGAGAAAAATGAGCCCAAGCCAGCTTTTTAAAAAACAAATTTATTTGTTCTCTAAAAATCCCAACACTATTGTTGATGCCAAGAAGTATTTGCTGACAGGAGCCTGGTATGGCTGTTCCCTGAGAGGTTTAACCAGCACCTAACCAATACAGATGCAGATACTCACAGCCAACCATCAGACTGAGCCCAAGGACCCAGTGGAAGAGCTAGGGGAAAGACAAAAAACCTGAAGGAGATTGCAACCCATACGAAGAACTGTATCAACTAACCAGACCACCAACCAAAGAGTACACAGAGAGGGACCCATGGCTCCATCGCACATGTAACAGAGGATGGCCTTATCTGGCATCAATGAGAGGGGAGGCCCTTGGTCCTGTGGAGGCTTGATGCCCCAGCATGGGGGGATGCTAGAGTGGTGAGGCAGGAGTGGATGAGTGGGTGGAGGAGCACCCTCATAGAGGCAAAGGGGAAGACGGAGGATGAGATTGGGGGGTTGTGGAGGGATAACCGGGAAGGAGGAGATCATTTGAAATGTAACCAAATAAAATGATTAATAGAATAAAATGATAATGAAAGACTATAATGTATATACATACATGTATATAATGTACTTTGCTCATATCTACCCTCTACCCTCTGCCTCTTCAACTCTCCCTGAACTCTCCCCCCAATACATTTTTGTCCCAACATCCTATCCTCTTTTGTTTTTTAATAACCCACTGAGTACAGTTAGTGTAGCCTCTGTGTGTATGGTTGTGGGACCATCCAACTGGAGCATAAACAACCTACCAGTGGCCACAAACCCAGAGTAATGACTCTCTCCGCAGCCGTCCACTGCCCATAGGTCTTCAGGCATGGGCGGGGCCTCCGGAGCCCCTCCAGAATCTGGACTAGAGGTTTGACTGTGACTTCGGCTGTTATTTTACTGTCTCTTTCAGTTGTACAAGCTGTTCACTTGTACAACTGTGGCTGAGCGGGCCCTGCAACCTGACTGTTCCAGTTGAATGTATGGTTTTCTTACTTTACCCCTCTCCAGAGCCAACTCACATTATGGCAATAAAATCAACAAATCTAAACCTGTCGGTCACCAAAAATGCACACAGGAGGGAGGGAACATTTTCTAGAGAGAGTGTCTGCTGAGGATGCTGAGTCAGCACATTTCCCTGACACCCACCGCCCTCCCTATACAGGTTTTCCTAGGGGAATCTGAATCTCTCCTTCCCTGTTCTGTTTATCTGCCAGGAACCAGCATATTTAAGGCAGAGCTTCACGGCCCACTCCTTACACTCTCTCCTGATCGAGCAGGATGCCCATACATGATTTTCTCAGACTTTCTTAGCTTCTGCTTTCCCAGATCTGAGATCAGTTGTATCAGAGCACTGTGTGCCAGCATAGCCCAGTACAAAATTGTTGACAGTGTGTCAACTCTATCTCCCCACCGCTGCTCCTCTTTCTACACACAGACATATGTCACTTCACTGGTGCGGGGATAGTGTCCAAATGTCTGTCAGTCTCAGTTGAAGACTCATTTACTATTTCCATAGTAAATGTGGGTGAAGTCAGATCACCTACATTTGAGTCCCACATTTGCCAGTTGCTAGCTGAGTGACCTGGGCAGTTACATTGACTTCTGTTCTACTTATTACTGTTGTATATCAAATCATGTCAAGATCCACCAGCTTAGAAGAACTACTGTGCCACCCCCGTGAGCTCCGTAGGGCACAGTGGGAAGGGATTCTTTCTATTTTACATTTAGGGCCTCACAGACAAGATTTGACAGTGGGAAGAGGGTGAGAAGACCTCAAGTACCGATGCTGGTCTTCTCTAAGGCATTTATTCTTGTCTGGATCTTGGATCTGTATGTCTCAAAGTCTATGACTGGTGATGAGTCTTCTGTGTCTCCCCTCAGGTTGCTTCCTTGAAACACACAGTTTCAGGGCACAACAGCAGCTCAATGTGAGACACAGTTCTCCAAGTCGAGTGGCTTCCAGTGAACAAAGCAGGTACCTGGTCTCTCACGATCTAGTCTCAGAAGCTGCACAGCATCCTTGGAGCCAAGTATTGTTAGTAAGTGCGGCCAGAATGTCCGGTCTCATCCAAGAAGGAGCACAAAGACCCTGGTCAGTAAGGAGCACATCGGATAATCTTGGCTCTTTGCTTTAGAAATCAGAGCAGCTTCTCTCCAGCTCAGCTCTTTATCTAAGCAGACATAATAATGTCCATCTTACAAGACTGTGGTGAAGCTTAAATCAGATAATGTATTTAACGTGCTTGGAGCAATGTCTGGACCATTCAGTAAGTGTCAGCTTGTATTATTGGGAGTGACATTAGCTAAGTGAGCAGTCACCAGGCCTTTTCTGCAGTCTTTGCACTGTAGGCGTGCATGCCCAGACTCATGATGGGTCCTAGGAGAAGTATCTGGAACCCACCCCTGCTATCAGGTTGGGGTGATAGACACAGATGTGACAAATGACGGCAGAAGCCGTATGAGACACTGTGTCAACTCTGTCTCCCCACCGCTGCTCCTCTTTCTACACACAGACATGTGTCACTTCTCTGGCATGGGGATAACGTCCAAATGTCTGTCAGTCTCAGTTGAAGTTTTCAATAGTAAATAGTTAGTTTTAGTGGAACCAAGACCACGCTACCTACTGGGAGCCACAGCTTCTGCTTGTGTGGTCTATTGACCTAAGAGTATGGTCCAGTGGGATGGGGGTGGGGGCATAAGTGAGGCTGTGAGCCCCTGGGAATAAACCTCTGCCTTCATTTACTTTCCTGCTGTTTACAGATCCCATCTGTGGGCCAAGGTCAGGAAGAATTTGCTCCTTTGCTGGAACTCTGGTACAGTGAGCCCATGTCGAGCCTGCTTGAGAGCAGACAGAAAGCTTTCAGTGGCTTGTCTCCCTGGGAAGGCACCAAATATGGGTCCTCATTTTGAAAGGACTCAGATGACTGCCACGGGGCACGTACATCCTTGCCAGTGTTGTTTGGTATTCTGATGTAGCCACCACATTCAATTACTGGTTGTATTTTTCTAACTGTAGTCACACATCCTCTGTAGAGGTATTAATCTCCTGGGGCTTAAGGAGATTCAGAGTGAGTCCGAGGTCAGTAAAAGGGTCAGATCAAGGGGGTGTCCACCTATTAACCTTCCATTTTGGCAACCAAACAGCCATATCCAGCACATAAAGTAGGACCAGGAACCTGCCACTATCAATAATGTCACCCATACAAGGTGACCAAGGTTCATCTGAGCTATTTCAATAACAATCTCACTACGGCTCAAGCTATAGAAGCAGACAGATAAGGCATGGGAAATGGGGACCTCTTGGGGTTCAGAGTGGAGAATAAATGTGAGAAAGGTTCAGGTCGCTGTGGGTGATGGCAAGAGTTCTGGGGGAGGGGCTCACAGCGGAGCCTCTTGCACTTATACCAGCAGCATTCATTCATTCATTCATTTGGACACACAGGGTCCCTTCATTAAGTATCATTTATTTGACTCTTAGATCCCATTTCTAAGGGATTATGCGGAGATGGAAGATAAATAGTAGAGCCACATCTGCAAGGCTAGTCAACCAACACCACAAACTGTCAGGACTCTCGCTGCAGTGTCCAAGATAAGCCAAGGGGTGTCCAGAGGGAAAACTGGGGGCTCCAGATGGGTCTTTATGAAGAGATGCTTGTGAGTAAGAACAGCCAAAGGTGCTCTGAAGATCAGCTATTCAATGGTTCTTCTGTTCCTAAGCATTCGTCTACAGAGTTCTTCCTCAACTAAAGTAAACCCTGCCTTTTGATTCCTTTGAGAATATGGAGGCCTGGAGAGCAAGAGCAAGAATGGAAAAGAGGGTGAGAGACAGAGACAGGGTTATAAGGAGACAAACACACACACACACACACACACACACACACACACAGAAAGAGAGAGAGAGAGAGACAGAGACAGAGACAGAGACAGAGAGACAGAGATAGAAAGAGACAGACAGGGAGACATACACACAGAGAGAAACAGACAAAGACAGAGAGACAGGGAGACATACACACAGAGAGACAGAGACAGAGAGACAGAGGGAAATGGCAGAGAAAGAAAGGGAGGAGATAGGGCAAGGAACAGAGGAGGAAGGGAGAGAAAAAGATAAGAAGTGATTTCCTGGACTGATGGCAAAGGTTCTAAAATATTCACATTATGAAACCATGGTGACCGAAAGCTAGACTAGAAAAGAAACCGTGGTGAGTGAGTAGCTGCCCTAGACAGGAACAACTCCATTTGATGCAACTTCAAATCTACACAGAAGACCTGTGTGAGTGAATTAGCCATTCACTCCTACGAAGACTTGCTTTTCTGAAGCTATGGCTTATTACACAAATGGGACTCATTGTCATAGTCAAAGGATCTTTTCCTAGCTTTTAGTATGGTCCAGGCCCAGTCCCCCTCCAGTCCTTACTTCTCATAAGGAGAAACTGAATCTCAGAAGTGTTGGGTAACTTCCTAAAGGACTGGAAATTAAGGTTCTGTCAGATGCCCACCAAAGGGCCTAGCACGCACTTTCAAAGCAGGCACCCTAAATTCCTTCTCAACAGTCAACTCCCATCTGCACAAAGTTCATAGAGAGCCTTGCAGAGTACCACTTATACACCAGGGGGCGCCACTGTGACATTCAGCTAGGCACCCCATGCCACCAAGGTTAAGGGGCATCAAGACCCTCAGGGAACCACATCACCAGCTCCTGGTTCTGTTGCACCGGCCTCAGCAAGCACCTCTTGACTATCACTTCCAGAAGATTCCTATGACTCTCACTCCCCCACCCTCCCGCCCCATATAATAAGATGAGAGGATATAGCTGGCCTTGAGGAAAAATCCTTGCCAATATAAGCAGTCAACTTGGCTGCTTTAGCTAAGGTTACTTGGAGGACAATGGTTGGGAAGGAGGTCATGGCTCATGGAAGTAAGGGTGTCATGACAGTACCTGCACCCCTGACCTTCAGTGAGAGGTCTAGCACTCCACCTTACAGATGAGCTACCTGAGGGGAAAAGGAGCCAAACGATTCCAATTTCAGGTAATAGAGGAAGCATGCAGCATTAAGGACTACTAGCAAGAGCACTGGAGAGCCACCCAGAGCACACCCTTTTGTTACTTGCGTGTGTGTCCTGACTGGATTCACAGGCATGTGCACGGAAAAAATTGCTGCTCCAACTTAGGACACTCACTTTTTCTGTAAATAAAAAAATACATACCGGGGCCAGCTTTTCCAATGGCTTCTGTCCTGCTACTTAATTTTACTTCCTGACACAGAGGAGGAGGGTAGGGGATGTGAAGCCAACTTCTGTCCAAGTGCACTCTCATTGGTTAACACCCTGAGAGGAAAATGACTGAAAAGAACTTAATTCAAAAAAAAATCCTTTAGGCACACAGCAGCTTGTAACCAGTAAGAGGCAGATAGCTGTGTGTGACACACACACACACACACACACACACACACACACACACACACGTCAATAAATAATCAGCTGGCTTAGACTTTTAAATGGGGACCTAAGCCTCGCCATCCAAAGGTAAACTGCGTCCTTCCCGCTAGCCTCCAAGCAGGGCTTCATGCTTACATAGGCTGGGATACTCTCTGCTGATTGGTAATATAGCCTGGCTTCTCCCTAAGAACTCTCTCTCTCTCTCTCTCTCTCTCTCTCTCTCTCTCTCTCTCTCTCTTCCTCCATCCCTCTGTACTGATATGAATCTCCTACACATCCTATTTCATATTGTGTATATAGACCACCTTTATCCTATGGAATGCCAAGAGCTATCTTTGTTGCTAGTTTAACACACGTTCATTACACAAACATCATCACCCTATAGCTGGAAAAAGTAGGCTCAGAGCAGGGAGGAGGTGCTGCTCCTGTCCTGGACTCGGCACCAAGAACATCCTTCCCACATTTAAGGAGTCCCATCCTCCCCCAGGAGTGATGTCATAGTTTCCATCAGATGGGGCATGTTTCTAACGGTGCCCACAATAAGCTAGGTGACTTGATCTCACTGCCAGGGATGTGGATTTGTCTTTGTGACAAGAGAACAAGTGCTTTCCTGGGGGATTTAGTCTTGCCTCTGCTCCCAGCCTAGGGCTCCACAATGCCCTGGGTTGCCATGGGCCAGGAGACCCCAGGACATCTATCACCTGTCTTCAAGTGTTTTATGAGACTGTCTGAGATCCAAAGAGCCAGCAAGGGGGTTTATGGAACTGTGGTCTCTTTCCACCTTAAGCACTGTGTCTTTCTGCTTGTCTGTTTTCTTCCAGACTGTTGACACTTCATCCCTTTGAAAACAAGCTGACTTATATGCTTTCTTTGGTGGGCTGGGCAAAGGATTCTTAAGTAAAAGGTCCTTTCTCTGCCTGAGGGCAAAGGCAGCCATGTTGGGCCTCTTTCCTGGGGCTCCTGGTGGTGATGGTTGCCAAATGGATGAGATGAAATTCTGAGGTCAACATGCAGGTTTCCACAGTACGGCAGCTCAGTGAGCTCAGCACAGGATGCTTGCCAAGAAGAGCTTCGCCTGGCCCAGCTCAGCAGCCAGTCAGGTGAGTTGTGCTGCAAGTTTATGTACATTCCATTGCCAAGAGTCAATGTCCCCTGAAAAGACACAGTATTCATGTTAACTATATGCTGAAATAACAGCAAGTTGGATGTGTTAGGTTAAAGAAAATACAGGATTTAAATAAATGTAAACCTGGTTCATTCAATGTTTTAAAACATGTCTACTAGAAATATTCTGCTCATATGCATTGTTTTGATAAATTTCTGTTTTATACCTCAATTTCATACCAGCCCTCTCATCTCTGGGGGAGGGCACACTTATCAATAACACTATTCATCCCTTCCCGTTTCAGAGTAGTATTTACAAAATATAAACATACAATGCATACGTGTGCCATGTAGCATGGTTTAAAATCACCCCCCTCCCAGAAAAAGCTGTGCCCCCTGCTCTGACATGACCTGACCCTGATCAGGGTTCCACAGCCTCTGTTGATCTTTTTTATTTTGAGAGATTATGAAAAGCTCAGAAAGCACTCACAATCACATGGTAGACATTGTGCTCACACGACATTGCTCACACGTCACTGCTCGTCGTTATCAAGTCTGTTTACTTCTCTTAAGAAAAGTGAGACCTCCCTTATCGGTGAAGCTGGAGCGGCCTTTTAGTGGTGGGCAAAGTCATCCCCAAACCCAGGAGCCTGGCTATAATTCTGCTGTAAGACAATAGTGTGATCACAAGATATAGCAGTAACATTAGTCACCCAACAGGCTCCAGGCCTGGGTGAATACTGCAGAAGTCCTCAAGGGGACACACATGTAGGGAAGAATTGACAGATTATAAAAGAAGCTATGGTCTAACCTGAGCTAAATGCTGTATAAACCCTGGCCCCTATTCATGGAAAGCCTGTGGAAACTCAGTCACAGTGGAGACCAGAGAGGCTGATAGAACTAAGCAAGCTTACCGCTCCAACAGTCTCAGAGCCTAGATGGGCACTTGCATCTCCAACTCAGGGATGGCTGGAATCTAAGACAGGCTTACCTGTGCTCTGGAGAGTCATCTGAACCATAGCTGTCTGCACTAGTCAACACAGGACAGGCAGTGGGCCTGTGGATTGGCCAAAGAACTAGACAAGCACTGTAGCACTGAGCTACAGCCCTGGCCCGTCTCTTACTCATTCAGAAGTGTCTCAAGTTGTCCAGGCTGGCCTTGAACTCACTCTGTAGCCTAGACAGTTCTTCAACTTGAAGACTCCCCTACCTCAGCCTCCTAAATAGCTGGGACTACAGGCCAGCACCCCCAGACCCAGCTGAGAAACAGGCATGAACCTGCTTCCCAGACTGAAGCCCCACTCTTTGGTATCACACACAGCTTGCCTGCTGAAGGGTCTTTTGATTGTTTCTTGAAAGAAAGGCATGCTCGCTGCCCATACACAGCAGATGATGAAGGAGAAGAGGCCTGGACCAGATCTGAGCCAAACTCTGTCTTTCAGAAACTCTCTACTGAGAATTAATCTTTATTCTTTTTGAAGATTCTTACTCAGTACTTAATAACAGGATTTTTTTCATGCATTTCTTCACTCGCAATGACAATAATCCCCCCCCTACCCCTGGACATTTGGATAAGTTTCAGCTAATAAAGGGTCTGCTGTGATGACCCTCTCCAGTGGCCAGGATTAGTGTTGCAGGAAGTCCCTATAAGAGATATGGGAAGATAGAAGGAAACCTTCTGTCATGTTATTTTAAAAGCAAACACTTGAGATATGTAGTCCAAATATGGGTTAACCCAGCCAAGGACTCAAGATGAGGCACCCTATTTGGTTAAGTGGCCATCAGCCAGTTCCCTGCCCTACCCACACCTGCGTGGTCCTCATTGCATGTAAAGCCCTAATGCACAATGTTGCTAGCCCATCTCTTCACTAAGTCCATAAACTCCTGAACAAGGCTGGGCCTCTCCCGTAGTTCACCTGCCTAATTCAGCATTCTGCCCAGGAAGCATTTGCAATTTTTTTCTCCTATGGAATAAATAATAATGACAACAACTCAATGAAGATATACTCTCCTTTCTAGGAAAAAGTCTTCATTCCAAGCAGACCAGGTGGGTCTTGTTATAGATTGTCCCTGCCTCCAACCCATCGATGGACTATAACACCAAAAGGACAATCAGCAGTGGGGACAGCTAGCACACAACATAGGCCACGTAGGGAGGAGAAGGCAAGGCTGGGGGTGGGGGGTAGGGGGAAGCACATGCCTCTTCTTATAAACACACAACAAGGCAGATGTGTGCCCAGGACAATCCGGAGGGAAAAAGCGCTGTGCAAAAGCTGCAGAGAGCCACATTTCACAAACAAGGGATTTCCTGGGGGAAGGAGCGGCCTGTAATGGGTTCTGCGAATTTCTCCTCCTGATAACTACATCACAGACCAAGTCCGAGGAGACCCTGCTTTCCTATTGAAGCCTTATTTAAATACTGCCGCTAGTTTCGGGGAGGCAGTGGCTGCCCATTGGCTGGCTTCATTTGTTCTCCCAATCCCTTATAAAGAACAGACAGCCCGCATCTCTATGGGAGCAGGGGATGGCTCACAGGGATTTTTCTTCCCCAAATGTGCCTTCCTCAATTCTGATTAGTGGCCTTCAGCTGAGCCAAATCAGCAGAGCAAACAAAAGTGCTGCTTCTTTAAAATAGCTAGAATACCATCTGAAGCACAGAGATGCTTTGTCTCCACTATCCATCAGACTCTTCAGAGAACCGCCACCCAGTGGAAGAGGCCGTCACTATGGCTGCCTCGATGATGATGATGATGATGGCCACATAGCATCCCTGTTAATTAGTAGGCTCTCTCCCAGAATTGTTTCCAGGTATCCAGATCTGGAGGTGGGGAGGGTGTATCAAATGCTCGTCTTTATATGACTATCAGGTCAGACAAACAGGCAGTCATTTATTCCACCAAACCCCACCCCCAGGCCTGTCTTAGAGTCAATGAGTACTTACTGAGCAGCTGTTATTTACCTAGTACTGTGCTCAGCGCTGGAAATATAAATAGAACATCGGCCTGGTCAGAAGCTCCATAGAGCACACAGCCTCAGCGGGGGGGGGGGGGGGAGTAACGCTGAAAGCCAGGGAATCACCCCAATGCATGGTTATGCAGTGTGATGAAGTCCTGTGGGTTAAAACCAAGAAAATTTTACGAAGAGTTAAAAGTATTTGTCTCCTGCCTTCTCTCCCTCTGGAAGAGATTTGATACTGGGAGAAATGACTTCAGTTCAGTGAGAAGCAGAAACCAGGCCTTTCCTTGGAGTCTAGCTAACTGTCTTTGCTTCTTGAGAGGTCTTTCATTTTCATATAATACCCAGAAGAGTCAGAAACCCGTCTTTTAAGGTAGTATAGGCCTTTTGAATAGTTCTGGTATTTTCTAGGAAGCTTGTGTTTAAGTCTGGTTGGGGTTGGGGACTAGGGACAGAGAGACAGAGTCTGGGGTGTGAGAAGCATTTGGTCAGAGCTGGGTGGGTATCTGGAAGGCTGTGTGGGGCTGCCCCTGGGTGGAGCTGATGGTTTAGATCAGTTTGCACAGCTTGGGACCAGCCCAGTCTTTGCTCAGCTTTGGTCGGTCCTCTGGATGTGGGATCATTTTTATGAGCAACTGTCTTTTTTTTTCCTCTTTGAAAATATTGGTGGATGAAAATGAAGTTTCGGCTGTGTGTGCCTTGGCATTGATTTTTCTATCTGTGATAACACACCCAGGCCTACCTCCTTTGATATCAAGAGGATAAAATGTCCCTAACAGGGAGCTCTCTATCCTGGGTAATGGATAAAGCCTGTTTATGAGATGTCATTTATTCCACAATAGACAGTAAATAAAAGCCGTTTCAAGCTTGGGTTAAATCAAAGCTCGTTCAGGATTTCAGCAGATTTGCAAGTCACCTCGGGGACCTTCGTCAGCTGCCTTTGCTTTCCCTCTTTACAGTTGGCTCTGCCCTTTGGCTGGCCCCCTCTTTTCCTCTCCCCACTGCCCTGGCCCCTAGCTGATTGGGAAAGAAAACTGGTCTGGCTGAGGACCCAGCTGTGCAATGAAAACTTGTCTTCCGTTTGCAGAATAAAGACTTTGAAAGACAGCAAGAAATTGGTCGACTACAAACAAAAGGCAGAACAGAAAAACAAAACAAAGCAAAAACAAACAAACCAAAAAACCCCAAACCAGCAAACTGGGAATGGGGAAGCCTCTGCATTGGTAGATATCTCAAGTCATATGAAGGCAATTTCTGTCACCTCCAGGAACCTTGTGTGCATAAGGGAAAGAGGGAGGAGAGACTTGGGTCACCTTGAGCTTCCTTGGGCTCAGACACCTTGCCTGGTGAGTTCTCTTTAAATGAGAGTATTTTAAACCTCTCCTATGCTGACCCCAAGACCTGTTCTGGCCAAGGGAGTATGAGCAAAAACAGCACATAGCAGGCTGAGAGTTGACCTTCTGTGGACATCTAATAGGCCTGTTAGCAAGCCCCCTTATTGTGAATCAGGCATGGTGTCATGTACCTGTAATCTTGACACTGGCAAGACTATAGCCGAAGATCCTAGGTGTAGATGGACACATGGCTAAAGGCCAGCCTGGGCTATGTGGTAAGACATTATCTCAAAAAAACAAAACAAAAACAAAAAACAGAAATCAAGCCTTTGTTAGTAGAAAAACACAAGGTCATCCATCAGAACTGGGCAAAGATGCTGGAGCACTGTCCTTCAGGGGATCTGGGGAGGTTTGCTGCTTAGCTGGGGAAAATACTGTTTCCGTTACGGGCCACCTAAGTGTTGAAACTAGCAAAGGTGCAGGAGCTCAAAGAACAGATCAGACTGAGCTGGGGATTCTGGGAAAAGCTTTGGGGTGGATGGGGTACTCCCTGGTTGGTGGGTGAGTCTCAGGATCCAGGCCCACTAGGATCTCAATCTCTGGTACTGAGGAGTCAGAAGGTGGTGCCTTCCTCTGCCCTAAGGTGAGCTAAGGAGAGTGCATGGTGTCATGGCACTTGGGGAGAACTTCCACTCAGGTGATCTGCTAAGGCTGTGTTGACATGGAGAGCAAACCGGAAGTACCTGTGGATCATCCTAAAACCTGTGTGAGTAGGGAGCCTATTCTAGGGGGCAGCTTGTTCTTGGTCCCTTCATCTCCCTGAACTTTCAAAGCCACACGGTGATCTGTGATCAGGGATCTGGCGATCAGGGATCTACGTCTGCCACACCCTTTTAGTTGTCTTGCATGGGAGACATGGCTACTGTTCTCACTTTACAGATCCAGACCCAAGAAGGTCAGCTACAGGCCAGGACTTGAAAGGTCCTCCCTGAACCCAGGGCTTTGCCTTCACCAACTTCTATTCAGGCCCTCGCCCTGCTGTTGTCCTTCACCGCAGGACCCCTTAGGTGGAAAGAGCTAGGGAGGGGTCTGCTTAGGAACTGCCCTGGTCTGCAGCTCAGGAGCCACTCCAGTGATTCCCAGGGCAGCTACAGAGGACTGCAGCCATCAAGGATTCCGTAGGAATGATAAAGGAAAGGGGGCAGGGTGGGAAGGGAATGGAGATGGGAAGAAACAAAGAGAAGAAGGGGGGCTGAGGCTGGCCCCCTTGCTGCACCAGGCACCTCGAACCCCCTGCTCCCGCCTCTCATTTCCCGAAAGTGGCGCCTGGGTGCGTTCTGTTACAGTTAGCGTCCTGTCAGAGGTTTCATTAGGACCCAGGTTTTGATTTATAACCCTCTCTGCAAAACTGTGCTCCTGGCTGAAAACTGGCATCCGAGGTCTTGGGCCACAAGAACCATTTCTACAGAAGACGTGCAAGGCCTGGTTTGGGGGGTGGGGAAACCTAAAATAAAAGGAAAGCCCGAAGCAAGCTTGGACTCCGGAAGGAATGTCCAGAGGGTAGGGTTCTCTTCGTCAGATGCATTTTTGTAAAACTTTGCAAAGCCGGTTCGTGAAGCGGTCCTTTAAAGAACCTCTGTCTTGTAAGTATCGCTATGAATAATAATGAATAATAACGATGACGCTAATGATCACGGCGCTGGCTCCCTTGTTGGGTGATGCTTCGATTACCACATGACTTCCAGGTGCCTGGTCTCCCTGACAGAGCAGTTCCGAGGAGGTCAGGAAGAAATTATTATTATGCCGGTTTTGCAAATGACTGAGCTGAGAGCCCAGTGCTGTGCATTGGGCACGGGCCTCACCTGTAGCCCCAGTCACAACAAAACAAAGTGAGTCTGCGCACGCAGCTCAGCTCAGCTTTGCCCGCTTTTATTTTCAAGGAGTACGCATCACTGCAAACAGGTCCCATTTTAAGCCACATGAGGCTTGGAGGAAACAAATGTGAAAATAAAAGTGCTATTTAATATAGGCATCATTATTACAATTGTTATTGCAAAAAGTCTATTTGGAGCTGCCTAAAAACTTAAAAACTGATTAATATTTTTAGAGCATTAGAACATACATTTTTTTTCAAATATGAATGGTTTGAAATAATCATAATCATTACCATCCCTTCCTTCCATTAATTTGTTGCTTTGTACATAATTTCCCATAAATTAGCATATTTGCTGCTCAGTTGCCCCCATTTTACAGATGAGGAGATGGAGGTTCAATAGCCTATAGCAAATTGAACTGCTTGAAACTTACACCCAGGAGACCAGCAAGCTTCCTACCATCACTTTACCACTCTTGGTAAATAGTGACTGAGCAGATAGTTGGGAGGCCCAGCTGCACTAAAAGGGGTACCATCAAGGAGAGGGTCAGATAGCAAGTCACTGTCTGGACAGCTGCTTCAGGGACAGTCCCCTTAAGTCTGGCATGGGGAGCTCAGCCTTGCTTCTGTTCCTGTCTGCCCCCCTGCTGGAGTCTGTCCCAAGAAGTCCTGCCCCAGGAGTCAGGGCGGGTGGAGCCTCATTTCCCCCACTGAGCGAAGAGTCCGGCTGTCACTATGCTGTTATTTATGAGTCTCCCTTGCCCAATGAGTGGCCTCCAAGGGGCCCAGCCTGGGCCTGCTGTCTGGCCACACTTGTCACACGTCATTAGATGTTTGGTTGCTGCTGACCCCTCTGCCATCTGGCTGGATGGCCTCAGGGTGAGGGGACGCAGTCAGTCAGCTCCCTGTGCAGCCTGTGTCTGCCCTGCTGGAGAAATGAAAGGTTTTCAGGGCTGTTGGCTGAGCAAAGGAGGACAGAGGGAAAGAATATCTTTTAAAAGAGCCTTTGTCTTTGCCATTGCTGCCCTTTAGGGTCAGGTGACTCCAATGTGGAGCTAGCCTGTGCCAGGTCTTAGCTGCATCCCCGGTTTCCTTCCATAAGCTGGTTTCACTCCTGTCCCAGATGTAGCAGCCAAAAATCATTCCAGACACCACTGAATTGTCCCCAGGGGAGAAGGACAAAAATCACTGTCTTTGGGAACTGCTGGCTATCCCTAATTATGAGATGAACCCGGAAGTGCGGAGCGTACCATGGCCCGCTGGCATGCTGGCACGTTCCCAAGCAGCAGACCAGGGTCGGGGATTCCTGACCTCTCTGCAGACGGAGAAGCTACAGTTCAGAAAGGGATGTGATTGGCTCAAGGCCGCTCAGCAGGAAAATGGCAGAGCTGAGTCTGGAAGCTGATTTTTCCAAAGTTTTGGTGCTGGGCTTTAGGAAGGCTCTGTGACCTGGTTCACCAGGTAAGAACTTGGCCAGGTCAGCTGTTTAGCCTCTCTGTTTTCTGGCTACACACTTAGTCTGGAACCAAGGCTGTTTGAATCCTGTTCTCCTACTGTCTCCACAGACCCACACCTGCACCTCAGTCCCTGTCTTTCCTGGGCCTCCCCTCTCTATATCCTGAGGCAAACCCCTCTCTCCACTAACTTACCTGACCCACAGGATCCAGGAAAGTGGGAGGAGCTTGGTGCTTCTCCTTGTGGAAGCCTCAGAAGATCCCTGGCCGAGAAACCCATGATGACACCATTCTCTAAGATTTCTGTCTCTTACCAGGTGGATAGAGGACTTTGGGGGCACGGTATTTCCCAGCTTATACAAACTAGGAGTTTCAGTTTCTATAAAAAAGTTTGAATTAAAAATGTTCGAATTAAAAAAATAAACATGGTAGAGGAAGGACCGAGGAGCTGAAGAGGTTTGCACGCCCATAGGAAGAACAACAATATCAACCAACCAGACCCCAGAGCTCCCAGGAACTAAACTACCAACCAAAGAGTACACATGGAGGGACCCATGGCTCCAGCTGCATATGTAGCAGAGGATGATGGTCTTGTCAGGCATTAATAGGAGGAGAGGCTCTTGGTCCTGTGAAGGCTCGATGCTCCAATGTAGGGGAATGCTAGGGTGGTGAGGCAGGAGAGGGGTTGGGGCTGAGGGGAAGCATCCTCATAGAAGCAGGAAGGGGGGATCGGATGGGGATTTACGGAGGGGAAGCTAGGAAGGGGGATAACATTTGAAATGTAAATAAATAAAATACCCAATAAAAAATTTTAAAACCATCGTGGCTATTGCTATTTTAATAACTGCCTATGCATCTTTAAGCATAAGTTACTCCAGGTCCCTCTCTGGAAACTTTCTGAACATCTTTCACGCTTGTATAAAACAAGCTGGTCCCAGGAGAACCCGCCTCCGGATGCGCATTGTGTGGACTCTAGAGAGAGCATTAAATGGTTTTATATATCAGCTAGTAAACCATTCCAACCACACACCAGAACTGTGGGATGATGACACCTCTAGACCCCCTTCCCCAAACTGCACGACCCACTTGCTGTCTAGTACATCGGGAGCTTCTGGTCTCACTCCAGGTGCAAGTTGTAGACAAGGGTCTGCCTTGGGGTGTGCAGCCATGTTGCTGGACTATACCCCTTCAACATGGGTAACTTAACTGAGCTTCTGTTCATGGGAAATCCTTGCTTCTCTGGTATTATCAAACATTCTAGTTTCTTCTTGTCATCCATTCAGAATACATACACTTCCATTAACATCCCTCACCCTAGAGAAATACATAAAGCATCAAGAAGCATAGGCAGAGACAGAAAGGGGCAGACATTCCTACCAGACAGTGATAGAAGACTAGAAGCTGACAGCCTTTTCTATTGTCCCTAAGCCAGATTCTTCGAAACAAGGCTTGGTTGGTTGTTGCTGTTGTGAATTCATATTTGAGTTGATATCATTCACAGCCATGTTCAGGTGAAAGGTCAGATGTACTTTGCAATACCTAGTGGAAAAGAGGGCTCAGTAGCTCCCTAGATTGTGTGAATGGGATCTGGCACTGCACAGGAGGCTGGCTTGACTGGGTTCAGACCAGAGATAGCATTTACATGGATGAGGTGGGGGGATGGAAAGAACTGCATTCTGGGAAGGCACAGGAGCTAATGGGGCTGAGGCATCTCTGGATGTATTTTTGTTTGGCTGTTAGGTTTCTAGTTTGGAGTGGGGAGGGGGTGTTTGGTGTGTGTGTGTGTGTGTGTGTGTGTGTGTGTGTGTGTGTGTGTGTG
>JANHMN010000013.1:12568523-12588553 GCA_030674055.1 Rhabdomys pumilio
TGTGTGTGTGTGTGTGTGTGTGTGTGTGTGTGTGTGTGTGTGTGTGTCTGTGTGTGTGTGTGTGTGTGTGTGTGAACTCATATCACTATATAGTTCTAACTGGATTCAAACTTGTGTTTCTCCTGACCTGGCCTCCTACATGAGGAAATGATATGCCTGTGCCTTTAGTGCTATGCTCCCATTGTTAGATTTGATTGTTGTCAGAGTAGAAGTTCAATATTTGCTGTCACAAGCCAGCAGACAAGTCAGGAGAGGCGAAGGGAAAGACATGAAATCAAGAACACTCCTTCAGCCTCTGCCCCACCATGACTCTGCTTGCCCAGTGACCCTTGAGTGCTGCTCCAACTCCAGGGACTTCAAATCAACCCAGGGTTTGACTAAGTGCTGACTTGTGGTTGGCAACGTTAACGTTAAAGCATGGCACTCCACCTTCTCCTGCAGGCTGTTCCCAACTCAGCCCACATCCAATGCCTCAGCTCCTCGGATGGAGCCACACACCCTTGTGAAATGGGAAGAGAGACTGAGAGAGGATAGGGCGTGGACAGGAGGAAATAACTGAGACCCAGGAAGATAACATCACTTGCCCAAGACCTCAAATCAAGTCACTTGTGGAATTTGGGACCCACTCAGGCTGTGAAGCTTTTCCGGAAAGCAGCATACAAGGGGATCAGGCCCTGGCAACTGTCACATACCCACCCCAACAGCCTTCAAGCAAGATCCTCTGCTACACAGACCCCTGCGGGCACACACAGTACCTGCCTTATGATGTAGGTAGAGGGGGACCACACAGGGCTGAAACCCCATCAGTAGGAGCCCACCCCATAAAAACAAGCCAGGGCTGCCAATTTCCATTTTCATTGGCGTAGCTGGTACTTAGTAATCCAGAAGCTTTATTTAAGGGCTGACCTCCGACCAGGCCTGTCACTCCAATGGCAGGAGCCTGATAGCCACTAGAAATCAATAGCTAGCATGAAGGTCACTTCCTAGAAAAACTGGGGCCATCAATGTGTCAGTTTCAATGAAAGATTATAACCAACCAACAGAGAAGTTTATCTGTGACCAGGAGCTCATCTGAGCAGAGTGCTGTGAACTATATACTGCACACACAAGCACACACATGCACACACACACTCTCATACAAACACAAAGTCATGTGTCACCGGGCAGGTGTGCACACACGTATGTGTGTGTTTATGAATCACGGCAAACGTGTAGAGAAGGTGTCACTGTGCTGTTGTGCACTGTGAGTAGACACACAAATGCACAGATGCATTTCTGCAGATTGTAGGTGTGCAAGGGTTTTCAAGTGCAAATAACAACTTGTAAGAGGACTGCACACGTGCTTTCATGTACACATGTATGTTTCCACAAGTTTATATGTACGCATATGTGCACATGTGGGTGCTAAGCACATGTGTACAAGTAAGTGCATGTATGTATATAGCTGTTTTGTAAATGCCAATGTGTTTGCTATATGGGAATGAGTGTGTATCTGTGTGTTCAGGGGTGTGCAAGTGGGTGGATCCCAGATGGCAGTGTATATGTGCATTGTATATATAATTCATGTCCATGTCTGTTTGTATCTGTGTGACTCCATGTGCATGCTGGATCCTTGTCTCCTATTACTACCACTGAGCTGAGAGGCCTCATGACATCTCCCTGCTCCCCGAACCTTGTTACGGTTTGAAATTGAAATGTCCTTCACAGTCTGTCAGCTTTATTCCTATCTGGTAGAACTATTGGTAGTAGATATTCTGGTGGCTTTGAGGAAATGGGTCACTAGGAGTGGATCACTGAGAACATGCTATCCCTAATTATTTCCTGCATCCCACCCTCTTCTTCCTGGTGTGAACCTCATTGCTCCACCACGCCCTCACAGTCCACAAGGGACCGAACCTTCTGAAGCCTGAGCAAATATAAATCTTCACCCCTCTAAGTTGTCTGCATTGAGAGTCCATCTATGCTGACAGAAAAGCTAATACTGACTTCAATTTCTTCAAGGGTAGCATGAAGGAATTTCAAAGATGCTAGGGTATCTCCTGTCCCTTCCTGTTTTGTATACATAAAGTTCAAAGTTATATCTTTTCTCTGGGCCTCAGTCTTTCAGCTGTTAAGTGGGTCTTGTCTCTTAGAAAGAAAAGGAAGGGCAGAGAGAAAGGCTAGTTTCTTGTCTTCCTAGTTTTCACTCATCAAACTTTCTGTGGTTTCGACAGGGCAAGCTCCAGTCGTTGGTTTGTTTATTCGATGAACCTGCACTGAGAAATTACAGCACCATCGTGCAAGGCTCAATGGACTGAGCTGAGGGCTTGGGGCAACCAAAGCAAAAGCCCTTGCCTAAAGTCTCACATACCTGACAGATATAGAGAGAGTTGACGTTTGAACAGAGGTATGTGCTCTAGCCAAGCTCAGTATGGGTGACAGTACCTGAAGGGTCACATTTAAATGTAGGGCTAAGAAATTCTTATTAAGGGTCTGTGGAATCCTGACCTCTGGGAGGAACCCAACACTACCCTCGACATCTGAAATCAGAGATTCAGCATGAGTGGGTTTGGGGGAGACCCTAAAATCTAAGAAGGGAGGAGAGACTGCCTCAAGTTCACAGCCCTAATTTTCTGGCTGTGAGTCATAGCTGCCCTCTCTGTGTTACACATTGGGTTTTAAAGCTGGTCCTGACTCTCTGAATGATCTTAACCTGTCTCATCATAGTTTGTAGAAGTGGACTTTGATGCTATCATAATGTGCTCTACCTACAGGTCCAAGCCTCTATCTGATTATCCCCCAACCCCAACTATTCCTCCCACCAGTCACCTCCCATTAATCAAAAGCTCTTCTAGTCTTGGATCCTAGATATCCACCAGGGAAGAAAATTTTCTGGTTAACTCATACTATAAATTGACATATATATTCATATATATGTGTATATATTTATGTACATATGGCTATTTATATATACTATGTATATATGCTATAAATGACTACAGCTGTGTCTTTCCATTCCTACTTGGGTGATTGACTACTTCCTTATAAGATGTGAATGATTGACAAATTGCGCTTGCATTGTCAAACAAAGCACACGGAGGACAGAACACTCGTGGGTTTCCACAATCCCCTCCCTTCATTGTAAGAGGTTTAGTTTTTCTCTGGGTTCATTGGCATAGAAGCCTCTGACCTTATCAAAGTTACTTAGTCTTCCTGAGAATCAAATACCTTGATTGGGAAATAAGGGTCACTATTGAACCCCACAATATCAGGTAAGAATTAGCTGGGCCAACAACTGGCTGATTCTAGATGCTTCATAAATGTCCTAGGCATGGAGAGGCTCTGGACTTTCTCAGAAGCACTGTCCACAGAGTTAGGTCATCTCAAGATCTCAGCAGCTCCTGATGGAGCTGTAAAGTCCCTGTAAGTCTGCACCGACTCAGTCAGCACCAGTTGCCCCAAGAAGATGGCCAGGCCTTGGGAGCAGAGGCACTGAGAAGAAGCAAGTAGGCAGATGCCTAGGGACCAGTGGCCACACGGGTTGCATCGCAGAAAATTGCTGTCCTGAGGGAGTGTGTCAGCGAATGGCAGCTTCTTCACTATGGCTGCCCAGATCTGAATGGCTGGAACAAGGTTAGGTACAGTGCTCTGAAGAAATATGGGATACTTGATGTCCCTAACCAGCGGGTGCTCTCTGGACATGGCCTCTGCTTTGTAGTTTTGCACCTGTGTTCGCAGAGAGGGGACCACTGTGCTTCTTGTGGAAACCCAGGCAGAGTGGGTACTGAGGGTACAGGCCTGTAAACCCACCACATGAGAGGCAAAGACAAGACTACCATTAGTTATGAGCTAGCCTGGACTACACAGCAAGACCTCAACCACATGGCTTTTCTTTCTGCAGGTGCTTATCAGATCTGCATATGGTAGTCCCTTAAGTGTGAGGACCAGGGATGGGCAAACCAGAAGCCCTGCCCTCCAACATCACTGTCCATAGGGGCACACAGACAGACAGCACCAGCTACTCCTTCCTGTACGTAGTGGAGAGCTGAAGGCAAAGCTCCATCTCAGACTGACTGCTATTCAGAAGATATTTCCTTCTGTTACAGTGACACTGAAGAATTCACAATACACGTCTGGATTCAGAATTGTTTCTTTAAGCTAGAGTCCAAATATAGCGTCAGAAGGAATGGGCTGTTTAAAAAACATGATACATGCTCCTTACCTAGGTACCTCTCGAAGGATTCGATACAGAGTTGCATCTTGCCTGGGGATGAACGAAGGAGACCACGCCTCCCCTCTGGGCTCTGAACTAGAGTGAGAGAACCTTGGAGTTAACAATATAGCAGAGGCTTCAAACTCTCTTCCTGTAACTTGGTTACAAGTTTCTCCTCCTCCCCGTCCTCCTCCTTCTCCTCCTCCTCCTCTTTCTCCTCTCCCATCTCTTCCTCCTCCTTCTTTCTCTCTTCCTCCTCCTCTCCCTGCCCCTCCTCCTCTTCCTCCTCCCACCTGTCCTTCCTCTTCTTTCTGCCTACCCACTAAATTTCCTAAGTCATAAGTCTGACAGAGGACACAGATGGTGCCAGTGAAGACTTAAGTACTCTGTAATACAATGTGGCACAGACTGTATGAGCTGCAGCATTTGGAGGGGAACTCAACATAACTGAGGGAAAGTTGGTCAGAGGAAGCACTGGCTCGGCTTAACTCAGGCACAGAGCTTTTAAGAAGCTTCACTTAGAACCCTGCCCAGTAGTGGACAGTGCTGTTTAAGAGTGTCCTGGTACTGATGGAACTGTCTATGGAGGGTCACACTCAGACGGGTCACAGAGGGTGGGAAGAGCAATGCTGAGCACACAATCACACACAGCATTGAGTTACAACTGTGACGGGCAACAAAAGAGGAAGAAAACCGGGTTCCATGAGCTGGATCAACAGGGTGATCTGATGCTAAGTTATCCCTGAGATCATGGAAGACTTCCTGGAGGAAACACCTTAAACTGGAATCCAAAGGAAGGGTAGACATAGGCCAGATCCAAGGAGAATAGGAACTTTCCAAGCAGGGGCCCTGCACTTTCAGAGCCTCTCTGGGAGACCAGAGTTTTGGAGGAGCCTGTAACTTCCTCTGCTACAGCATGTGGGTGGAAACACAAACAAATCCTGTCTCTCATCTTTATGCCTCTCTTATGAAGCCATGTTTCATTCACAGTGTAGAATCCCTCACTTTCCAGACAGTGGCTGAGACTCTTGTAGCTGTCTGGGTCCCTCTGCACTCTAGGCAGACTAGAATACACGCCAGCACCAGGGTCCCACTAGTGATGTCCCTCTCCTGGTATTGCTGTAGGTGATTGCAGCCTTTGCATCTGCTTCACTGCCTGGGTAGGTGACTATATGACCACATGACAAGCCTTGTTCGGGACAGTCCAAGATCACCCACATGGCTTGAGCATAGTCCTCCATTTTCAAATATGTCCCCGTTGGAGTGAGAAAAGCCTGTGTGTACTGGAATTCTGTATTGCAAAGACATGCTCTGGCAGAGGTATGGAGGAGGGGCACCACGAGGTAGACTGGTGTGCTGTTTGATAAGTCCCGGTTCCTTGTAGGTTTTTTCAACCTTCCCCTAAAATTGCCAGATCTGTTCCTTCCTTAGAGTTATTCTAGCCTCCAGAGGCCACCCTTCTCATATATTCATCATCAAACACTTCCATCTAGTACAAGGGTAGTATTCAGAGGTACCTCATACTCCTTGGCAATAGGGTGGGATAGAAAAAAAGACCAGAATCTTTGGTCCCCTAGGTAACCAATGATACTGGTTTTTCCAACCTGTGCCATTGAACCCAAGCAAGTCTGTTGCTACCAAGATTTGATGTCCCCTTTGCCCAATGAGGCTAATAAACATGTATTCTCTTCCCTGTGTCATAAGGGTGAGGTGTGTTCACAGGCCAAGAGAGAGGCAATCCCGAATTCTTGGGACAGGACCACTGCCTAAACCTAGCTAGTGGGGCATAAAACCCGTGGTGGCAGAAATAGAAAAACAGCATAGATTTTCTAAGCACCAGGATAGCCCCCTGGAAAGCAGTTCTCCGAGCAGGAGCTCATACCTTCCTGCCACCCTGACAGTGACTACTAGGGCCAAAATTAAGCCACAGTGCCAGCAAGGATGGAGAAAAACCATGTGTGCCGATGGGGCTGAGCCGGCTGAGACCATGGCTGCAGCAGGCATCTAGGACGCAGAATCCTGGTTGCCTCTAACAATTTTTCCTCCTTTTTTTTCCCCCCTTTTGGAAGCTGGAGATCCAGTGCCAAGCTCTCCAAGCAGCCCCGGCTTTCTATGCAATAAAGCAGCACCGAGAAAGGCTTAGAGTAATTAAGTGGCTGACGCACAGAAGAAGCCGTTACAAAGAATTGACTAAATTGCCCATTCATTAGCAGCTCGGCATGGAAGGAGAATTACAAATAGACGGCGGAGCCCGCAGTAATTCAATCTAACCTTGTACTTACAGAAAACAATGAGATAATGAACAGAAAAATTACCAGGCACATATTGTATTTTGTTAAAGGGGCGGGTGGGGGCGGGGGAGGTGGGGGAGCGCAGGGACGGCCCGGCACATGCAATGCTAATGGCCTCGCTCAAGCTGAGCAAACGCTCCTCCAACACAATCATAGTTCTCAGTCTAAGGGCC
The DNA here is from genome assembly GCA_030674055.1 of Rhabdomys pumilio. Lineage (NCBI taxonomy): Eukaryota > Metazoa > Chordata > Mammalia > Rodentia > Muridae > Rhabdomys > Rhabdomys pumilio. The sequence goes on from JANHMN010000013.1 coordinate 12,575,180, forward strand.
TCTGGGGAGCTGAGATGAGGCAAGATCGCGAACAAAAAAATGTAATTTATAAGGCGTCTGCGGACTGGAATTTATCATCGGATCCGCTCGCCGCCGCTCAATTGATATGTAGTTGGTTTCAAACAACACCCCCCGGGCGCCCAGAGGGAACATTTTTTAGATTTTACGCTTGGATATATCTGTTTAACTCGCCATTTACCAAAACAACGGCTGATGACAGCACAAACCAGTCACTCTGGAGAAAACAGCGCACACACTCTCTCACACACACACGCGCACACCCGGTACCCAGGCATCAGAGAGCTGCCATCATCACAGCGGCGCACAGGCCTCTTCAGCCCAGGAGGTTCTGGGAAGGAAGAATGGAGTGAAAAACAACCGGAGGGGCGAGCCTCACAGAAAGAACACTGTGCTTAAAGCAGGGTTTATAGCTCAGGCCCCCGTTATCACACCCGCTCTGAGCAGCTCAGAATGGCCCGGTGCCATGACAGGTCTTCTTCCCTGGGACCTGATTCCACCTTACTCTGCAACTAAAAGATCCTGGACTTCACTAGAAGAGTTGGGAGCTTCCATACAGTGAAGGGAGGGGCTAAGTAGTTCAAAGGTGAGATTCATATCGTTCTCTCCCAGGGCTGTAGGTCCTGCAGCCTTGGGACTTGGCAGAAGGCTACTTAGGTGAGTGTGAGTTGACTCCTTGTCATCTCAAGCGCTGAGAACTGGCAGGGTATGTTACCAGTTCATTCCATTTCAAGGTTGTTTTCAAGACCTGTCTGCCACCAAGCACATCTCCATTTTTTAAAGAAAAAAAAATTCACTGGACACTTGGAAGTGGCATACAGATTTTATTCAAGATGCCCGCAGCAGCAGGAGGCTCCATCCAGGCTTGCAAAAAAAACGGAGCTCACTAGAAGCATGCAGGCATGGGCAAGGTTATGAAGAAAACTCGGTTGGTTGTGTAGACAAGCAGAAGGAACTTGACTGGACATCTCAGGTGGGAGGGGTAACCACAAGCTAGCTTTGCCCGATTCTGTCCTACAAATGAGCTCTGGCGGCCAAGGTCAAAGGTTAAGAGGAAAGGGTCAGAGGAGCCTAATGAAACTGGGGCCCAGAGAAGCCATGGATGGAGTAACGGCTAGGTCTATTGTGGGCGTGCCTGTATCCTTGAGAAAGTCCCTAACACAGTGCTTAGTGATAAGGAAGGAACAGATGGGACAGGTCCTGCTAAAGCAGCCAGGGACTGCTGTGAGAACCTGTTCCTAGACCTTCCATTAAGCAAGCAAATGCCTCTGAAGAAGCATAGACCTCAGAAGATGCTCCTGACACTGATACTCACTGGCCTCAGCTCCTGTCAGGGCAGGGGCTAGTGGCCATGAATAACTGGCCAGTAGGGGGCGCTTTCGCCCAATAGGAAGGATGGGCAAGTGGAAGTCGAGAGAAAGCCACTCACCAACTGACTGTAGTACTTCAGGACACCATTACTTCCATTTGACACTCCCCCCCATTGTTTATGAAGCATCCATCACGTGGCCTGCCCTTTGTACAGAGGTGTTGCTATGAGACGTCCTAGAAGTAAGCAAACTACAAAAATCCACGAGAACACTGACTGTATCAAAAAAAAAAATCTGACCACAGGTCCTCAGACAACCGCATCTGAACCAGAAACAGCAGCATCCAGGGACTTAGATGCACTGATTCTCAGGCACATCCTGAATCTGTTGAATCAAAAGCTCACACCAGATTCTGATAGTTGTGAGTGTGAGGATACGTGGTGTAAGATATACAGACTTGGTCACAGTGGAGGGCAAAGGGCAGCTCAGAAAAGCTTTTGAAATGGCTCAATCTTTTCTAGTCAATCAAAACCCTGCTCCAGCAATTAAACTTGGGACTGTTCATCAATTCCCCTCGCACTGGGCAGGTGGTGTGTACCTTTCAAAGCTCCTTCAAAGTGCCCACTTCTGTTTGCCTCTTCAATTTCACCTCATAAAGTAGGAAGAATGCACACCGTCACTCTAAGCTGCACAACAATTCAGCATCAGCCACTCAGGGACAGTCCAGTGGCAAAGCCATGGTAGATGGGGCCCAGCTCTGCAATCCTACACTACCCTATAGTCACATGCCTTGGATCTTTAAATTCAGAAGGGACTCACACCTTGGATCTCTAAGGGACCTTCTACCTGCTGTGTCTTCTTCTCAGAAACCTTTGATACTTTCAAGTGTGAACGTTTCTCTGTCTTGCACACGTTCCCATTTATGGTCATGCTTCCTCTCACTCTCTGTGGACTCCTTTATCCGTGGAGAACAGCGAAGAGCTGGGGAAACAAATGACCTTTGTCCCATACCTCAAGAACACTCCAAATCCAGCATCATAGCAAACACTAATGATTCTAATATTTACTCCATTTTAGAGATGAGGAAGCCAAGGACCAGGTATCTGCCAAAGACATAATATGGTTACATAGCTAATTGCAGCCATAACCAAGACCAGAAGATCCTGGAAAGCACACCGAAGATGGACAACTTCCAAGCTGGCTAAAACAGTCTCAAGCATCCAGAGGCTTTGGTTAGTGGCCCAGTCTCTAGGTATATGTGCACACAGATCCTGCGCCATCCTACAAAGAGACCCAGGGCCATCGATTCAATGGATAAATCTGCCACAGAGCATCTCCCTGAGCCTTCTGGAGGAGTAGGTCACTTCGTTGAGTATCTGCTGTGAGGCGAACCTCACTGGAGAGCTCAGCACTTGAGACGTACTGCCCAGAAGACCCATGTGTCTCCCAGAAAGGGCCATATGGGAACCTGACGTCAGCCCCTCCAAGCCCTCACCTCCATTCTGATGAGTCCTTCTCAAGAATTCAGTGGTGGTGACAACTTAGGTCATCGTCTTTTGTGTTTTGAGGATGTAATGGCCCTGCCAATGTAAGTCACCAATGGCTGAATAGCTATTCAGATCTCAAGAGGGAATTCTTAGCTTGACTAAGCTAATGGATGTGGGAGAGAGTGTTGACTGAGGTGAGTGGGTCACGTGACTCAGAACCTGCTTGCCTATTTGTGGGGAGCCTCGTTTCCCATTCCTAATGCTAGCAAGGAGGTTGGCTTTAGGAATCTACAAGGCGAGCAATAGAATTGTGGGAAGTCACTCAGGAAGGCACGGATGATCCTCTTCTGCAGGTACTTTATTTTCTTAATCTTTTATTGGTGTGAAAGCCCCGTTGCAGCTGTCAGACTATATTGTGGGCCGGCAATTAATCTGGACCATTTATGAATGCCCATACCTAAATGGTCCAGTCCATGAACCTCCCCCATCAGTTCAGCCTTGACTTAGAAAAGCATCCACACAGGAGTGTCATCAAATGCTTTTAATGCAAGAATTCATGAGTTGCCCTTGATAGGCAGGTCAAGACACCTCTTGTCAGGGAAAGACAAACATCTCCCTCTGGCTTGTAGGCACCTTCTTGCATTTCTTCTGTTTCTTCAGTCAGCCATCTTAAGCTTCAGAGACCTGAAGACCAGTGGAGAAGAGCTCAGAACTCTCTCAGAATCCTGTGTGACCTGCATGACTTCAGCCCCTGGCTCTGTTGGAATGGTCAGGGTGGTGTTACAGGAAGGGCATCTTGGGATGAAGATAAACGGAAATCAGCCTGACTGCACTGTCTCCAGAGTGAAAAAATCCTGATCACAGAGCACTCACTGCCTTGTGGTCCAGACGTTGCAGGCACAGATGTCCCCACAAACAAGTTTTCTCAAGGACTGATATTATCTAATGTTTTTAATTGAAACAGAATTATACCATTTTCCATATACCTTTCCTCCATCCAGCCCCTCCCAGATACCTTCCCACAAACCCCTCCCAAGAGACTGATGCTTCGACTCTGACAACTTTAAATAATCATTGATAAAACTTATAAAAATTTTTACATGTTTTCTGGCCATGCAGATGACATTTGCCCAAAACAATTGAACTCTTTCTCTCTGCAATTATCATCAATGTGACTGAGTGTCAATGTGGTGGGTCAGGAAAAAAAGACACAGAGGTGCCTAAGGCCGTGCACCCTGCCCTGATGGCTCAGACTTCTAACAGCTCAGCACTGCTGGCTCTGAGCAGAGAAGTGCTCTTGTTTAACTCTCTGTCACACCTGTTGGTTGCTCCTGGCAGGTGCGCAAACACAGTGATGTGTAAAGAATTGAAAGCTGAAAGACTCTTGATGGTGAGAACTGTGGGCTGAGGTAATAGCATTTCTTACCCACCCTTTTTCTTACTCAGTAGCTAACTCAGTGCCCAGGATGGAGTGGGCGGTCAGTAACAAGTTGATAGATGAACGAATAAGACTACTTGGTACCTAGTGTTGGCTTCACCATTTGTCATCTGTCTCGCTTTGGGCAAGCTTTAAGTCACAGTTTTCAAATCTGCAAAATGGGAGTAAGAACATGTTAGATTGTTCTTTTCAGAGCTCCTGCAAAGACTAATTCAATCTAAGTAATACAGTGTTGTCGAAGTGCCCGAGGGTGCTAGAGAGGTATCCAGGGCAAGTCATTCTCATTTTCAATGGGTTCTGATTATTATTCTGCATGTATGGTTTCTGTGAATGGCTTGTTCTTCCCCCTGTGGGTCTGGTACAAGTGACCTTGGCCTGTTAACACAGAAGGAATGAGGAAACCAGGTAATGGACAGTAGTTTCCCTGGATACAGTGTGTGTGGTGTGATCCAGCAGCTGGCATGGCCCTAGGACCTTCACTTCTCCCTGTCCTCAGTGCCCCGCTTGTTCTCCCTGGGCATGAGGAATATATTCACATAAATGTAGGTAGTCTACCCCTACACTTCTGTCTTGAAATGACTAAACCAGGAGAGTCTTTGTATCTAACAAGGGTGGTATGGGTTCTGGTTGGGAATGGAACCCTGCTGGAGATGTCGTGGTATCATCCTCCTCCTGGAGAATTTTCAGGAGTAGGAAATATGTGTTTTAAACAGGGAAAATGAAATGCTTACCCACACAAAAATGGAGGCTAACGGTAGAACTTCCAGGAAAAATGAATTGACTGATGGCCCTGGGGTCATAGGTAGTGTCAGACTCAGGAAGAAGGGGTCTCTATCTTCTCAAATCCTCTGTTTGTGGAGAGTCCTCAGCAGCGCCACACAGAGTCACATCCTAAGGACCCAGCCTGACTAGCTCTCCTGGGTTCCAAGGCAAGCTCAGACACTCTCTTTCAGTGTATTACGTGGCTTCCCTGCTCGTCCCTGTGAAGCTAGACACAAAGTTCATCGCTGAGAGCTGGGGAAACTTAAAACCTGATACTGTCAAGTGCTGGTTAGTGCTTTCTCCAAGAGGATTCACATAATTGCTGCAACCTGTACCAATATCCACACCAGAACCAAAATGCTACTGCTACTGCCAATATCACCATAGCTGCCACAATTATTACCATAATTACCACCATCGCCATAGCTACTGCTATCATCATCATCATCATCACCATAACTACAGCTGCTACAACCAGAGTAATTATAGCCACCACTCTCACCATACAACACAACTACATACAACACCATACAACACTCAACTCCAGCCACTACCATAGTTACAATAACCATCCTCATCTCTACTCTCACCATCACAAACAGCAACACCATCAACTTCACCATACAGTCACATCACTATTCTCTATTCTCACCAGAGCTACAACCACCACTGTAACCACCACCATCATCTTCACCATCACTGTGACCACGTCCATAACACCATCATTGCCAAACTACCATCACCACCATGACTACCAAAACCATCAGGCTCACCATAATTATACCCACAACCATCATAGTTACCACCAACACTATAATAACTATGACTATCGCTACCATCACCGTAACTACCGCAACTCTGATAATAACTACCAACACTACCAAAGTACCACCAGCAACCGTAACTATCATCTCCACCAACATCACCAAACTACACTGCTCCCACATAACTACTAGCATCAACAGACCGATAACCATCATAATAATTACCACCACTATCACGACTTCTCCCGCATCATCACCTCCACTCAAACTACCGACACTGCTGCCTTCACTCGGGCCACCAAAAGCACAGTCATTATTACCAACACTGACATCACTACCATAATATCACAATAACTGGCACCATAAATGGCTAAAAACTACCACCATCACCATCTCTAGCATCACCACCGTGTCTCTCACTGCCACCACCTTCACAAGGACCACCACTACTCACACCGACACACGTACTGTCACTCCCTGCCACCGTCTCTACCACACTACCATCATGCTGTCCTCCACCGACAGTGCAGTCTCTGTCACTTACTTATCAGCCCTGTGACTTGAGATGTTTTAATGCCTCAGACTCAAGATCGTAAAAGCAGAGATTCATGTTGTGAGGGTCAGAGTGATGAGATTAACATCCGGTAGCCTAGGACAGCCACCATACATGTAGCTACTGAATTAAGCACCAATAGTCAGGCACTTCAGATGTGGAGGGACATTCTTACCTCAGAGTTTTATGGCACATCACCATTTGAGGAGAAGAGAGTAAGCTTAGTGACCTTACAGGGATCCCGCCCTTCCAGTCTGAGTAGATGCTTCTCTCTTCTCTCAGGTCTGTTTCCTCTGCCCTTGGGAAGCAGAGCTTCTACTGTTCTTGCCTCACTTGTTGGAGCAAATACACACTACATGACAGCTAGGTCCATGCTGCCAGATACCCAGAGCCCAGGGCATGTTGAGCACAGAGATGCCAAGTTAAAGCCTCATCCAGTCCCTCCAACTGCTGCTCTGCCTTGGGAATGTGTTGCTTGACATTGGCCTGGAATGACCAGGCCCAGCCAACTGCTGTCATTGGTGGCATCCTGTCCCTGCCCTCCAGGCTCCCTCGAATTCCTCAACATCGATCCATACATGCACTTCAGTGTCCAGTGTTTCTGGAACTGAGGGTGCTCTCACTATCATGACCACCCTCCCCTCATTCTGAGGCATGCCTGTCCTTTTGCCCACTCTCCATCCTTCGGGAGGGTACAGTCCTTGGCAGACAGTCAATTGTGACCCGCCAGAGGCATCACTCCGCAGGCGTGCCAAATGCATCTCCTCTCCCTCCCGGCATGCCAGGCTCCTTTGACAAGGAAGGGTAAAGACCCTCCAGGGTGCCCAGGGACGTCAATATGTTGTGTATTTAATGTGCTGGCTCTGTTACAGCGAATTAAAATGAGAGAGCCTGGTGAAAGGAACACAGCCCGCCACTCCTGTCCCTGGTTGCACGGAAGGCTGTGGAAATGGCCCTCCAGTGTGGAGGACAACTGCGCATTACCCCCCCTGCAGGAGCAGAGCAGGCATTAGACAAGCCCCGAGTCTTAATGGGACTCATCCGGCAAACATCTGAGCTTGGGCCTTCAATCACAAACGCTGCAGGATTTAAAAATGAATAAACTTCACATTGTCTTTCTCTTATTTATCCTTTATGCAAATTGTCCCTGGGAGGACCCATTACTCTCCCTGCATGGGGACAGCAGAGGCCGGCTCCGAGGCTTAGAGGACCACTTGCAAGCAGTGCCTAGAACACCAGGCTCATCCTGGTGCTTTACAAAGCGGGAGACAGAGATTGTAAATGGGAAATAAACAGATGAAGTGAAGGCTCCTGCCGAAAGCAGAGGCGTGTGTGTGTGTGTGTGTGTGTGTGTGTGTGTGTGTGTGTGTGCCATAGGCCACATGCTCGGGATCCACTCACAGGCTGCATTCAGAGCCATGAGAAGGCCTTGATCCTGGGACAACTGCGAAGAGAAATGATGGTGTAACATGTCCCCCACTCTTCCCCATTGCTGATCAGGGACGCAGGAAGATAAATGGCAATGGGTGTGTGTGGGGGCGGGGCATTCACAAGTTCCTAGCATCTCTGGTTACAGATTTGTCAGCTACTAGGAGTAGCTGTTGCTGACACTCCTTGAGCTCCTCTGAGGCTTCCTGGCTTCCTGGGAGCTCCGTGGTTCATGGAGGAATCCCAGAGAAGTGACTCTGCTAGCCAGAGTCATGAACCTGGATGAGGGCGTCACCCCAAAAGTCAGACTAGGACAGCAGCACAGGCTAAACACTAGAAAGCCAAATCCAGCACACAGCAAAACAGAAAGAGCACAGGGTGGGGGGTGGGGTAAGGGGGGGAAACCAAGCTGCACACCACAGCATCTCCAAGATCCCTCATCTGCTCGTCCTCCAGCAAGAGGACAAGAAGACTAGAAAAAGACTGCCACTTGTGTCTGGCCCCAGAGTGCACTCTGCACTGTGTTCTAGGGCCTCTGCAGCAGATACTTTGGCTGGTGAACCAGACAGATGCCGGATGAGCTCCAGGCTAGGAGGGCCATCCCAGGAAACATGACACAAATCAGAGTGTTCATGACGTGGTTCTTTAAACATGTGAGGGAAGCTGGTCCCCCACTGTCCTGAGACCACACGCACGTCCTCCCGTATCTCCTGGAGCCCCTGCTTTGCAGAATATTTGTGCTCCTACCCGCTCTTCTCCCATGCAGACCCTGAAGTAAGCACTTTTTCTTCTTTTTACTGAGTAAAAGCACGAATGGCAGAGATCTGATGCTTCTCCTCAGTTTCCAGCCTTTCCCCACCCACTCCTGCAACTGCTGCTACCCTCTCCCCGCTGGGCAAGGGAGTCGCCACATTTCCAGGTTCCAAAACAGAAAGGCCTCAGGCACCTTCCTCCATCTCTCCAGCTTCCAATATTCACCTCTAAACGGCTGCCATCTTCTAACAGGGCCAGGTCTCCCATCCATCACTGTCCTCCCAACCTTAGCTGCTCCTCCTGGCAAGCCCTGGATCTGTCACCCACTTCAGGGAGAGCTCTCGATGCAGATGTGCTTTTGACCACCTGTCCATCTCATAGCCAGCCTGACGCCCTGGTTACTCACATCTGGACTAAGCGCCTGCCTGATCCTTGAGAGTCTCTATCGTCCACTCCTAAAGCCGATTCAGCTGGACCTAAAGCTAACTGCTCATTTACTAAATGATGAAATCCCTTCTTTTCCACAGAAAACATGCATTGTGCCAAGTGCCAACCTCCACCTCTCAGCAGGGAAACTCAGATGAAGGGGTCACAGGCTGTCCTCAAGGACAGCTGTGTTAAGTGGCATCCACCGGAAAATCATCCATTAAAACATCATGTGAGCTGGGCATGATGGCTCACACCTGTACTCCCAGCACTCAGAGGGGTGAAAGCTGAGGACTTCCAAGAGTTCATGGTCATCCCAGATGCATGGAATGTTACAGGACGGACTGGGCTCTAGTGTGAGGAGAGTTTACCTCTAAGTCCAAAGAAACAGACAAAAAGATATTCTGTGAACGTCAGTTTCTCAAGATAAGCAATGGGTGAGAAAGACAGACGTGACTCTCAGGTAAAGATGTCCTGAGACAGTATCTTTTATGGTAATAATGTACATTTTTTAAAATTATTTATTCATTAAAGAAGAAGAATAGGAGAAAGAAGAGGAGGAAAAGGAAGAGGAAGAGGAAGAGGAGGAAGAAGAATTATTGTAGGTTGTGTTTGGCAGAAGTCAAACACACTGAGATGAAAATTAGCACAGACAAGTCAGAGGAGGTGGCAGAATTTAAAGTCATCAATCGACCTTGTGACAGATCCCTCTGAAAAAGCTACATCTCTGATCTCACTTGAATAGTATAAAATTCCAGGAAGCCAAAGCTGAAAGGCCCCTCAGTGATGCTGACTAACCACTACAGGACAGGACCACACAGGCCAGCACGGTAATCAAGAGCCTGCGCTGGTTGTACCAGGCTGCCTTGTTGGCTTTGGGATTACTGAAAGTGACTTAATGGCTCTGTCCCTGAAAACAGCAACCACACCTAGGTTTTAGAAATGTCATGAGGCTTACACGTTAGATGTTAGCCGGTGAGAGCACAAGGCTGCCTGGTGCTGCCTGCTGTCACTGTTCTAAGCGCTTTAGATGTGTGGATTAACTTAATGCTCACAGCAACCTTCCAAGGCACACATACCATATATCCACTTCACAGAGGAAAGTAAAGAAGAGGGATCGTTACTTGATCCAGGACATTGGTTTCCAAGGCTGCGCTAGCCTCTCATGTAACCGTCTACTCTTCAGGACATTATTTTTATTATGTATTCACTGTTTCTTTAACTCCCAGATCTACCACCTACCTACCAAACCTCATGTTCTCTCCCCACTTCCCCCTCTCTCCATTTCTCCCTCTCAAAAAAAATGGTTTAAGCCAGATGGGGTCCCAGCACCAAGAAGCTATCTGTAACTGATACCTGCTGGCAAAGGAAAAATCAGGTTTCTCCAATGGAGTATCTCTGAGTACATCAACCACACTTCAGAGAATGCTCAGGAATAGTTAGCCAACACAAAACCTACTCTGTGTGTGTGTGCGCGTGCGTGCGTGCGTGCGTGCGTGCGTGCGTGCGTGCGTGCGTGCGTGCGTGTGTGTGTGTGTGTGTGTGTGTGCGCGCGTGTGTGTTTACGTACTACTGGCTTTCTTTTTTTTTTTTTTTTAAAAAGCGATTATTAAAACATTTTGAAAATATATTTTAGAAAAGATATAAAAACTGTGGTCTGAGCCAACCCCACATTTAGGGGTGAGCAAACAGGCTGGGCAACAGGAAGTGACCCATCCAGGTACCTCACTTGGAGCAGGGCTGCAATCCCAGCCTCCCTCCTGCCCCTCCTGGTCTGTTCCCTGCGCCTTCTCAGCCCTGAAAAAACATCCTCAAGCAGATGAGACCTCCCTGCAGGGACAAGGTGGTGGTGTGGGTGTCTTAGCTGGTTCTTAGGTAGATGAACCTCCCCCATGGACAGAGTGACGGAATGAATATCATTATGGGTGCTGCAGTTGGAAGCCAGGTCATGAGCCTGGATTCAAGAAGGGAGGAAAAGTGGGTTTGGTGGGAGCCTACCCTCTACTGTCTTCCTCACATCTACCTATGCAAATGCTGGGGGGCAATCTGCATAGGGAAAAATGTAATTACCCAAATTGGAGCAGGGCCAGGACCTCATTGCCCAAACTGAGGAAAGGTTGAAGGATTGATTCCTCAGCCCCAGCCCTCACAGTTGGAACCCAGTAGCCAAGGAAATGAGATGGTTTCCATGGAGACTCAAGTCTCCCTTCCTGAAACCTCAGAGCTGGGAGGGCGGTCTCTGGTGGCATCGCTGTAGGTGGTATTGCTGCTGTATCCTCACTCTTGCCTGGGATCTTAGTGACGACTGCACTTGAACTTTTTCGTTGACACACTGGTGTTTAGATTTATAAGTTGTTGTTAACCGGGACAGCTGCTTGAACTGACCCCGCTGGTGTTTGACTAAAAGACCATTCCAAAATCACACACCAACAAACGCCAGTCCTGGAAGGCAGGTTAAGAGCCCTCTGTGAAGAAAACTTCTGGGAGAAGGGCCACATGCAACCTTATTCCTCGCCATCCTTGGCCTCGGTGCCCTTGTTGTTGATTAAGAAAGTTGAAAGTCAGATCCAAAAGCTTGAGATCACTCCAACTTTCCAGTTCTCCATGGCTTCCTAAGTACTCCCCCATGGATTCGACACAGATGTCCCCAAAGTCTATGAGAAAACCAGCGGCATGCAGGACCCATCAGCAGGTGAAATGGATGTTTCAAGAAGACTGGTGCACACAGTCAGGGATTTCATACAACTCTCCTTCCTTCCGTCTGTCTGCCTGGTTGGCCATCTACTCATCGCATGGGAAGAAGAGAACAGGTAGGCATTTCACTGACAGGGTTGGCCAACAGCAAGCACAAAGGTAGTTAAGGCTTGCCTGGGCTCTGGGTGTTCCCTGTGTGGGGGGTCAAGGTGGTTTCCAACAGCTACCATTGCCTGGGCTCTGGGTGCTCCCTGTGTGTGGGGTCAAGGTGGCGTCCAACAGCTACCATTAATGAGACATTCCATTCCTGCAGGTACTGTCCTGGGGTAGCCCAGCCCTTAGTTACTCCTTTGCTGGGAGAGGATGCTTTGTTTAAGAGCTCCTCTTCGATTTGCCAAGCCAGCACGGGCTCTTATGGGAAACAGTGGGGGACGGCTCCACGCATGGAGAAGTAAGTGTCTTTGCTCAGGGCAAAATCTGCTGTTTGGTGAACTGCTCTGGCTTCCTGTCAGTATGATTTGAGGGAACCATTAAGCTTTAACAACGCAGAAAATAAATCCCCATTAAAATATATGCACCTGAAAGTGCCGAGTTCTCAACCAGACTGCAGAGAAGCCCAGGCACCCTCCCATCTCTGCCTGTCACGACCCCCACTGTCCTTCGAGGCCAAGTTAGGAGGCCTCTTACTCCAGGAAGCCCGTCCTGATTCTTCCTAGCTAAGTGTGATTTCACTCACTCCCAGCCATAACCACTTATAGTGCACCCTCAGTAGGACTTAACTTGGAGGATACCGAGATAGGCTTATAATGTGCACTCTACATGGTGGCTATTTCGTGCCCTTTGGCTTTGTCTCAACTTCCTGCTCAAACATCATACCCTGTCCCTTTCAACACATAGTAGGGGCTCCTGGTGTGTTGAATGAATGCCTGTAGTTACTTGCAGACTCATATACCCCGTGACTCCTGAGCCACAGCAAAACCGAGATCCACTGAGTTCAAGATCTCTATCAACAGCCACCTGTCTGTGAGATTCCCCAAGTGGAGTCGGCTAATGGCTCAGTTTACCAGAGGACCCTCCCTGGACTCTGACTGGACTTTCACCGAACTCCTTTCTCTAATGTCACTGGCCCTATATATTGTCACGTGGTTTCTAGCTGGCGAATAGAACCAGGATTGCCAAGTCAGCATGGGGATGGATAACGAAGATGGTGACAACCCGAAGAGAAACAATTGCAGGATCTGGAGTAGAGGAAAGAAGAATGGCACTTGACCCAAACTTGCCCTGTCGGCCAGCTTCAGGCACGATAGCTAAGAGGACCCTAGATACCTACCATTAAAACCACCTGGATCCTCAAGCTACCCGAGCTGGGCTGCTCGGAATATTAGTCAGAGAAGCTTCTTTTTGCACTGGGCAGCAGTCAATAAAGAGATGAATAACTTTTCACAGTGCAGAGGATCAGAGTGGGTGCCCAGCCCTAGACAGGAACATGTATATTGACCTCTCCACCACCAAGGCTCAAGGAACATAGGAAGTGGGATGGGAAGACCTTGAGAGCAGGAGGACAGGAGAAGTCTGTAGAATGTGTCTTCTTAGCCTATCTCACTGTAAGCTTGCAGCAGCTCTGGTTACCTGCATAACACCCACACAAAATTAACCAGCAAAAATTCCAGCATGGACAGTATGGAATCTACACCTATACTATATACTATATACTATATACTATATACTATATACTATATAC
>JANHMN010000013.1:12595675-12610455 GCA_030674055.1 Rhabdomys pumilio
AGACACAGACACAGACACAGACACAGACACAGACACAGACACAGACAGACACAGACACAGACACAGACACAGACACAATCATATACATCATGTACACCATATACATATATATGTTTAAAGAAAAGAAGTGGGCTTTAAAACAGAGACTGCTCCCCTGGGCAGGGCCTGGGAGGTTACTTTAGTCTGAGGTTGAACACACTCCGGACTTTTCAATCCTACCTGTGAGAATAAGGAAAACTCATCAGCACAACCCATGGTCAAGGCAAGAGGGTGACAGGACTGTGACCCTGACCCTGAGAAGAGTGAGGTTGTCTGGACTCTAGGTAAACCAGGAGAGTGTAAAGAAGCTGGCACAAATGCCATTAGCACTTACACGGTGGCAAAAGAAAATACTTCTGAAACAAATGAGGTACTGCCAAGAAAACGAGTCACTTAAAGGTGTCCTCATGGGACAGCTGAGAGAAATTAAAAGGCAGATTAAAGCAACATCTGTATCTTAGCACCCTCATAAAATGGAATCATAATGGGGGAGCATGAGAGGTATCATAAAACAATACTAGACCTGGCTCGTTACTGCAGTGTGCTCTTTCCACCTGTCCTATCAGACACGCAATGGACAAACACCCATAAGGTCCCACAGTGTCACCCCACTAGGAAGATCGCGGGCTATATGGATCATTGTCACCGATAATGATGGGTCAGAGGACAAGACAACCAAGCCTGCTATCCCTGCCCTAGAAAGACACGATGCTTATTTTACATGACCCAACCCCTTAGGAAATAACAAATTTCTTGAAGTATTAATAGCAAAAAATGTCAGTTATGCAGTGAACTCCAGATTCAATGAGACCCTGTCTCAAAAGCTAAGATGAGAGTGATGGTGTAAGAATACACCTGATGCCTACATCTGCCCGCTACACACACACACACACACACACACACACACACACACAGAGAGAGAGAGAGAGAGAGACAGAGACAGAGACAGAGAGACAGAGAGACAGTGTAAGACAAAGAGACAGAAAGACAGAGAGACAGAGCAAGACAGAGAGACACAGGGAGACACAGAGAGACAGAAAGACAGAGCAAGAGAGACAGAGCAAGACAGACAGAAAGACAGAGAAACAGAGAGAGAGACAGTGCAAGACAGAGAGACACAGAGAGACACAGAGACAGAGAGACAGAAAAACAGAGACAGAGAGAAAAAGCACTAAATTATAAATTACAAAAAATAGCAGTTACAAACTTTGTATCTGCAGGCCAATGTCTAACCCACTCTTCCACCTGGGGCCCTGTGTCCTCTTTGACCCTCCCTCCCACCCTATCTCTTTCTTCTTCTGTCTCTCTGTCTGTCCTGTCAGTTCAAGCCTCAGGCCATCAATCAATGTAACACCAGGAATTCCTTCCAGTGGCCCGAGCCTCTCCCTATGGGGAGGTTGGCCTTTTCCTTTGAACTAGTATTTGACGTGTGCTCTGGGCTTTTCTACTTGTTCCTCTGGCTACCAGTTCGGCTCCCAGTTCCCTCCCACACTGACCAAGTCTTCTCTGGTAACTCTGGCTGAAAGCGGAGACTCTCTGAGTGGAAGTGTCTCATACCTACCCTTGATGACCAGTCCAGTCTCCCACTTTCTGTCCAGGCTTAGATTTCTGCTTCCCAGAAAGCCTCCCCATGTCCCTGCCCTTCTGTAGATCTATCTACCTTCCTCTTTCCTGCACTTCTCGTCTTCCTTGGTAGCTCCTTCCTTGGATTCCATGAGTCTCCCTCACTCTGCAAAACCACTCCCATGAGCTTGTTTGTGTATCCTTCCCGTGGCTGCCCGTGCCTCTCTTCCATTCATGAGAAACCCCTGAATGCTGAGGCTATCATCGGAAGCCTTTGGGGAGTACACGGTTACCCTTGATGTCAGTTACTCTTGACTGCCAACCTGATTGTCTTGACAAATACCTAGAAGATGAGTGAAGCCTGCCTCCAGATTAGTCTGTGAGGCCATTTCTGGACCAAATTAGATCAGAAGGTTTGTTAATCAATGCCTTCATCCATTGGAAGCTTTAAAACTTGAACGGAGTATTGAAAATTGGGACAACAGGGGAGGGTGGGCACTTGCTGAAGGAAGTAGATTGTCAGATGCATGTCCATGAAGGGCATGTCTTGCTCTGGCTCCTTCCTATCCTGCTTCCTGCTTCCTGTCCACCATGAAGTGAACTTCCTCTCCTGTCACATGCTTCGACCTACCATGATGTTCTGTTCAAGTAAAGGCAGCTGTGTACTGGACTCTTGGAAGTTACGAGCTAAAGAGATTCCTCAAAACACAGGTTCCTGATGCCTACTTAAGAACCAGGCTGTCCTGTGGTTACGTGGATATAGATTTATAATAGGCTCCAGGACAGAGTAGAGTGAGACTGGGGAAAGCCTCAGTCTCCAGACCTCCACACAAACCTGAATTTCCATAAGAAATACTTACTGAGAGGAGAGTGAGGCTGTTTATGTCAGACAGGACAGAAAGCAGAATCAGATCACAGAAGCCCAGAATGCTGGGTAAGGAGTCAGGACTCAGCAAGGAAACAACGGTAGGTAAACCGAACTTGGGTACCTTTTAAGTGAGAAAGACCTTAGGTGCATAAAAAGGCGTTGTGGCTTGCCTGGGTTGCCTGCAGTCGCCTATCCAGCTCCAGGGCAGCAGTCAGAGGGTATGCAAAAGATACAACGGGGCGATACCCAGTGGTAGGCAGCCACATCTTGTGAGAGGGGCACTGGGCAGCATTTAAAACACTGACCAGCTAGGCGCCCTGCACTCTTCAGAGACTCTAGTGTATTCTGTCAACCTCCAGGGCTTCCCCAGAGTCCCTTAGCTGCTCCCAGGGGCAGTTACTATGCACAGCAACTCATTTGTTATACACACATACGTCCCTAACTGTACACGATTCTGTACTACCCGATCCAGGAAATGGCAAGCACGCTTTTGTTTCAAAAGTTTGTGATGGCCGCATGTTGTGAAGACCGCCTTGTTATGACCCCTTGTACCCATGTCTTTGTTCACAGGAGGCTGTTATGACTGACTTGTTATGTCTCTATAACTATGTCCTGCATCTACAACCCCATCCTTTAGCCTGCCAAATTCTCTATTTGGAAACCCTCTGTGTCTGGATTATAAGAGCCCTTTTCTTCCCCATGACCACTGATGTAGGAACACTGATGTAGGAACATCTGGCCAAAATGGCTCTTCTCACTAGCCAACCTCTCCAATCAAACATAACTAAGACAATGGCCTGCTGATGATGTAGGGAAAACCAACAACAAAGGAGACTTGAGAAAGAAGGCAGAGCGAGAAGTTACTAGAAACAGTAATAACATTTGCCTCTCTCATATGGTCTGACAGTGGTACCAGAGCCACCACTGCATTGTTGGACAGCGCTAACCTGAGAGAAGTCTCACTGCCTTACTAAATGATAACCAGGAGAAGGGCTCCTGTGAGCTGGAGACATGGAAGAGTATTCTGCTTCCTCCCTCTCTCCCCGATTCCTTTCCTTCTTTCCTTCCCCTCCCTTCCTTCCTCTATCTCTCCCATTACTCATCTCCCCTTCTCCCTTCTTTTTTCCTCCCTTCCTTTCATGTCTTCTTTCTTCTTCTTATATCATGCTAACAACTTGAGCACCTAAAATTCCAAAGGAAACTCAGTTTCATGGAGAGAAGTCAGGAGACTGTGGACCTATGAATTGAGGGATGATAGGAAAACTCACTCTTTTTTTCTCTTGACCCCAGAACATGCTTAGTTGCCTGAGTGGCAGAAATGCAGGCAGATAAAACAGTCTGTGTCATTCTGGCCAGATGGCTGGGAGAGTGACCTCTATATGCAGGAGGACATAACAGAGCCCAGAGATGAGACAAATGAACAGAGAACTTTTGTGACTCTGTGCAACTGTTGGTAAGTCTTGGCTTCTATCATAGGCACACATGAAAAGAAAAACTAAAGCAAGATTGCTGAGATTTGAGAACTGGTCTGAATATGATGCCACCAAGCCTGGAGCCCACCTCTAAGAACCCATACAAGGGGAGCTTCAAGCACACGAGAGCCCAACTGAACTTGAAAATTCCCCCAAGGAAGACAGAACTTGGAATCTTAGCCCAACTGGTTTGAGTGCCCTCTAACACAGTAATCACATAAAATCACCATACACCGGAGGGCTTGGGACGACACTGGGATAGAAACTTAAATCCAGAATCACTTGACACATGAAAAAAAGACAGGAAAATGTGATTTATTTTCAAAAGAAAGATGTCAGCCACTGCCAAAGCTAGGATAAATAAATTAGGAACTATTAGACAAAAGATGTAGGGCAGCCATTATACCAATGTGTTGAAAGGAGTGGAAAGATAAAAAGTTCCCAACAGAAAAATACACAGTTTAAAAGAACCAAGTGGGAGCTTTAGAACCGAATACAACATGTGAAATAAACAACTCAATGGGTCAGCTCACGTGCAGAATTAACATGAAGGAAGAAATAGCCAGTCAACTTGGATGGACGACAACAGTAAGTATGCAATTTGAAGACCATGAGAAAAATCATTGAGGAGAGAGAGAGAGAGAGAGAGAGAGAGAGAGAGAGAGAGAGAGAGAGAGGAAGAGATTGATTCCTTAGAGCCTGGGACAACAAAATCACACCCAAGCAAATCAGAACCAAATTCTGAAAACCAGAGACAAAGGCAAACACAAAATGCAACAGTGAATCAGTGCCCTGAAGGAGGAGCCAGGATTTGGGTGAACACAGATCTCCATGAGAGCCCCACATATTGTGATCCCCAAAACAGCCACCAAAAAATAAATAAATAAATAAATAAATAAATAAATAAATAAATAACGCAGAGACAAACTGTTAAAATGTCAATAGATGAATGGAAACCAAGAATTATAAAATCCTCAAATAATCTCAGAAAAGGTGGAGAGGAAAACATGTGAACGAAAGCCAGATGTGCAGAGAATGCCAGTGACCCACAGATGCAAAGTGGACCTTTCCAGTAAGAAGCTAAGTGTGAGCGGGTCTGCTGTGCCAATAGAAAAGCAGGCATCATCATACTGGATATCCTAAAAATGAGACAACTAAAAAAAATGGAATAATAAGATACAACAAAGAAAAGAACGTGGCTCATCATCATCAGAAAGAACCATTTCTAGAGAGACAGAAGAGCATCACAGAATCTCAAGAGAGTGATATGAACCTTGGCTGCCACTTACAAAGCATTTCAGCCTTATACTTCACCCCTCCCACTCTCTTCACCTCTCTACTCTCTTTTCCTCTCCACTCTTTCTCCTTCCCATTCTCTCCCTCTCTTCTTGCTATGCTTTCCCTTATCTCCTTCCTTCGGTGAAGTCTTTCTGGAAGAGTCAAGATTTTGAAATCTAAAGGCAGATGAGACTGTGATTTAGCATGTACTCCTCCACCTTCTATTCTCGAAACAGTTTAAATACCAAGGTCATGGGCCTTTGAGATGACTCAGCCGGTAAAGGCCCTTGTTGCCAAGCCTGAAAATCTGAGTTCAAATCCTCGGAGTCCACATAATGGAAGGAGAGAATCAGCTTTCTTAAGTTGCCCTCTGACCTCCATGAGTGTGTCACAGTGTATCTCACAGAATGTGTGGATGCTCAACACACACACACACTTCTCACTCTTAATTAATTATTAATTAATTAAACACCCCGGCCATCTTCCTGTAACCTCCCAAAGTGTGTAGTCCTACCTCCTCAATCCTCTGCTCATTGGTCCCATTTGAACTTTTGGAAAGGGATCACTTCTCTGCGTCTATGGCTGCTGTCTTTTCCAAAATGCCTCTTGCAAAGTGCAAGGGTTTTGTTTTGTGACAGGAAACTACTATTACTATGTAGACCAAATTGGCTTCAGACTTTCTGTGTGACCTCAGCAATCTACCTGCCTCAGTCTTCCAAGTACTGAGATTTCAGATTTGCCCTTCCACACCCAGCTGCAAAGGGCAATTCTAATAACAGGAAAAAGATCACCTTATAGACAACAAAGCAGTAAGAGCAACACTGGGAACCTCAGAGATCACAAGTCCAGGCCTGCGAACCTCAGACATCACAAACCCAGGCCTGTGAACCTCGGACATCACAAGCCCAGGCCTGGTTGATGCTTGTAGTGGGGAGAAAATGTAACATTTAGTCAGCAAGAAGTGCAGGAAACATGAACTCTGTTTCCTCTTCCCTTCTTTCTCCAGCAGAAATTAAACAACCTTTACACACCACATGGTCTTTAGAAGAGGATGCTAATGACATCCCTGCTGCCTCTTCATCTGATCAAACTTTATTGTCTGTGTCAGACTGCCAATTAAGGTATGGCTCTCCTATCGCACAAACTTCCCGAGCCACCCCAAAGGTTAATTGGATCATGTACATGCGATGCTCCAGTGGACAGGGGGTCAGAGAACTCCTTTCAGACAGTGGGTCTGTTGGGAGCACAAATAAAAAGACCAGAGTGATGGTTACACAGTTAAGGCAGAGGCCCCCTGGTCAGGAGGAAGCGGCCAGAGCCAGCTTCTCCCACTATTGCTCAACTATTCATGACTCCTCTTTCAAGTTTTGAGAAGCCACCTGCATTTGCTGATAAAGACTGAAATTACCAAAAACAGGCTCAAGGACTAAGCCTGATGTAGACTGCCAGCCTTTGCTTGACCCCCAAAACAAGACTATGAGGAAGACTTTCTTTCCCCATTGTCTTTAGGGGAGTGGGGAGCTGAGCTATGCATGGGACTGTCACTAAGAGATGTGGTTATAAGATTTTAGGTCTTTACCAATCAGAAATTATCATCCAGACAAAGAACATACGGTCTATTTCCTGGATGGCTGAGTAACTAGAATCATAGAATCATGGACTGTTTAATCTGGACAGAATCCCCCCAAATCCCTAAGATTATAGTTGCAGAGTAGTTTAAAATAGACGCGTCACAAAAACACAGCTCTCACTTCAAAAGGGATTCAATAGTTTACTCTGGAGACATTTTGAGAGACCATAGTCCACAGACAAAGATGAGGGTACCCCGAATTCCATGTTCCAACATGGGCACAGTTTAATGCAGTTTTATAGTTTCTCAGAACAAAGCCATGAGTCATAGATCAAGTTTAAATGCACTGATGGATGCATCAGAGAGGTGGTTGCAAGATTCGGGGAACTTTCGTATAGACTTCGGATGCTGTTGGATGATATTCTTAGCTTTGGGACTGGTGGGAGGTAGTTGTCTGCAACATTAACAGATTTTAAGAGGTTTTTTTTTTTTTTTTAACTAGCCACAGTCTGTTAATTCTGACACAGAGATGGACAAGGAATGACTATTCAGGGAGCTAAAAGATCAGGTAATTAGCCTCTAGACCTGCCAGGCTCCAGTATCTCCTCGTCGCTGCAGTTTTAATCAACCACTCTTTGCAGACACGGCTTCTTCCAGGGTTTTCCGTTCGCAGTACTGTGGCTTTTCTGAAGCATACAAGGACATGGCACTGAAGAAACTGTGGTAGAATCCCGGTCTCCTGATGAGGGGCATCCTGTGGTGGAGACTAGAGTCATGTAACCCTGTGTGTGCCTGAGTACCGCCAGAGCCTCATCCACTCCTAAATAACCCTCCACCTCACTGGAGGAATGTCAACCATGTATCCAGCTGAGGCTAGAGGCTAGACACTCCACCTGGTGGCATCTTGATTCTGAAGTAATATCTTTGATTTTAAAAAAAAAATCGCTTTTCTTCCTCTGCCCAACTTTTATTTTGTAAGATTCTTCCACGTGAATGCAGTCCACTAGTCAATGGACCTGACTCTTCTTTTCAGTTGGATCAGCCTTAAACTGTAGCTTGCTTGCTTCAAGACCGCAGTTGACGGTACTCTCCTAGAGGGGGGTTGAGGTGATTTTGACGAGGAGTCACAGTGCAGGAGACTCACAGGACCTCAGGGATGGTCTGTCCTTGGCTGACTAACAAGGCACACTTCCTGGGCCTTGATAAGGAAGTGGTCAGTGCATACCAGCAAAGACAAATGGATCGAGCTGCTGTGCCAGCTCCACAGGTAAACACACTTCCATGGAAACCTGAGTCGAAGCCTCAGGACCCACACGGAAGGAGAGAACAGACTCTCAAAAGTTGTCCTCTGACCTCCTTATGCACTATATGCATGCGTGCACACATACACATATACACATAAAATCCATCCATCGTCAATCAATATTGAAAAGAAGAAAGAATAGATGAATGGATGTCTGGTTGTGTTCACTCAGCCTCTACTCTCTAGGGATCCAAACATGATCTTTTACTCTTTGCTATTGTGAGATTATGTCATAGTGAGAGTCCTAGACCACTTGACTCATCTCTGACTGTGAAAAAAAAAAAAAAAGCCTTCCTTTACAATAAGACCAAGTCTGTGGGAAAGTAATAAAGTTCGGGTGGGAGGTATCTCAGTTTTGTGTAAAGAGACAATTCAGAGTGAGCATTTCCCATTCTCCTGAGATAACTCGTGTTACTCAGTTATTTCTAAACAGTACTGGATATAGCCAAAGTTTCTCCGACTACCTATCTCATCACACAGCCTACCTTCTCAGACTTGTGAGCATTCAGTGGGGTATCTGTTAAGCACCTGGTGTACAGGAAGCACTAAGTAAAAAGTAGATACCATGATTGTTATCGTTATTATTGTTATTAGGTCTTGTATCTCAACTGCTCCTGTACTACAGAGAGACCTTTGTCCTCAGAATAACTATTTGACACTCAAAGGTTAAGAACACTGGCTGATCTTCCAGAGGACCTGGGTTCAGTTCCCAGCACCCATATGGAAGCTCCCAAACATTTGTAGCTCTGGTTCTACAGGATTCAACACTCTCTTGTGGCCTCTTCAGACGATGCGTACATGTGGTGTGCATGCAGGCAAAACATTCATATATACACATTAAACAAAATAAATACATCTTTAAACTGCACGTGGTTTCACTTATTAAATAAGCCAGCCTGAGCTATGTGTCTCTGCCCCTCATAACATATTGAATGTAGCAGAAGTGGAGAGGAGACTTATCATCAGCCCAGGTTAGTCATACCCAGTTGTACCCAGTTGTACCCAGTTGTACCCAGTTGTCCACTAGGTACTGATTATCACTTGGAGGTGATGGCCTTGGGTGTGGGTTTAGTGATCACCTGGAAGAGAGGCAGCGGCTTATGTGTGGCCAGGAAATGTTAAGGGGTTATTGGTAGCCGCAGGGCAAGAGCATCCCTGCAGCCTGTCCTGCTCTGGCTAATACTTAATGACTCACCTTTGACCCTTCACTCATCTCTAAATCTGGGCAAAGATCCTCAGCTCCCCTGTGGTCAGACAAGTCACATGACTAGCAGTGTCCACTACAGGGGAGCTCACTGGTACAGTGGATGTCCCGGGTTTTCCTTTTCTCTGCTTAGGGGTGACTTCTCAGAGAAATGGAAAACAACCCTTGGTGACTTCCTTAAACCACCTTCAGTAGCCAGGATGTGGGAATGTCCCCACCTGAAACTTCCAGAATTCCTCAGTCTGAAGCATCTCCTCCTCCTTCCCTGAACTTCCTGTCATGTTAGCCACTCCTTCGGTACTGACCACGCCCTGTCTCACATTCTCCTCTGTTTCCTAAAATAAGATTTGTGTGTAAACACGATGAACCAAGGACAATTGTCTACATGTGACCTCCCTCCACAGAGATGCCCAGTGGCGAATAATCAAGAAGCATCTGCTAATTAATTGGCTGGCTAATTTACAGAGGAACATTGTTTAGATTGCTTACGTTTATTTTTGTTTTATTGATGTGTGTGTGTGTGTGTGTGTGTGTGTGTGTGTGTGTGTGTGTGATAGAGAGAGAGTTTTATGTGAATGTACGCCATGATTGTGCAGATGCTTGCAGAGGCCACTAGAGAGTGTCATGTCATCTGGCCCTAGAGTTACAGGCAGGTGTGAGCTGCATCATGTGGATTCTAGGAACTGAACTACAGTCCTCCGAATCATCTCTCCAGCCCTTATTGTTTAGATTTTTAGTGAATTGTATTTTTAATGTATAGGTTGACATTGGTTCTCCTCCAAAGGAAGATATTTTTAAGTTTTATTTAAAGTTACAAACTGGGACTAGATAAGCCACAATGTGTAGTCTCCCCGAAGCTAGCCAAACACTGTTAGGTACTCAGAACAGTCTACTTAGGCCCTGAGCTGACCACATCCAGGTAAGAGTAAAGATCATTATTCTTATTTGGCACTTGGGACAAATCTGGCTTTTGAGAGGTTAATTAACTTGCCCTTCCAATCACAACACAAGTCAGTTGGTTTCAGACCTGGGATTCAGACCTGGGTCTTCAACGCCAAGCTGCTACCTTTGTGCGGACCTCTCTACCCTCGGAGCCCTCGAGACATCTCCTCCTGCCCACCCTTTGCTTCTGTTTCCCACTCAATTTAAAACAATATTAATGATAATTTTAAGACATACAGAAGGTTTAAAGATCATGAAGACGTGCATGCTGTGACCCAGCTCGAGAAATAAAACACCAGCAGTTCATCTGGATATGGCTTCTCAGTGTTCCCCAAGAAGGCAGGGGGCACGCTGATTATGCTTTTCCAATGTACACACAAGCCTTTGTACTACAGACACTCAGAAAGGAACCGCTGTCAAGTGCTACAGGTTCCTAAAATTTTATAAATGGCAGTATGCTTAACTGGACACAGCAATGCACACGCTTCTACAGGATGTAGACCAAGGCAGTGAGCTACTGGGTATATTCATCTTTACTGAATTTTTCCAGATCCTTCTCTGGAGTGACTTTGGCAGTTCACTTTCTTGCCAGCAGAGTTTCTGAGTGAGATTTGTTTACTGTCTTCACCAATCGCTGATCTGACCAGGCTTTCTTATTTTGTGACAGCATCTTGAATACTCTGAGCTCTCACTAGACCTCGGTTTTATTTTCATTCTGTGCATCTCTCTAGTCCATACAAACACAGTTTTGTCTTCCCGGGTTGTGGGATGCATGGCCTTCTCCTTCATGAAGCAGTGTCTGTCTCCTTTCCTCTCTTCAGTCCTCTGTCAGTCCAGTCTCATTTCCTTAAAAGGTGTTTTTGCAAGAGAATCTCATTCTTTCTTACCTCCTCTGGTGGTCTGAATGAAAATGGCCCCCATAGATGCATAAGAATGGCATTGTTGGAGGTATAGCCTTCTTGGAGTAGGTGTGGCCTTGCCAGAGGAAGTGTGTCACATGGGGTGGGCTTTGAGGTTTCAGAAGCTCAACCCTGCCCAGTGTCTCTCTCTTCCTATTGCCTGCCAATCCTAATTTAGAACTCTCAGCTACCCCTCCAGCACCATGCCCATCTGGATGCTGCCATGCTCCCTGCCATGATGGTAGTGAACTAAACCTGAACAGTAAGCCAGCCCCAGTTAAATGTTCTCCTTTATTCATGGTGTCTCTTCACAGCAATAAAACCCTATCTAAGACAGCATCTCACAGCAACTCCCAGAACTCCTTTGAATTGAAGGGTTATACCTGCTAACATAGATGTGACCAATGCCTTAAATAACAGATCAAGGGATGCTACAAGTTGCCCAGTCTTAAAAAGTCCCCACTTCTAAAGCTTTCACTTCTTGTGAATGGAGAAATCACTCAGGGGTTAGACGTTTGCACTGCTCTGCTGAAGACCCAAGTTTGATTCCCAGCACCCATGTCAGAGGGCTCACAACCATCTGCAACTCCAGTTCCTGGAGATCCAATGGGTCTGACCTCTGGGGGCACTTGAACACACACACACACATACACGCATACATATACTCACACATACACACATCTATACACACATCTATACACACACTCACACACATACATACACATTCACACATATACACACACTCACATTCACACATATACACATACTCACACACACATGTACACACACATACACATACTCTCACACACACATACACACACTCTCACACACATATACACACAGTCACACATACACACACCTATACACACACATTCACACATATACACACACTCACATTCACACATATACACACACTCACATTCACACATATACACACTCACACACACATATATACACACATATACATACACACACATTCATACATATGCACTCTCATACACACGTACACACTCACACACACATACACACACACTCATATACACACATATACACACATACACACTCACACACATACACACACTCATACACACTCACACATATACACATACACACACACTCACACACACATACATACACACACACATTCATACACACAATTAAAAATAAGTCTGTGAAATCTTCGCATCTGTGCCTGGCCTTGGTAACATAAACTTGTAACCCGAGCAACTTCAAAAACAGGCAGGGGCTCACAGTTCAAGGCCTGGCTTGGCAACAGAGTTAGTACAAGGCTAGCCTGGGTAGTTTAGGAGGATCTGTTTCAAAACTAAAAAGTAAAAAAAAAAAAAAAAAAAAAGAGTGTTCAACTGCTGCCAAGCGATGGAGCATATGCTAGTGTATGTCTAGTGAGGGAGGCGAGGCCCTAGGTTGAAACTACACGGGAAGCAAAGTGTGTTTCCCCACTGGGGTCTTGGGATGGGAACAATCTGGGGTATACTCCTGCGTGTTCTAAAGTTCCCCAGGAGAGCACTTCCCAAGTTCTCATTTTACATGTAATCTTAAAATTATATTAATGGAAAGCACTTTTTGCTGCTGTATGATCACATAACTTGCTTTCCTGATGTTGTAAACAGTTTGCTACGAAGAGACACCTCTAAAAGGAGCCAGCCCTAGTTCAGTAAGGCTCTGGTAAGATAACACCCAACCTAAAGCGGCTTTAAAATGTATCAGTAAAGCTTGTAGGTATGCCGTTAATTACACGTACGTGTGTGTGTGTGTGTGTGTGTGTGTGTGTGTGTGTGTGTGTGTGTATTACCATTAAGGATGAGCTCTATTTAATTCTGTATAAACTCAGCCTTGTACCCTCATGGTCCCAAGAAAACAGCCCTGTGCCCTAGGCTTCTGTGTTCAGACAACCAAGTTAAACTTTGTGAGGCAGAGAGACTCTGGTAGTGTCCAACTAGGGTCAAGAGCAATCTTCCCAGTACAGTTGTCTCTGTACAGTAGTAATTGGTCCACGTTTTTATACTCTGAAGTTTCAGTTACCAATGGCCAAAGCATTCCAAAATACAAAGATCCCAGAAATATCTAATTCACAAGTTTTACGCTACACAGTATCTAAGTAGAATAAGGTCCCATGCCTTCCTGCCCAGGTTGCTTGTCTAAGCACACTTAGAACAGTGTACTCTTGCTGTGTTTGCTACTTTCCCGTTAGTTACTCTGTAACAGTCTCAGCTATCAGGTAGACTGCTTGTAGTCTTACCACATTTGTGTTATACCATGTGTCGGTGACCCCTTTAGTAATGGCTCCCGAGCACAAAAGTAGAGTCACAATGCAGACGTGCCAGAGACAAACTAAGCAAAAAGGCCAGTAAGTTGATAAGTAACCTAGTAAGAAAGAAAAAGAAAAAAAAATGTACTTAACTGGGAGTGATCTACAGAAGAAAATATCTTTTCTATGAAACTGTAGACAGAAAAAACTGTGTGCTAGGTTTGCTGGTACAACTCAAAGTGCTAAAGCTCAGACCACGCCCTGCTGCTGGGTTCCTCCTGAGGGTTTCATATTCTTCCTTGCCACATGTCATAACCCATGTTTCAACAGCAGTAAGGCTGGAGAGCAGAAAGAGTCTGTAACTCTAGACCTCAGCAGAAATCTGCTAAAATACTGCCTCCAATGTTATAGATATCAATTGAATAATAAGGGGACATTAAATTGACATTGTTAAATGTCAATACATTTAACAACTTAGATTAGAAAGACAAAAGGTCTCATATCTACTAAAGAAATTAATTAATACCTTTAAATACCAAACACAGCTTTCCCACAAAGGAAATACCAAGAAGGAATAACACTAATCTCCCCACAAAGTCTTTGAGAAAATAAGAAGGAACTATACTTGCCAAACCATTCTTGAAGACATGTTCTCACCATCACTGAAACCAAATATATTGCAAGAAAAAAAAAACCTTACAGGTTACCCTTTCTTTGATATAATCACAAAATTGCTTAACACAGTCTTCGTAAGTCACATCCATCAACATGTGAAAATGGAAATTTGTACTAGGTGATGTTGGCTTATCGATCAAAAATCAATCAATATGATCGTCATTCCAGTAAAATAAACAAAATGCTTATGCTTATAGTAACAGATAAAACTCAATACCAAATTGTGATTTTTCAAACAGTTTTCAGCAAATCAGAAAACTGATGAAGGTATCTAGGAAGCATTTAGAGTGAGGGTCACAACAGGGGAGAGGCTAAACACTACAGGCTTTTCTCCTAATATTAGAAACACTACAGTGACTCCCTTTCTTATCGCCCTGCCATATTCAGGGTCTTAGCTGCTGCAATAAGGCAAGAAAAGGAAACAGAAGGTTTTCAGTTTAGAAATAAATAAGGAACGCTCTTATTTGTAGATAACATGACCATATATTGAGAAATATATCAGAAAGACACACATGTTCACTAATAACCCTGTGCACATTATAAAACTAATTATTTCCAAAATTGCCTAAAACTGAGAAAAGCATAAAAGACTGTTAACATGTAAGTGAATAAGCAAGCATTCATCAATAAGAAGAGACAAACAGCTGACACTTGTAAGAACACAGATAAGCAGATACCTAGATAGAGATACACACATA
>JANHMN010000013.1:12613643-12641728 GCA_030674055.1 Rhabdomys pumilio
GTGTGTGTGTGTGTGTGTGTGTGTGTGTGTGTGTGTGTGTGTGTGTGGTGGGCGGGGCCTTCAGTTGAACAACAGAGAGCTATTCTGATGTAGGAGCTTAAAGCCTTGAAGGAAGACAGAATCATGCCTGTGAGAGGCCATGTCAGGAAGGCAATAGGGTCCAAGAAGCCAGGTGTGTCCATGGGAGCTTGCTGGAAATGGTGGGCCGCTGGGGCTCCTAAACTGCAGATTCCTGAGGAGTGTGCCTCTCCACTCCTACAGAAATCCAGGAATAAGGCTGTGAGCTTCTGAGAAAAGACCTTGGGTCCTCTCTCCTTGCTGACCTCTTCCCTTCCATACGCCTAGTAATTAGAACATCTATCTGCATTACATCCGGGGCCAGGACCGTGGACCAGTGGCAAAAAGAGAAAAGAGCTGTGGTTTAAAGGGACAATACAAAATCAATCAAGCAAGCATGAGATCACAGATAAGATGATGCAGACAAGATGAGGGCTGAAGGTCCCTTGGCAGTGTGACAACAGGATCCGAGTTGGCCTGGAACGGTGGAAAGTGGTGTCTGCCCAGCACGACTCCAGCAGAGCAAAGGATCAAAAAACAATCTGAGAGCTGTGAGCAGCTCAGAAAGGGTGGAGGTCAGGTTTCACCTGCTCAGGTAAGGCGTTCACTACAGCCCAAGGCCTCTTGAGGCTGAATTCCCCACAAGTCATTGGACTTTTTCCTCAACAATTAATTTGTCTTCCTCCTGCTTGGCCGTCCAGATAATTGGGAGATCTGAAGCAATTGGATCGAATACCATCTCCCCATAATAAAAAGCATGGTTCTGCTCACCAGCATACTGCTTTTCTTAATTTCTCCCACCCCTTCCCTTCCCCGGCCTCCAGTGAGAGGCTGAGGGAGACCAGTCCAGCTGCCTGGCACTCCATGCCTTGTTGTCCTCAGAAGAAATATTGGCAAAAAGGGAGCCTTAAAATTAAATAGCATGGAGTGTCCAATAATTAATTTGATTTAATACCCATTGTTTATTTAATACAACTTTAAGTCTACATTAAGAAGGCGCAACCGAGCAGCGTAGCAGGAAAACGAGCTGGAAGCTTTCCAAACGGAGGCCAGGAACTAGCAAACTGGTCAGATGTGTGGGAGGGCTTCAACTAAGATGTAATCAGGAAGCCGCATCCCCACATGGCTCAGAAGCAAGAGCTATTCCCCAAGTATTTGAGCTCTTGGTCCCCAGGCTGTAGAACAGCCAGAGACCCCTAGACAAGCCTGAGAAAGGACGGTGTTGGGGATGAGGAGAGTATCAACCACAGGCTCTAGGAGGCTGGGCTACAGTGCCCAGTAGCAACAGCAGGGTAGCAGAACCCATGCAGCCTGCCCTCCCCTCCCACCCAATGCCACCTGCGCCAGATCACTTGCTGCTAGAAGGATCTTCAGAAAACACACTGGGTGGCCTCTGCCTCTCCAGAGGTGAGTTGGATGCTCTAGGCAGAGCTGTCTCCTTCAGAGAGGAAGCAAGGCCTGGTTCCCTCTCTCTCTCTCTCTCTCTCTCTCTCTCTCTCTCTCTCTCTCTCTCTCTCTCTGTGTGTGTGTGTGTGTGTGTGTGTCTGTCTGTCTGTCTCTCTCTCTCTCTCTCCTCTCTCTCTCTCTCTCCACTTGATCTCTGGGTCTGACCTTCCTGTGACATTCCTAATCATTCTACCTATACCCTAACCTGCCTCTCTCTCATCCCCAGGACTTCCTGGAAAACAGCTCACAGACCTTAATAACAGCACAACACCCGCTGCCCTCTGGTATCCAATCATTACCTACATCCTGAGCCTTGATATTCAATCCCCCTCCTTGTATCTTGGTCTTGTGGCCTGTTCTGCATGTTGGCAGCCAGGTAAGTGGAGTCCAGTTCACTGTCAATTCATCTGATTCAAAGGCCTCAGCACTACCCCATGCCCAGGCCCATTTCACTTGCAACTTGCCCTCCTGCTCTAGGTTCTGGGCCTTTCTCCATCTCTTGCCTTCCCAGCTCATTTTTTGATGTGGTTGGTGTCTCCCCTGAGAGCCTGTGGACCATAGCCTCCCCTTCCAGCATGCCCAACCTGAACTAGACTCTCTTCTGCTGATTCCATACGATAACTACGTCTGGGGTCCTGCAACTGACAAGCAGAGCTTGTTAGTCATTTACACTGCTGAGTTTCCGGTGGTTCAGCTTCCAAGTGAGCCAGGCTGTCCTGGTATGATCTGCTGACTCTCCTCAGCATCCATTTCTAATAACTGCCTTCTTCTCGTGGCTGTGACTGGAGTGCAGTCCCCTCCCAGGGCCCTTCACTGAGGCAGAGGCTTTGAAGTCCCAGGCTTTGCCAGTCTGAACCAACAGGAGAATAATATTTAATCAAAACAGTCTTTTGTAATGGCCAATTTCCATGTCATTGATCAATAAGAATAAACTGTTGAACTGAACTGATGGAAAAATGTTGCAGAAAAAAACTGGCCCATTGATTTTTTTTTTATTCTCTGTGTTATGATTAGAGGCAATAGGAGACTACATTTTCTCAGGGACTAGGTTTTTCAGTAAAGACTCAGGGCAGATGAGTGGGTGGAAGGAGGGAATCCTGGGAGATGGTATTCAGTCTATAATTGTTTGCTTGCTAATGA
Source organism: Rhabdomys pumilio (assembly GCA_030674055.1). Lineage (NCBI taxonomy): Eukaryota > Metazoa > Chordata > Mammalia > Rodentia > Muridae > Rhabdomys > Rhabdomys pumilio. The sequence continues at coordinate 12,616,287 of JANHMN010000013.1, forward strand.
GACTAATATTATTGACTCCTATAAGGATGTGAAATTAAAGAAAGTTTTACATAAATTTAATTTACATATTAGCTTATCCATTGTTTAAATAGGTATTGAGTATCTTCTATATCCCAGTCAAGGCACTGGGCATAGAAGTCATGAAGAAGAATAAGACACAGTAGCTCAAGAAACTCGTGATATAGAGAAGAAACGGACACTTGAAGGATTATCTGTGCTCAGCGTGATGACAGACACGCAAAGGGCATCATGGGAGCACACGGGAGGTCACAGGGAGAGGAGATGATGTAAGGCTTTTCAGGGGGGAGAAGTATGAGCAGGTGAAAGAGGAATAGCTCACAACCATTGTGACTCCAGTTTGAGAGGATCTGACATCTGCTAGACTCTGTGGGTACCAGGCATACACACGGTATGCATACATGCAGTTGTTAAAATATATGTATGTATATAGAGCTGGAGAGATGGCTCAGTGGTTAAAAACATTGACTGTTCTTCCAGAGGTCCTGAGTTCAATTCCAAGCAACCACATGGTGGCTCACAACCATCTGTAATGGGATCCATTGCCCTCTTCTGGTGTGTCTGAAGAGAGCTACAGTGTACTCAAAAATAAATTATTTTAAAAAAAAGAAATTGCTATAAAAATATATATAGTATATGTCTATATATTTGAATTACATATATATATGCAACACTATATGTGTATATTGGATATGTACTCAATATATAATGACTATGTACAGATTGAATATATACAATATATATGTATATTGGACTTCTCTAAAGTTCATGCGTTGCTAACTGCTTGGTCCTTGGTGTTGTGGTGATGATGAGGCGGAGGAACCGTTAACTTGTGTGTCCTAGGGCAAGGTAATTACATAACGGGGGCACAAATCTCAGAAAGGATCCCGTCGTTTTGGCAGAACCACGTTAGTTCTGATGAGAATGGGCTGTTACAAAGTGAGTTTGGCAGCTCACCCCCCGGCCTCCCCTCTTCCCGTGTGATCTCTTCTGCACGCCCTCATGCTATGATGTCATCTGTCAGGAGATTCTCACCAAAGTCAAACAATTCTAAAGTCACGCTTTTGAACACACAGAGCAAATTAGCCAAATATATCTCTTTTCTTTACAAGGTATTCAGTCTCGGGTGTTTTTGTTATAGCAACATAAAATGGACTTAAGCTAGCTCAAAGTTACATATGGAAATTAACTCCATGGTACATGGGGAATTAAATCTTATTCTGTGAGACAGGCTCTCATTGTATAAGCCTAGCTGGCCTTGAACTCGTGATCCTACTCCCTCAGTCTTCTGGGATAAAAAGCATATACACCATATATGGCTAAAGATAAACCTTTTTCATTTTTGAGACAGGATTTCAGCTCTGCAACCTTGGGTGCCCGGAAACTCAGGCTAACTGTGAACTCACAGAGATCCTCCTGCTTCTGCCTCAAAGGTGCTGGGATCAAAGGTGTGTACCGCCACACCTGGGAGGAAATCCATTTTTTTTAAGCAGATGCCTGACACGGTCAGAGTTGATGTTAGGAAGTTCACGGGGGCTTGAGAAAGGGAGGGAGAAAGAGTGTAACCCAGGGAAGATGGAGGCTGGAGCAGGGTAAGCAGGAGAGCATGTGAGGAGTCAGGAGGCTGAAGTCGGGTGAGGTCCTTAGCTTCTGTGTAGGCCGGAAGATTGACTAGGAGACATAGCAAGATGGAAAAGCAGAAAAGAACATGGAAGCCATGTGGGATATGGTGACAAAATTAGCTCCACAGTAGACCACCAGGGCCCAGAACATCTTTAAAGCAGTGAAAGGAAACCAGAAATATTGCCTCTAACAGTAGTGGGAAGACTTATTGCCAACTCGCTCACAGAAATAATGGACGCCTGGAGACACGGAATAACACACTCAACGTCCTAGAAGAAACAGCTGCCAACACTGAATTCTTACAACAAATATATCCTTCATAAGCAAAGGCCAAAGGGGTTTACTGCTCCTGGCTAGGACATAGCAGCAGTGGGAAGCAGACCAGCTCTCCTGCCAAGAGTTACAAGAGCCAGGGCAATAGAGAAATGGTTCCTTTGGAGGCATGAGGCCTGCAGAGGAAAGAGCTGGAGTAAATTTTAAGTGGTGAGTTGACTTGTGAAGCCCGCAGGATTGAGGTAAGGATGTACCAGTGGCTGTGCTGGAGACTGGAGAAATGGCCAAGATGGCGTTAGGATGGTGATGTGGGAGCTGTTGGCTCCACACTCTTCTCTCTTACACAGGGCTCCCTGTGCGGCTATTTCTGCTGCACATATGGATGGCATAAGGCCTTGACTTCCTGGTGCCTGAGACGTTGGGATGGCATCCCTCAGCTCCCCAGTGGGTGTCCCAGCCCAGGAAGCATCATCGGACAGCATCCTGCCTTCTGTCCCGGTCACCTTTCCCTGTAGCTCAGGGGACATTAGTCTTGAAATGACCTCAAGATGATGCAGATTTAACAAGAGAATGAAGGTCACAGTCGGGCTAGAAAAAAGGAAAGGGCTGAATACAGAGATGGGCCACAATCCAGAGGCTACTAGTTTGGAAAAGTCAGGAACCAGTAGCCCTGCCTTGTATCCCCGCAGCAGGCTCCTGTGTGTGTTTCTGGTCTGCTTCCCACTTGCTATCCTTTCTTCCTGCCTGGAGGATCCTTCCAAACCTAATTTACCTCTGCCTGTTGGCCAATATTTCTCCTGCAAACTTGACCACCACCAGGAGCCGTCAACAATTGGGTGGGTTCCAATTGTTGGCGACCCAATCAGAACCCACCCAATTTGGGACCTCAGACCACTTAGCCCTGGGTCACAGCCTCCTTTGTGGGGTTGGTACTTACTCATGTGACATAGCTCCCAACTACCAAAGCAAATTCTAAGCTCCTAAAGGACAGAGGCAAGCCCCTGACCGGCCAAAAACAGATGACAGACAGTAGCTATAGCACTGTCAAGAGGCCAAGCACCTGTACTCTCAAGGTCACAGCAGGACAAGACTCTCAGTTTTTGAAGGCAGAGACCTCTTGTTCCAAAAGTGAAAGCTGAACTTTAAAAACAAAGCAATGAGGAGTTGGAGGGATGCCTCAGCAGCTAAGAGCACTGCCTCCTCGTACAGAGGTCCTGAGTTCAATTCCCAGCAACCACAGGGTGGCTCATAGCCATCTATAATGGAATCTGATGCCCTCTTCTGGCATGCAGGTGTACATGCAGATAGAATATTCGTACATTAAAATTTGTTTTTAAAAATAGAGTAATATTTTCGAGGTTTCTTTATAAAAAAGACTGGTCAGGGTTTTCTTCCTCTCTCCTATGTAGATAATATATTAGTAATTATTATTATATCATATATATTAATACCAGCTGAAGAGAGGACCTGATCTTAACTTTGTAACGTGAATTTCTTTAAGAACATTAACTATCTTTCCTAAAGAAACAACAGCAAAGTAATCTTCATTCAAAAACAAAAACCATCCAAGTAGCAAGCTAATTTTGAAGGTTCAAGGCACTCATACCCTCCTAATTCATGACCCTTAAAACCATGTCCAGTGGGGACCGTTGTCAAGATTGAATTCCATCAGAGATGAGAGTGTTCCTAGCACACTCAAATGCTACCTATGATTTATTGACCATCCCTTAACCCTATGACGGGGCAAATCACGGAACCCATTTCTATGTGTAAAAGGATATAGACCCTGATCCCTGGGCCCTGTGAATAGAGTGAAATACGGTAAACAGACTTTGCAAGTATGATTAAGGGTGGTCGCTTTGAGAGTGATTAAATATGATTCCCACAAACTTAGCTATCACCCTACAAACACAAGTATATGACTTTAAAGTTCTCTAGGTCAGCTGTCCAACAGGATCTCCCTTGGATGAGGTCAATGCACTGACAGGGCTGAGCTTCCTCTGGGAGTGCCAGAGAATCTGTTCCTTAGTTTCTTTTCCCCTGCATCCTTTCCAGCTTCTAAATGTCATCTGCTTCCTTTGGCTAACAGCCCCATCCTTCCAACCCAAGTCCTGCTTACACAGTCAGTGTATCTGAAACTGTGTGGGATGGTGTGGAGACTCGTGTACAAAGAAACCATCGTTCTGGAAAGCGTTGTGAGGATATAGCCAATGATGTAGTTTAGGAGCCAAAGGGGCAAAGGGAAAAGGACCACACAGACAAAAGGGATGTGGGCATGTCTCAGTGCGACATGATTCAGTAGGTCCCTAAATGACCTACCTTAGCTCTTTGACCTTTTCTCCTTTGGGGCTCTGGGAGATGTGCTTCTGGGCATCACATGGGCACCTGAGAGACAGGAGTAGGTAGATCAATCATCCCATAACAGCAGGACACTGACATCAGTGAGGAGGTGGGAAGAGGGCTGGAAGAGAGGGCACCGTGGAGGATGGCGATTAACCGTTCACAGTGCCCTCACCTTTTAATTCTCATTGAAGAGACCTGATTCCGTCTTGATAGAAAACATGCCCGGCGCATGGTTCAGGAGGCTATAGAATTGAGAGCTATTAAATACTAAAAAGACAAGGTGAGAAACAATTTGCAAAATCTCCTCTTTTTATAGACTGCAGCGATTGAGAAAAATTGAGTAAATTCCCCAGCTGCCTCGACTGCAGTCTGTTTCAAGATTCCATCAATTTTTTACGGTACAATCAATATTTATGAATCCCCAAAGAAATGTCGCACAGAGAAATCCTCGTACAACATTTTCTCGGTGGTTTGTAGAGATGTAACAGGGGGACCTAAATAACTTTTAAAATAATCTCAATGACAATCAAAGACTCTTCCATAGCCAATATGGTTTAATGTCGGTGTTTGTATTAGCCTTGGTCTGCAGAGGGCGGGGGTGGGGAAGGGGAAATCCTACAGTTTAATCTGTCCAAAAGGTGACCCAGGCTATAATAACTACACCGTGATATGGTACTTAAAAATTCAAAGGAAGTGCTATATTAAAAAGTCCCTGGATTTTTTTTTTAATACATTAAAATACCCTCCATTGGTTAAGCAATAGATTTTTTCAGTCAGCTGGAAAGAAAAGATTTCTGGGGAAAAAAAATAGGCAAACAAATCCACGTTGTTTTAATGGCTACTTTAGGTTTAATATCTAAACTTATTTAAATAACTCTGAGCCCTCCTGCTGAGAAATATTGAAACTAATGGATTCCTTTGTGCGTAATCTCCATTTAAATGTAGAGTTTAATTTCCCTTTCGGCTAAACCTGTGTGAAACTAGTCCTGAAATGTCCCTCTAAAAAAACAGAAAACCCCATATAGAATATTTAGGGGGACTTCTTCATTTTATTTAAAATTGGTTTTAGGCATTAAAACTAAATAGCCAGCCACAAGTGAGCCCACAGACCCCATAAGTTTATACCTGGAGTCTGTGGTGGGTACTGGGTGCACCGCCGTGCTCACGTGCACAGACACCCACGTGCACAGCTAATTCCCACAAACAGACACCCGTGTGCACAGCTTTCTGCAAACTCAGCACAAGCAACCCAACCTGGGCAGGTCCCATGCAGGGTGTGTCCACCCAAGGGTGTTTGGCATATCTCTCAGCTCCAACACTGTCCCCTCTCTTCCTCATAATGATACCTTGGAGTCTCCACTCCCAAATTCTTCTGTGTGGCTGAAGGCTTTGATTTCTGTGTCATGCAAATTTTCCCAGGCAGAGGCCTACTTCCCTGTGGCTGAGGCCATTTTGTGCACATGAATATGCAGAGGAACACTGTGGTATCCAAACGGAAACCAAGATCTAGCAAGCTCTGCAGAGAGAGAGAGAGAGAGAGAGAGAGAGAGAGAGAGAGAGAGAGAGAGAGAGAAAGAGTCACCAGGCCAGAGTCGGAGTGGGGTACAGACAGGAGAGCTGGTTCCAAGGCCCCCACACTCCCTCTGTCTGGGATGTCTCCTCCAGCAAGAGTTCTCACGTCACTCCCTGCTCCGCCACACTTGCTGTATGAATATACAGCACACACGTGAACAGGCTGATAGCGTGGGCTTTCATGTATCCACAGAGAATCCTGGGAGGCTTAGAGAAGCCTTCCAGCAGTCCTTTCTCCCTATGTGAACAAAATGCAAGTTGTAAAGAAGAAACGCATGCAACATTCCACAACACCCTAGCACATAAAACAAGACACCACGGACCTGCCTGCCCAGGGATAGGTTCCGAGGCTGGCCGGGAAAAGCCCTGGGTCCCAGCTAAGGCAAAGCTAGACAAAGTAAAGAGAAATGGCTGTCTTTCAGCTGATCCCTGTTGCAGAAGGCAGAGGCCTGGGCTCCTCTTGCCCTCACTAGGAGCTGAGCAAGCCCCACAGGCCTTTTGAGGATCCCTGTCCCTCTTTAAACATGGAGGTGGTGACAGCAGCACCTCAGACAGGTGACTGAGGGGATTCCTTGGACTAGAGGATTTGATTATGTCCCATTATAAACACGTGAGAGTAAACCAAAGAGAAAAGTAGAGTGTTGAGTCTAGTTCTAGCATGAGTACACACCTTCTCACACTGGTACACCAGCTGTGAACTCAAGTTTGGCATCACAGGTTTGCTTATTATAGGAGACTTAGAAAACCTGAGGCTGAAGCATCAGCCTGGGTGCTTCTGCGAATGTACACTCTCTGGCCTCACCAAGGCCCTCTGTAGAACACCGTGGGATGACAAAGGACGTGTGACTGGAGAGTCACCATGAACTCTATGCACTGTAACTTTTCTCCCCACCAGTCTGTGTCTTTAAAAACTGTCCAGCCATCCCTGTGGATGAGAACATTAAAATGCCTAATAGCACTCAGGAGAGAGGCTGTTCTTAAGCACTGACAGCTCAGCTGGACTCAATGCATTCGACTCCTAACAAGGCCTTGGCAATACAGAAAGTTTCACTAGGAGGAAGAAGAGGTATGAGACAGACCTCAGGTGGTATCTAGGAAGGAAAGAACCAGTCTGAGTTGCATCAGGGTCACTGGAATGATAGGCAATGGTAGGATGCTCTAAGAGATGAAGGGGAGTCTGCAAGCAACTTGTATTCTTCACTTCAAAGTGTTCCCAGGGCTGGCCCTGGCACCAGCCTTCCTGGGGGTTGTGGACAGCTGCCATGCTGTTACTCGGGGCTCTTGAGCATCTGAGAAGCAGAAGTGATCACACAGGCTTTCATTTAGGGCTCTGAACATAAAGTAAGACAGTCCCAGCAAGGAAGAAGTATTGCAGGGTTAGTATACAGTCAGGAGCACAGACCCCCACACAGTGGACGTGTGAAGGAGACATGAGAATGACTGGCAGGTGAAAAAGGCTTCAGAGGGGAAACCAACTGCAGACAGGTCAGGACTAGGGCAGCAGATGAGTACAGAAGGGAAAGCCAGAGAAGCAAATGGGAGGACCATACGATGGCATAGCACAGTGTCTCAAGGGTCACAACCTCCTTCTGGGCTGAAGTGCTCTGTGCATCGTGGGCCAGGCTCAGACTTCCCACTGAGGCTGGCATCCAAATCACAAACAGGTAATGGCAAACCTACCCGGTCTCCTGAGGCCAGGGCCAGCTGACTCCTTTTCCCTGTGGTTCTCAGCTCACTCAGGTCTCCCATGGAGAGCTGGCTCCAGGGAGACTTCAATGCCTCTCCTCTATAAGTCCTCCTTTTAAGTTTACAGCTCCTCCTTTAAGGATCTGGTCCACAGTTCAACTCTCTGCTGTGAGATGGACAGAAGGAAATTGGGGAATGAGCATTTTTAAGTTAGGGTGTAGCATAAGTCACTTGGAGCAGAGATGGCCAACTCCCTATCCTGTCTATCTGACCCCAAGTTGGAATTCCTGCTTGTGGTATCACTTTCCAGTACACGGGAGCCTCTGTTGACGATGTCGAAGTGTTTCTTAATTAAGAATCTTTTTTTCTATCGTATGCATAAATTAATCAAGGTAATTATTGTAGCATTATTATCATTACATTGTACTTATAGAGCACTTACCTCCAAGGTATGAGCAGTTTATAGATTTTTTAATCTAATGAACTCTGGTAGCCTCTGGGCGAGATGGAGAGTGGAGGGAGGATTATCAGAGTCACACTCTAGGTGGAGAAAATGGGTCAGGCCAGGAGTGAAAGGTAGGCGCAGGTGCTGGGAAATGGCTTGGAACCACTCGCTCAGATTCACCTTCTCCCTCTCTGTGAAGACGTCACAGGCAGAGAAGAAGATGGCCTCCAGAGTGGCACCAGAACCCTGAGCCTGTGCCTTCCATTCAGATGGCACACTTGGAACCAGAGAGACCTCTAGCAGGGTCTGGGCTGAGAATAAAGACTGGATACATGAGTTTCTTCCCATTGTCTTCTTTACCATCTGCCTGCCCTAAGGCCTGACCAAATCTCTACCAGGGCTTCTCTGTGGAGCTGAAAACAGAGACACAAGAGGCAAACGGGCAAATCTCCTCAACCCTAATACCATGACTCAACCACACCCACCCTTCAGTACTCCCTGTTCATGAGGCCCTGCCCTCAGAAGAGATTCAGGTGGTTCTGGTGTCACTATTTGACACTCCTCACAAGAGGGTTGTTATCAAAGCCAGAGTGTAGCCTCACTCAACTCTTTCCCTTCTGAAGATGTCATTGGTCCCTCTCTCATACACTCCCACCACTGTCACCTGCCATGGTATGACAGGGGAGCTGACAGGCCTACATTAGAGGTAAACCAATGTAGGTTCCATGCTCTCCAACACTGTGAGTTTAAGAAACCTTGTTTCTTCATAAAAGTTGCCTCCTCAGGTGTTTCATTGGAGTGATGAAAGCTGACTAATTCAGAGTTAAGAGGAGTGGTTATATTCAGTGTTTCTGAGAAGTCAAGTAACTGGGGACCAGGAACTGGAAGATCTAGAAGGATGGAGGCTTGACACAAAGAGGAAACAGAAAAAAGGGGCCAAAACCTCTCTGAGGTACAGTCAAGTGAGGAGAGAAACAAAGTCCAAAGAGCAGGGGTTTAGCCAGCCCTCTGGCTGGCTATGTATGAATCCTCCTCTGGCTTCATACCATAACCCTGTGTATCAGTATCCTCAAATATGCTATGAGACCTCAAGGACAGGAGACATGTCTTGGCCATCTCTGTATCCTATGGAATATGTCTAAAATACAATAGCTTTCAGAAATTATTTGCCGAACTTAATTGAGTACAGGCTTACACAGACAAATTCATTCACAAGAAGTAAAAATTGATTTAAACTATTCAATAATGCATCAACCCATGTGTCTGAAATAAATTTCACATAGGAAAAAAAGAAATATTCAACAAGTTGTCTACATGGAATCTGACTCAAGTCCTGGCCTTGCGACGGAGAGACCTTTAAAGCTTTAATAATGACACACGGAAAGCATGGTTCTCTCAGATCTGTTCCCTTCCGCTGAATTCTCTTCTCTCTGCTGTGACCACTGAGGGTCACACAGCCTGTCAAGTCAGCATACGTAATATACGCTAGGAGGGCTAAACTCTGGAATCGGTAACAACACTATCAAACACTAAATTTATCACCCAAATTCAAGTCCAGATTTAGAACAAACTTGAATTCAGGTATCTAACAGGATTGCTGGTTCTGCTTAATTTCTTAGTCCCCTGCCATTTGCATGGTAATTTATAGACAATAGACACAAAGATAGAAATCAATTCAATTTCCTTCTCCACCTTATAGCAAGAAAAAGAAAGAAAAGTCCCCTCCCTCGAAGCCTGAATGCAGTAATGCCTAATGTCCCTTGGGCTAAATTGACAGCTGATGTGAAAGTCTTCACCAACTACTGGATTAAAGCCTTTACATGTGTTAACTCCATTAGTCTTTTCCATGCCTTTATGGAATGGATCTTACTATAGGCTCTCTTCACCAAGGAAGAATTAAATCACAAGTTATACTCATGTGTTTATGGGTATAAAGACTGTAGGTGATGGGCTGGCTCCAACATCCAAAGGTATGAAGCCTATTATGGGTGGGCTGTCTTCAGTGCCCACGCTCTGATCTAGAGCCTGATTCTTCCTTTTCCTCCTCCACAAGCTCTAGGCTCTCAGAAAAAGATAGCAAAAATCCACTTTTGTTTCCATCCAGCTGGTGTTCTCTATGTAAAAATTCTCTTAAGAGAAGCCAGCTCTTGGCTCTACCTTTAAAAGTCAAAGGCTGCTGTTTAAAGGATGGCCTCATCATCTCAGACATGTCCTTAAATAAGACATTCATAGTTCACCAAGCCTTAGCTCCTAGGGCAGCTGAAGGTCTCATTCTAACTGGCAGCGTTGATGGCCCTGAACCTAATACGTGTCCTAGGACACAGTAGAAGCATGCCAAGGGCCCCATTCATTTTTGATAACATGAGCTTATCATAATCTTTTCTGAGTTAGAGTTAATATTTTTCTAGTTGGGTTTAGTTTGGTTTGGTTCTTAGATGGGGTCTCATACAACCCAGACTGGCCATAAACTGTCTCTATAGCCACAGATGACCTTGAGGATCTGACTCTACAAATACCTCCTGGGAGCTGAAGCTCAGAATCAAAGCCTACACCTCATGCACACAAGATAAGCACTCTATTAACTGAGTTATATCTTCAGTTCCAAAATTAGAATTCTGATAACCCTGGAAGACATCTGGCATTTATGAAGGAACAAGGAACTCTTCGTGTGAACCCAAACAGCATCCAATTATCTAGACACTTCAAGAAAACAGTCTGCTCACTGGTGCCAGGAGAATTAATATATTAACTGTGCCTGTACACCCTCTCTGACATTAAAAGCGGCCATTCTACTTGTATTTCTATATTCATAGGATTTCTTGATTCCACCAAAACTGACCAAGGGCTTGACTTGAAGACCATTATCAGTCTGGGATGTTTCTATTTGTCTCCTCATCAGCTCTGACTCTCCTATTCTCTCCCTATGTTCCAGTCATAAAACAGCAACTTGGCTCCTTGGCCATCACTTCTTGACCTGCTTCATGGCTACATATGGTCATGACTCATTGTAGTCTCTCCAGATATTACTGTTCAGTCAGGATGTGTGCCCAGATAAGCATAGCACCAGAGTGATGGACATCCAAAACAGGCGAAGCCTTCTTGCCATGGCAGGATGAATAGAAATTAGGCTTTCTTAAAATTTAGTGTCTGAAAATTGACCCATAAAATATAGGGTGCCCCACACGGGACTCTGAGCACATCTGTGCTGCCGTAACAAAATACTCAAGACTGTACAATTTATAATGAATGGAGATTTAGTTTCCCACAAGTCTGGAGAGCCCAAGATTAAAGTACAACAGGTCCGGTGTGTGCTGAGGGTTTGTTTTATCAGCAGTGTTTTCTCATAGTGGCATGGCCATATGACAGCAGGCAAAGGAGCAAAAGAGGGGACAAACACCATGTCCTCACTGTGGAGTAGAGAAATTAGGTTCCTTGCTAAGGTACTAGTCATGGGCGTATGACCTCTTTAAGGCTCCTTCTCCTTATTTGCCCTCATTGAGAGTGAAGTGTCAGCCTGAGGGAATGTACTAGAACCATAGCCATAACCTTTCTATGCAATGTTAAATCTTTGTAGAAGTTCAGATCGAGATGGTCTCAGAGCTCACCCACCAATGTGTCTCCTTTCCTTGCTGTTGGCATGTGTTTTTTAATTTACTGTCTTTTGAATGAAAAAGTGTCTAAGTGACTTCATGATGAGTTGGGTTGCAGCAGCTCCCTCCAAAGCCAAGAGTCTGGCGAAGGCTGCTCCTTTCAGCCCACCGTGCATCATCTTTGAGTTCACAGATGCCTCCAATCTGTGCCTACTCGTTCCTCCTAGCACATTCTACTACTGTCCTGCCTGCTCTGGCAACGATCTCTCTTTCCACATGACCCATCTGTTGATAACCCAAAACCCAGCTGTCCTAGCTTTTTCCGTATTGCTCTCAAAAACATCATGACCAGAGAGCAGGAACTCAAGGCTGGTACCTGGAAGCAGGAGCAAAAGCAGAGGCCCTGGAGGAGGACGCTCACTGGCTTGCTCCCTCTGCTCATGCTCAGCCTGCTCTCTTATACAGCCTGAGACCATTTGCCCAGGGTGGTGCTGCCCGCTGTAACCTGAGCCTACCCATGTCAATCATCAATAAAGACCATGCCCCACAGACATGCCCAGAAGCCAGTCTGACGGAAACAATTCTTCAGTTGAGCTTCCTTCTACCTAGGTGTGTCAAGCTGACAACCAAGACTAACCATCCATCAATGACCAGTCCTCCTTCTGTGGTCCAAGAAGAAGTAGCCAAACACTGAGATGAGGCCTAAGTCCTGGAAGATGACAAACGGTTTGGGGTTGTTGTACATTGGTAGGTAAAACTCACTTCACCTGAGCTTAGCATGTGTTCATTCCTTAATGGCAGTCATATTTGTGGCCAATAGCTATCTAAATTTATAAAAAAAAAAAAAAAAAAAAAAAAAGCATAGCACCGCTTTAAAAGTGAGGCAGATGCTGAAGGGGTCCATGAAACCCTGCTCTCTCTGCCTTGCTCAGTAGGACATGAATAGGTGTTTGGAGGTTCTTAGTCACATGGCCAGGTTTGAAAGCCAAGTGTAAAGGGGGAAATAAAAAGATTACCATTTTTAACTCTATGGTTTCATAATTTTACTAAAGATTCCATTCCTTGGTCTTCCATTTGTTTGTTTGTTTGTTTGTTTATGCTAATTGATTTCAAGATGTAAATCAAACCTGCCTTTGGAACCTTAGTCGTTGGGCAGAGACTGGGGCTTAGTCAACATTTCTGAGTATTGATGTTTCCAATCAAGATTCTCGGCCTTGCTTGGACCCAAGATACAGTCTTTAAAAAGGAACTGTTAGGGGGCTAGGCTCGTCCACTTTCTTTCTGGGGCTTTTCATTATAAATATGCATCAGTGAGTTCTGGGGGCGGGGGAGGAGGGTCTTAAGTCTCTTCAGACACCAGTGTCACCACCTAGAGTCAGTTGTCTTCAATTCTTGCGCCTGTTGCCTCTCTGTGACTTCGACAGAGTTACACCTGATTTCTAAATATATAAATGTGCAAAGACAGTTAACTAGGACTTATTTGTGCTTTGGGAATTAAAAAAAAAGTAATTAACTGGTATTTTTAACGCATCTGCTCTTTACAGGATGATCTAGTTAAATGGTTCAGTTATAAGATCAGGGAATTTGGTACCTTTTGAAATAGTCCATCTTAAATGGTTCCAAAGTTATCTTAATGGGATGATCACTTGAGCTCTGCTTCCCGGAGAAGCTAAGAGAGGTGATCTGAGACACATGTACAAAAAGCCCAAGGACAGAAGGCACAGAGGGTCACCTGGGCTCAAGAAAGTATTTAAAATACTAAGAAATGTGTTTCTTCTTGTCTCGAAGGCAATTATAACATTCAATATGCAAAGTTTAAGTGGAATGTCCCTAATTTTCCTAAACATCAAGTTTACTGTTCTCCATCTGAGTCTATTGGTCAAACTCACATTGTTAGCTCAGGAGTCAGATCTTCGAGTAAGGCATGATTCCCACCAGTCTAAAGTATGTATGAGGTGTGTACCATGTCAGACATGGCGGTACATGTCCATAACCCTAGTGCTCTGAAGATTGAGGCAGGAGGATCTCAAGTTTGAGGTGTGTCTGTACTACATAGATAGCATGGTTCTATCTCAATAAAATAAACACCATAACATCCTGGAGGTGGGAGGAAAAAATAAGAAGAAAAATGACGAGTATCCAGTCTGTAAGATGGCTGTCACCAGTCCCACCTGCATTCACACCCGGTGTGGCCTTTCCCATAGTATGACAGGGCTGCTCTATGGCAAGAGTAGACTATAACCCAAGGAATAGGGTATATTTTGAGGTCAGGGTAAAATTCCCAATACATCTTCTTTCTTCTCCCTCTCCTCCTGGCCCATCCATTCAAGAAGAAACCCGTTGGCATGAGGCCCACTAGGGGAGATCTGAAACCTGCTGCTTACAGTCACATAGCAAACTTAGAACTACGGCACATGGGAGGTTGCAGCCTGGACCACCAGAGTCTTACTAGAGGTCTTAACTGAGATTCTCCTGAGTTGGATTTCTAACCTTCTGCAACTGTTTGCTGTAACGAAGACTCATTGTTGTAAGCCACTGAGAGTGGAAGTATTTCGTAACGCATGGCACACAAGCAATTTACAACATCCAGGATCTGGAGTACGAATGCATAGCGTATGAATGGACATAACTGTGTGTCCTTTCTGCCTCCTCAGAACCCAGGAGATGGTGACCTCTGACCTCTACTCTTCCCTCTTCTGAAAATTGTGCTCAAGCTATGTCTTCTACTCAGCTCTTGAAGATAAAGCCTTCTTGAGTTTCATGAGCTTTGTCTGTGCCCCCATAATAAGGTTTGTGGGGCCCAAGCCCATTTGGCACCTTTAGGCCCAATTCCTTAGAACATAGTTCTTTAGGGAAGAAAATCCTGAAGCACAAAACAATTCTTAATTCTAAGCACATATCTGGACTTCCAAATTTGTATGCATATTTATGCAAAATTATAATCGGTTGGGGCAACAATGTACAGAAAACCTGCGGTAAAGAAGCTATTTTAGCCCAGCCCCCTGCCAGCTCCTACTTCTATTTCAAGGTAAATGAGCAGCAACCCTACAGTCAGAAAAGGTTCCCTTCTGAAGATATCCAGGCACGAGTGACCTGAAACGGAAGTGCAGGCTTTATGCAGATAAATCAGAGAACCAGCCAGGATTCATACAGAAAACAAAAACATCCCATTGGTAGTGAGAAAAAAATGACTTAGCATCAAAGAGAGATACTGGCAAAAGTGCTGCAAAACTTCAAGTGTGTGACCCAGATGGACCTCCAAGAATGATGCTCAAACATGCTCAGCAACATCTCACTGACCAGCCATGACAGGTGGGAATTGGAAGGCCATGGTGGACCAATTGAATCTAAATGTTTAAACCCTGTTTAAACCTCTAGCTGCAATCCAGGGCTGAGGGGGGTCTTGGCTGCCCTCCACAGCTGCTCTTGGACACTGTGGAAGCTGGTATTCATACTACAGCTGTGCTCCACAGCCCACGATGTCTGTCTGTCCACAAGGTGTCCTGTAACATTAGTCAAACCCTAAGAGAAACAGCCCTGGCCTTGGTTACACCTCCCCCAGTTCTGACACAAGTATACCAGAATCGCATTCAGGTGGAGGGAGCACCAGCTGCCAGGAGACCTTGGGGATGTAAGCTTAGCTTTGAAACGTCTGAATTTCAGAATAGGGCATCACAATAAGGTCAGAATGTATGCCCGATGTGGGGTCACCATTCTTAAAATTTATTTTTATATGTCTGAGTGTTTTGCCTTAACCTATACCTGTGTATCACATAGGGGCCTAGTTGTCAATAAGTGATTGAATCCTGAGGGTTCTGTCCTAACTAAGAGATGAGTCCACGGATGAGCTCATAGTGGGATGCCATTATGAGAGGCATAGTGAAAAGTCAGAGAGGAAGGAAGCAGACTGTGCAGAAAGGATGCCTTGGAGAGATGCATCTTGGCCCCTGCCCTTCCTCTTGTGAGTTGCTTTGCTCCCACCACAATATGGAGCCTCACCATACAACAATGCAATGACCCAACCACAGGCTGATACCATGAGCCAAAAGAAAACTTTTTTAAAAAACATAGATTCTATCAGGTGTTTTTGACAGCAGTAAGAAGGTACGACTAACAGACTCCAATCCCGTTCAGCAGGATTCCCCTGTCATGATCCAATCACCTCCTAAAGGTCCCATCTTCTAATAGCATCACCCGGATGAATCAGGATTTCAACATATGAACACACAAATAATTCGGATTACAGCATGCAGTAAGAGTCAGCCACATTCTGTGCATGGAGATCCTGGCTTTGTACCCACCTTACAAGACAGGGGTGCGGCTTCACAAATGCACTAGAGTGATTCCAGACAGCAAGAGCCACAGCCCAGATTCTTTCCCCCAACACTCATTAATGTAGAAAATCAAGTAAGTAGCCCTTGCTTATATCATCCTTCCTGTCATGAACTGGACTAGCTATGCTCTTGAAGACTGAGGAACCATGAGGACCAGTGTTTATGTTACCAGAATAGCTAGTAAGAAGGCAGAGTGAAACGGAGGCCTTGGCCACCTCTTACCATATCCCTGAACCGGAATGGGAGCCTTTGAGAGCTGACTGAGCAAGGATAAGGTAGCTTACCATCAGGTTAAACATCCAAGACAAGAGCTCACTTGAGACTTGAATAGCCAGAGGAAGGAATGGACTTCTGCTCTGAAGATGGCCTATGGTGTTTCTCCTGGGTCTGTCCATTGGCCCCCTGTCCTCCTAGATGAACACTTTTTTTTTTTAACCAACCATGTTCTTGCAAGGGAAAGAGTTCCATACAAATGCATCAGCAGTCCCCCCTGAAGTAGAAAGCTGGGGCTTTCAGCCAAGTTGGAGGTGAGTTGTTCTTCATGAGAGCACCTTGGAAGTCACTAGGGGTTACACAATAGAAGGGATTATCATTGAAATAGAAATTGACAGAGGTGGTACCGTGCTTTATTCCACTCTGATGAAATGTGTCATTAAATATAGAAATAGATCAAACACCTTCCCACTGAGGTCCTCTGGAGCTGAGTATCTAGGTGAGAAACGGAAAATCTGTGAGAGCTCACCAATGTGAGGGAGGTGGGAGAAAGACTCCCTCGCCAGGGAGACGTGCTTAACTAGACTTATAAATAGCCCCATCATAGCTTGTTTGATTAATTTGGGGGGAAAAGAGTACAAATGTTTTGCCAATTCATCAGATTTCATGTTTTCAAGGCAGTTGCTAATGTAAATATTAGCATCCAAAATGAGCAAATGGACTCTGGTAATTAAATGCCCTAATTTACAGGTTCCATTAGCAGCGAACAAAGATAATTTTCCCCTTAAATTAACTTTTCTCCCCTTGTCCCTTACCCTGTCTTAACTTGCTATCAGGCATCGGGTGGATGAGCTTGCAGAGGAACTAGGTGGGAGTTGCTCTTTAATGCTGAAGGCAAGGGGAGGAGTTAGTCCCTGAAGACAGACCTCAAAAGAGCAGAGCCAGGGTCTGTGCCAGAGAGGTGGCCCTCCAGTGGCAAGATTAATACAACTTGAACAATGATAGCTATGGGAACAACAACCTAAGGGGGTGAGAAACTCTCCCAGTGTCTGTGAGATCAAATTCTGTCATGTCTAAGGGAGCTTCCCTTAGAAACCTCTCAGGTGGAGGTGTCTGATGACCTGGGCCCAGAGGCCAGCGCTTGTTAAGCCCCTCCCTTTCAATACCTCTTATCCTACAGAATCTCTTTAAAGTGCCATGAGCTGTGTCCTATTGTGCAAACTCAGATGAGAATAGCTTTCCGTGACACCTTGGCTGTCTGACATGCCTACATCCTTCTTGGGAGCTATAGAATCCCAAAGCCAACGTCAGACAAACACACCAAGGTTAAGTGAGGGCCCATCCCCTGCCATGAACTAGGAAAGGTATTTGGACAGAGAGGGCCAGGATTCACCCATTGATTCCCTACCCGATTTATTCTGCTTTACTTATTTAAATGTCAGCCTTGCACCTCTTACTACCTCTTCATAGCCCTGAGACTAAGGGGAAGAAGGGAGGGAGGCTCCTGGGTGTAAGCGTTAAACATGAAGCATCTGCATAGGCCCCGATGCTGAGTTCTTGTTCAAACCTGAACCTAGACACCTCAATGGCCTCGTCACAGTTCTGGCCCTGCCCTTTGACGCCACCAAGTCTGTGACAGAAAGTCCAGCTCCTGAAGCCAGTCATTCCTCTACTAGGAACCCCCTAGCTGGACCCCTGGCTTTTCAGGTTGGCAAAGACCTGACGAGCTCCTCTGGCCCTGCCCTTTGTTATTTGGGGACAAGGCAGATAAGATCCCAAGTGTTAAGAGTGTGTGTAACCTGACTCAGGTACCATGGAGAAACATTGATAGGACTTAAGAATGGGCTTGGGGATTGAGCTCTGTGATCTGTAGTAACCAATCCCTGGCCCAGAAGTACACAAACCAAGACTTCCTACTATCTTTCCAGCACACAGATAGAAACAAACAACAACAACAACAACAACAACAACAACAACAAAAACCAAATAATAGCTTTGAGAAGAAACTGGTTGCTGAGCGGTGGTGGCGCATGCTTTTAATCCCAGCACTTGGGAGGCAGAGGCAGGTGGATTTCTGAGTTCAAAGCCAGCCTGGTCTACAGAGTGAGTTCCAGGACAGCCAGGGCTACACAGAGAAACCTTTCTCGAAAAACCAAAAAAAAAAAAAAAAAAAAAACCCCAAAAAAAAAAGAAAAGAAAAGAAAAGAAACTGGTTATTGAGGAGGAAAATGGGTGGGGAAGGCAACAGAGCCTATGGCCTGGGATCTCAGTGAAATAGCCTCAGGTGAGAGGGAGAAAGCAATTATCACGAATGAGGTAGGCACTCACACAGTTAAGAATCTACTATGTGCCTAAGAGCTCTAAGGATAGGGACATGGACATGTGTAAGTACTGGGCTTGTCTAAAAGTTTGACAGGACAGCTGACCATGGGCAGGTCTAGGAGAGGGTGCTGAGAGGAGGGAATTCTTAGGGGTTAGTTCAGCAGGTGTATCAGTCAGAAAAGTCTCTGTCATGCTGGGATAACAAATGAATCCAGATTGTCTGTGGCACAGGACAGTAACAACCCATATCCCACTGGCTGCAGACTTGTTCAAGCTAGGTCTTCTTTGTTTGGGAACTCATGCTGATGAGACATCTCGATGGGCACAAGAAAGGGAAAAGGAGAAACCATATGACCAAGCTCCAGCTTAGGAGCCATTCTTGTCTTCTCACGTCTTACTGAATGAGTTCACACTTGAGTGTCATTCAAAGGAACAAAACAAACTATACACTCAAGCAGGGTGGTACAGGTCTCCTCTGAAGACAGAATCAATCTGTGAATAACAATACGATCTCCCACAGAAAGGGAGCTTACTGGACCACATGAGAACATGTTCATCCAGGAGACTGAACATTCTGAAAATAAAAAGGGTGGGCTTTGGAGGTGACTCTGGATGAGGCTGAGTGGACCTCAGTTTTCTCTTCTATTATTTGGGTATACTAATAAAATATACTTGGTAGACTTGTTGTGAAACCACATATAGTAACGCACATAACTGCTTTGGAATGGTAAATAGAACACGGTTTTTAAAAAGTAATAAAAATATGCTAAATAAATACCAGCTTTCATTATTATTTTGAATGTCATTTAAGCCCAAAGAAATAAAATTTCCAAGTTTATTTGGAGAAAACACTGTAGAAAGTATTTTCATGGAAGCCAGAATGCTCTGGTAGGTGAGACTAGCAGATCAGAAAACCGGTAGAGTAGAGCCAATTAAGGAGGACCACGTGCCCTTACTGGGGCTTTAGATCCAACTGACCCATGAATGGATAAATAAAGACCTCCCTCTCACTGGCCACCTGGCAGTTATAGGGCATCTTCCTTGAAGGCCAGGCCAACCTTCCCACTACACAGAAATGGCAGTTCTGCCTACTGTGGCATGGCCCAATCCTAAATCTAAGCTCCTTCTCAAGACTGTCTAAGAGACTTGGACAAGTCCTTTCACCTGTCTGAGTCCTGAGCTTCACTCTTCTCAGAAAGGAGAGGTGGGTTTGAGAGTATGCCCTTACCGATGGTGCCCCATCTGTCCTCTGTGCTTTCTCCAGTCCACAGTGAGCCTGGAGCTCTCTTATATCCCTTCGTATCTGTATCTGTATCTGTATCTGTATCTGTATCTGTATCTGTATCTCTATCTCTATCTCTATCTCTATCTCTATCTCTATCTCTATCTCTATCTCTATCTCTATCTGATGTTTATGTATCTGATATATATGTATCTGTATCTGATGTGTATGCATATGTATCTGATGTATATGTGTCTGATGTATATGATATATATGTATGTGTATATGTATGTGTATGTGTATGTGCATATGATGTATGTGTATGTATATGTATATGTACATGTACATGTACATGTACATGTACATGTACATGTACATGTATATGTATATGTAAGCTTCCCTTACATCCCATCTTATAACCTTTTACCTGCCCCCAACCCCAGCTCTGGTCCTTTTCTACCCTTACCTTGGCCCCAATCACCCAAGCTGTTTTTACCAATAGCTCCAGAGGACAAAAAGTCTAAGTGAGCCCCAACCCTGACTCTTCTCTCTGGAGCCAGAACTAGACAGTATCTGATTAGCCTGTAATAATATTACATATCTTATAAATCCTCTAATCCATTTAATAAGAGAAAGTTAAAATCACACACAACTAACCAGCTAACAATGGCCCCAATTTGTGTTTTGTCTTACTGGGACTAACATTCGTGTCTACATGAGGATGGCATGTAATTAACATGTCATAATCAAAATGACTAAGTTTGACACATTATAATCACTGCATGGAGATTATAGCATAGCCAGGGGCAATCCACAGAGCCTATCTTAATATCATTTGCATAATGAAGGCATGGTGGCAGTAATAGCTTTTTTCTCTTGTTATCATAATTTTACCCAGGGCTGCAAGGGGCTCCCGCACTGTCAGATGTTGCCTGTTAAAAAATCACTGTGACTTGAAGGAGGCAGAAGAGTGACCCAGAGCCCTCCCCTTGAAACAATAGCTCTACAGCAGACCCCTAATGAACAGAGTGGGGTACCATGAGGACAAGCCTGAAGAAGAGTCTCCCGCAGACACGGGCCAGTGAGCACCTGGACAGTCTGCCTTCTGATCGACAGTAGCTGCAGACATTCTTAGGTTCCAGAAAATGTGGCCAGGTAGAAAGATACATGTAACTGCACCCCTGACAATTGGGCAGTGCTTAAATGGCTTCTTGTCTATTTATGGTCGTGATGCTGACCATGAAATCAAAGCTGTGGTCTGAGAGCCTAGCAAACCAGTCATTCCACCAGCTTTTCATGGCCACAGACCATGTCCCGAGCATCAGTGAGTGACTCTGTGAGGCAGTTAGATGAAACAGAATGTAAGAGAATACCTCTTCACACGTGGTCTCCTTTCCTCCCAATTCACAAACTGTCTTCCTTGAAGCTCCCTGATTGACTTGCTCCTCCATCCCAGCCAAGCACTGCTTTGCCATCTTATTCCTCTCTCCTTCCTCTGCACTAGCCTGTTCTCTGGCATCCCAGAACTTCAACTAAAGACCTACCTACATAGAACCTGTTGGTGCCACCTAAGACCCACCACAGTCCCAAAGCACCATACATAATTATGGCATTTAAGCCTCACATAAGGACATGGGGAGGGAGTTACTAGGTAGTAGGAAAATATATCAACATATGTAAAGAATAAAAGCAAACACACTCCTGACCAATGAAAATGAGAAATATTAAATCCATGGAGGAGAAAGTCCATGGATCAGACATCACCCAAGTTGAATGACCAAGGCCTGTGTCATCATAAGTCCTGTCAATAGTTCACATCCCTGATGGGATAAAAACAATGATGCAGGGGTTAGTGTGAATGGAAAAGGTTATCCACGGAAAAACTAGGGGATTCAAATCAAGCCAGTCATACAGCCAACATTCCTGTTCAAATGTTAACATCTCAGCTCGAATAAGACCACCTAAGTTCTGCAAGCTGTTAATAGCAGATAAAAGTGATGAGAGTTAACATAGGTAAGATGTCCCCATAATAAAAATCTGTGCTATCTTTGCCACGTTTTTTATTATTAAAATGGCAATTTAAAAAGTTGATTTTATAAAATTTCATGCACACATCCTAAAACTGCATAAATCTCAAAAGCTTTTAGCAAACAGTTGAGGACTCCAGTGTGAGTACAAGTCTTTGTTCCCAATGACATTCCCCGTGGTTTGGATAATTCTGCAAGCCCAGCAACGACTCTCTTGACTTTAAGCCATGACTACATTTTTGATTGTATAGAAGAGTGTAGGAAAGAGACTATGTATCTAAGAACTTAAAGCCCAAAATCAAATGTATCTCATTCCATGGAAGTCTATCAACTAAATGGCTTTGTCTTGTATCTCACATGTGACACCATACAGATTCTAATGAAAGTGAATGAATAGTGATTAGAATGCATTAGAAGAATTAACTTCCCACAAGACCGCACAATAGAGATGAAAGAACCAGTGATTTCATAGATCCATTCCTCCATTTTTATATGAAGAATTAAAAGCAGTTTTGCCTGGAATCTCACAGCAGGTTTGTAGAGAGATAGAACTGGGACCCAGCTTTTCAAACTTCCAGTCCAGAGATTTGAATAAAATCATAGCTTCTCGTGTCCAGAGGGTACATCTACCTGGCTCCTGAGACAAAATGGCAACTCAGATGTCAAGAACAGCCAGGAGCTCTAACTAAGTCACTCCTTCCATACTCAATGTGGCTGCTCTTGGCAGTGATAGCCTCCCCAATGAGGAGGAATTTCTAGGAATATACAAGCTGCTTTCCCCTGCCCAGAGATCCACTTTCTGGACACATTCTCTGGATGTGGCAGGATACTATTCACACGGCCCCAAAGCTAAGAGCTTTGTTGCCAACTCAGGGCTTGCTTCACCCTGCCACATCCCCTCCTTTATTTGGGGGGGGGCTTGTCATTCACTCTTGACTGCCAGTCATCAGGGTCCTGGGTAAGAAATGAGGCCAAGGAACTTAGGCACAGAGCCCCCTGCTTCAAGGGAACTGCTGACTCACAACCAATGCATTTTAACATAGGGAAACTCCCAGAAAAGCCAGAGGGCTGTGCCTGGGCTCCCAGAGCTTCCCCCTCTTCTCCAGGCCAAGAATTAATGTCATTGTTTTCTCTTAGGCCCGGAAACTATGCTCTTCCTATTCCCCTACAAGATGGCATCCTGCACATCAGGGGGCCGCTGCTGACATTTCACAAGGATCCCTGTCCTTAGAAAGACACTCAGAGCTACAGACATTGTTTAGGAAGTTGTACAAAGGCAAAGACATCTGACATCCCCTTTCCTGCTACTTAGATTCCTCTATTAGCTGTGGTTCCTTTGGCTTCAGAAGAATTTTAGTTTTAGCTTTTGGAATCTTACTGCTACTGTCGGCTGCAAGAGACAGAATCCGTACATGCCTCTTTAAGCAAAATGAGCAAGTCAATGGTTGAAGTCTCAATAAACAGCTAATAGTCTGAGAACCAGGGCACAGTAGTATAAGCCCTTAATCCAAAGATCAGAAAACTTGATATTGTGGTGCTCAAGGGGATGGAAGGAGTGTCCCAGCTCCAGAAGGAAGCTCTTCTGCTCCACTCAGCCCCACCCCTCATCCCCCATGGAATGGCAGTCACCCACACTGAGGGCAGGTCTTTCCTGTCCAGGACTCTCACTGGTCACTCTTGTGACACACCCTCACAGCACATTTGAGAACAATGCCTTCTCAGCCCTCTAGACATCTTTTAACCTCTCCAAATTGACACCTAAAATTAACCACCACTCGTTACAACTCCATCTGTTCTTTTGGATAGGTCGTGTGTGATCCAAATGTCTGGGCACAATGGCATTAAAATATTTTCATTCCAGCTAATTAGCTCTCTCTGTTTTCAGAGCGCACTTCTCAGAAATCATATGTCTAGCCATTTTCTCTTTTTTTTTAATTTTATTTTATTTTATGTGTATTGGGTGTCTAACTTGCATATAATTGCAGCATTTGCATGTCTGGGGATAGGAGAATCCTGAAGAGGGGATCAGATCTGGCTCCAGTTACACATGGTTACAAGCTGCCATTCAGGTGCTGAGAATCAAACCCAGATCCTTTGGAAGAGCAACCAATGCCCTTAACCATTAAGCTATCTCTCCAACCTTTGTGTTATATTTAATGGTAACTTTCCCAAGTCCTCGGTTTCCAGGTAGCTGAGCTATTTGCACAATGGAGAACTAGCTGGGCATGGTAACATGTCCTGATATTCAAGAGGCAGAGACACATATAGACCTTATAACTAGGTCTACACAGTGAGTGTCCGGGTTGCATTGTCTCAACACCACCAAACCCAATGATGGAGAAGTAAAATGGTGAGGGAGAGGTGGAAGATGGTTGTTATTATAAAGTTGTCAGTCTTGTTTCTCTTCTTTTAACTTTAACTTTTGATGTGATATTTTACCTAAATGTCTGCCTCCACTTCTAGTTCACTCTTTGAAGTAGAAACTTATGGTTTCTTTGAAAAGTCATGTGTGTCAGATGATGTTTTGCTAAAACCAACACATGAGGGAACTTTTCTCTGAACCAGACACAGGTGAAAGGAAAGGACACGTGATGAAGGATTCTTCACTGGACATGTATGTATTGGTTCGCCTTACATTGCTAAGCTGAGCTCCATTTGTCGTCACTCCATAGAGAGAAAAACTTCTGATGGTGTTCTGGCAGCTTCTTGCCACTTCTGCAGACTTGGCCAATTAGCCGAGTGATGTCAGCTGATACAGACTCAAGTGGAGTTTTGCTAAGACAAACTCACATGGTGAGGCAACACCCGTGGAGGACATGTAATCTTTGGAGGAAGTATAAATAGGACTCAACAGACAGTGACAGGGCTTGCTTGCATAGCCAGCTTTGCAACACGTTTTGGTCTCACCTCTTCACTGAGAGAGACACAGCCAAGAACTTCCCCTGGCGTCTATAGAGGTTCTGGTCATTCCTGCTGATTCATGCCAAGTTTGCATGGCTGCTTCTGCTAGGTCATGCCACCACTGCTGATTTGTGTTTGGTACCCTGTCACTACTGAACTGGACTACTGGTACATCCTCGAAGTGTTTGTGAGTGGATTGAGCTGCCACTGCTGATTCCTGTGAACTAAACTGCTGATTTTCTGACAGTGCAGATTGGATTTGCTCCAAAGAACAATTTCTAGACAGGTCCACTTCTACCGTATCCTAATAACCTTTCTTCTCTCCTACCTCTGGTATGTGGTGGGCTAGAAGGGAGGTTGAAGACTTTAAGAATCCACATTAAAAGTAGGTTTTGGAAAAATCAAAACTACACTCTACATGTCACCTTGGCTAGGCTCTGGCACACAGCTGTTCCGTTAAGTGTGTCTAGCTGTTGCTGTGGAGGTCATTTTCAGATGTGATGAACACTTAGCACAACAGACGCTAAGTAAACAAATTCTCCTCAGTTTTGGAGAAGCCTCATCCTGTCAGCTACATGCTTCCAGAGAAAACACGGAGTTCCCCAAACAGGAAGAAACCGTGTGCCCTCGGGTTGCCTTCAGACATCAGTCAGCTTCTATTAGAACTCTCAGCATGTTAGCCAGCTTTCATAGTTTAGACTTTGCTAACCTCTACAATAATATAAGCTAGTGTCTCAAGGTCTTTATATAAATGATGTAAGGAAAGGATGGAAAATAGGGAGATAGATAGTAGCTACATAAATAATGAAGAGATGGCAGATGAATAGATAGATAGATAGATAGATAGATAGATAGATAGATAGATAGATAGAT
>JANHMN010000013.1:12653483-12687895 GCA_030674055.1 Rhabdomys pumilio
AATGTACAGGCTACTCTAATGTACAGGCTACTCTAATGTACAGGTTATTCTAATGTTCAGTTTATTCTAACGTACAGGTTATTCTAATGTACAGGTTATTTTAATGTACAGGTTATTTTAATGTACATGTTATTCTAATGTACAGTTATTTAAACTGATATTTGTCTCTCCATTTGAGAAAACTTTGAGTCCAGAGGAGCTAAACCACCTGCTCCATATTTCCTGACAGGCCACTTCTGGCTTCTGACTTGAAGGTTGAGCCTGTCTGTTCCTTGAGTGCCCAAGGCCTCCTGCTGTGGGGCTCTCACTAGCTGCCCTGCCTAACTGGAGACTCATGCTTGGACAATCTTATTCTGGTTAACTTCATTGACGTTATGTTTTTCTCTAGGCCTTACACACTATATAGGTATGCTCATAGACCTAAGAAGTCTGCTATAATAATCACACTTTCAGTGGTCTAGCCTTTAAACTAGGCAAGTTCTTTAAGGTGCAAAGATGCACTCTGAGAGAATCAAACACAAGCAAAGCCAAGTTTCATTAGTCCTTAAATCCTGGGAAGGGCCAGGATCTGGGCACAGATGTACATGTGTTTGTGTATGTGTGCATGGAGTGTGTTGTTTGGCAGGAGCAGGGCTATTCAAAGCCATATTCCAAGGCAGAATGAAGATCTTTGATCTCTATTCCCAGTTTCCCTACCTGTGGAATGCTCAAGTACCATACCAGCTTTCGAGGCAGATGTGCAAGTGTTACATCAACTCTGGAATGTTCTCACATGTGCTTTTGTGGATTAATGAACTCCTGATTTTGGGATCCTAATAACTTTTCATAAATTTGCATGGTCAGCTTATTCAAGTGTCACATGGGGTGATTATCAGCTGTCTGAGTAATATTCGCCCAGGGGAAATATTTACTTGCATGTGAAATGGAACCTGAGTTTGTTTTGTGAAATACATGGTCTTCCAGCAAGCCTAGAGCAATTACCAGCCTGAATTAAAGGGACCTAGATGGCAGGGATCTGGGATAGAGGAATGTCTGGTGGGTTATGTGGAGCCTCAGCCAGCTTCAGGATGTGTGAAGTGTTTGCTTAGATTTGGTTTCAATTAAAAAAACAAAAAATCACAAGACCCTTCTATATGTAGAACATTATACAAAGAGTACTACCTTGGAGGCCAAAGTGAATCTCAGCTCCTGTGCTTTGAGACCTTGGGTAGGTTATCCAACTTCTAGCTACTTCAGTGGGCTCATCTAGAAAATGAAGTAATATCTACATCCTAAGGTTGTCAGGAAGCTTGAATGATATACATAAATCATAAGTGCATAAAAACATAAATTTATAATATTTACCTCCTAAAGATGTTAAAGGCTTAGATAACATGCAGAGCACCTAGCACAAAGCCTGGGGTTTCTTAGGCCTTGAGACAATTCCTCCTCATACACAAGTCCCACCCTCCTGGGTGGATGGAAGATGCCCCACTCTCTGACAGTGCATGAAATGCTGGGAAAGACACCATGTAATTAGTAGGAAATCAAGGTTAGATTTAGATCTTCAAGGAACTGGACCTGACTCACCTGCAGTGGGTGTAGGTTGTGTAGCTATTTCCTTCAGGTTGAGCATGGCCGTTGCCATCTTGAATCTGAGCAGCCATGCTCATGAACATATGTCCCTCACGAGATGGAGCCTATTCGCATTCCCTCATGAAGTGAGTGGCGAAGCTCCCAACGGCTCATTGAGCTCATAGGACTTTCAGGGTCAGGAGCTCACAGGCTGTCACAAGAACTTGACCAGGCTCCTTTGCTATCCTTCCTGAGATTAAAAATGCAGAAGCCCTTTTCTCTCAGCACTGAGGCAACTCCCTGGAGACTTCCAAGGCTTCCCTCCTATCCGTGCATCTATAATAGCTCTGAGGATGACCCAACGATAAATATGTTCTAACTTATGAATTGTAAATCAAAATGTTCCAACTGAACAGATGCACAAAGGATCCCGAGCCACACATCCTACTCAAAGATGATACTGGAGATGAAGAGAAAGATCTCTATCTAGTGAGGAAACTAAACCAGTCTTTCTGCTGAGGACCACAGGCCTACGAGAAGGATGAGCCAAGTGGAAGAGAAAAGAACAGCAGAGATAGTGATGCCCTGAGACACCCATGACGATGCAGAAAATGCCCCACTTTTACAAATTGAACGTGGGGAATGGGTGTTGGGAGCCACTGCAAGGAGGCAGACAGGTGAGTGGCCACCCGGTAAGGGCAAGATGGCTGCCGGAAAGCAGGAAGATGGAAGGAAGAAGTACTAAAGACTTCTTCTCATATGTGTGAAGTACCCACGGAAGGAGAAGAGTATCCAGTAACAGTGATTGGTTGGAGTAAGGCCCCAAACATCAAAGGTTGCCAGCAAACACCAGAAGTTGTAAGATCCATGAAAGAATCTGCAGGTCTCTAAGGGAAAATGGACCCACTGATGCCACCCCTCCAGACTTGTATGTTCTAGAACTATGAGACATACATTTCTTCCATTTAGACTACCTAGCTCCAGGTATCTTCTCATGGCACCATCAAGACATGGATGGGTAACTTTAACTTTTTTCAAAGTCTACTTTTAATGATGGTTGTTAAACGCTTTAACCTTCCTTGTAACCCTCCACCCACCAGAGGTAGTGGGAAAGAAAGGATACGGGGGTAGTGGGCCTGGTTAGAAAGGTTCTTTGGAGCAAATCTGTGTTGTCTGGAAACCAGCGGTTCAATTCACAGGTCAGCAGAAGCAGCTTGATTTCCTCACAGACACTTCACAGATACACCAGCAGTCCACTCTCATAGAGTCAGGACAGCAAACAGGAATCAGCAGCTGTGGCACTTCCTAGCAGAGATAGCCAGGCCTCAGCCTCAGCTCAGAGTCAGCAGGAGGGACCCAGAGGGAGGGAGAAATGCCAGAAGTTCTCAACTGTGCTTCTCTCAGCAAATCAAAGATCAGAGAAGACCCGCAAGTGTTGCACAGCTAGCTGTACCAGCAAGCCAAGCTCAGCCTCCATCACTGTCCATCGAGTCATATGTATCCACTCCAAACATCGTGTGTCCTCCATGAGTCTTGCATCATCACATGTCTTGCCTCAGCATATGCATCGTATCCGCTGACATCACTCTGCCAATCAGCCTGAGTCCTCGGAAGTGGCAGGAAACTGCAGCACACCACCAGAAATTTTTTGGTGCATTTCTATGGAGTCCCAACAAATGCAGCCCAACTATGCAGTGTAAGGCGGACCAATACGTGCATGTCATTGGTGAAAAATCCTTCATCATGTGTCCTTTCATGTGCTTGCTTTAGCAGGACATTCTTTCTCCTGTGTCTGCTTCAATGAAATGTTCCTTCACAAGTCTGCCTTAGCCTTTCACCTGTGTCCACTTCAGGAAAACACTCCTTCATGTGTTTGCCCCAGCAAAACACCGTCTAACACAACTGACTTTCCAAAGAACCCTCAAGTTTCCACTTCAAACATGCGTCTGTCTCTGCTCCTCTTCCTGGAATAGAAACTGAGCTAGAGGAACAGTGACAAGAGTCATTCTAGCCTGAGAGAAGTTTTGGTTGGAATCTTCTGAAGAGGATGTTAGATATCCAGGAACTCACTGGTTGTGAGGTTACGATGGTGAATTTTACGAGTCAGCAGAACAGAGAAGGGATGCTCACAGAACTGGTGAAACTTGATTGCTCCGTATACCTTTGAGGACGTTTCTCAGAGATAGCAGGATCAAATCTGCATGCTGAATAAAGATTATATGCCCTCACCAATAAGGTTAGCATCCATCAATCCACAGAGGGCTCCAACAACAGGAGGGTGGAAGAGATGTGCATTTCTTCTCTCTGCCTGAGTTGTATCAATCCTTCTCTCCTGTCCCCATTGCTGTAACTGGACTTTGAACTAAGACTGCAACTCTTGTTTCTCTTGCATCTTAGGCCTTCAGATCTGAATTAGGCTTGTGCCACTGGTTCAAATAGCAAACACTCGAAGCTAAAACAGCTTCCTACAGCCAGTAGGGTATGGGACTTCCCCATCCATCACTACACAAACCAATTGGAAATAATACATATCTCTACCAGGCTTGGGAGATAGCTCAATGGGTAGAGTGCCTGCTACACAGGCACTGAGTCCACATCCCCAGTATTTATGCAAAGTGGGGGCAGCATGTGTCTATAATTCCAGTACTGAAAAGCAGAGGCAGAAGGATCCCAGGGTCTCTTTGGCCAATCAATCTATCCAGTCAGTGAGCCCCAGGCTCAGTAAGAGACTCCATCTCAGACAACACAATGAATAGAAATAGTGGAAGACATCTGATGCTGACCTCTGGCCTACACACACACACACACACACACACACACACACACACACACACACAAATAAATCTCTGTACATATACACACGTGTGTATCTGTGTAAATAGTTCTGATTCTTTGGAGAACCCTGACTTACATGGAAAAATATGAACACCATCTCTTCTGCAGTGGGGAACCACCAGGAGGTTCTCCTAAGGCAGGCCTGCTCAATCATACCTCTGCCTATATCTGTGGAACCAAGAAGGCTCCCCTACATTAGAGACCTAGAGAGATGAGAGTTGACTCCCCCTTTGCCATTCAACAGCCAGCATTGCAAACTTCTAGAAAATAGAGGAGCCCCAGGGAAATCTAATAACAGCCCTACTTAAGAGCACACGACAATTATTACCTCCAACTGTGAGGGAGGCTGAGTAATTAAAAAGGGCTCTTTATTTTGATTAAAAAGATTACTTTTAGTGTTTCTGAATCTTTAGTGAAAGCCTAGAACTCTATTTTTAGACTGAAAACAAGATCTGTGGCCAGGGGCAGGGGTGTAATTTAAAACAGGGGATGATTATTAGTAACCTAAAAAATGAGCACACGCCCCTGGTGGCCCCCAACTTGAACCATCCTCACCCAATAGCTTTCAGGATACACAGGATTACGGCAGCCCCCACCCTGCTGCCTGGATTAATAGGAGGCCCAAATTAATTGGTTTTAATCACTATAAATTTCCTTCCCAATAAAATTTCAAGAATTTCCAATCATGCTGATTTATATGTGTAATTAGAAATCCATTCACAGATGTCATACTGCTAGGTGGTGGGTAGTGTAAGCCCCAGCTCAGCCCCAGCTTAAGACCTGAGCACTGAGAAACGATGCCCAGGAACTTGGCAGAAAGTAGGGGCAGGGAACACACCCTCCCTCTGGAAACTTGTCCCTGCCCAGGGTCACATAGAGGTTGCTGGCCAGGAATGAAACACTAGTCTTGTCACCCTAAATTCCAGTCCTTCCTCTGCTGTAGAAGCCCAGACCCCTAGGTAAGTGAGGTCAAAGGCTAAGATGAACACAGCACTGCCTCCAGCTTCCCCTTGATCCAAAGGCACAATGAAGGCAACTACAGAAGGTTACAACAGTGAGCAGGACATTGACCTGCCAGCTTTCCACTCCCAAAAGGCAGATCAGCCACTCTGTGATAGCCCACACCCTTGGTTAGCCAAGTCCGGGCTGTCACATCCATGCTGGCTGCACATGAGCTCCTGATAGCTCTCCCGTGTTCTCCTCCTTCGATGCCATACCTATTCTGCAAATGGCCCAGTATCACAAAGGGAACCAGTAGAAGAATGAATGAATGAATGAATGAATGAATGAATGAATGAATGAACAAATGAAAAAATAGACAGCAGCCAGAGAATCCATCCTCTCCCCACAGTGACAAAGGCAGGCAGGAAAGTCTGAGTGAACAAGAGGTAAGAGTTTTACGCCCGAACCTTTCCGATATCAAGACTGGGCTTGTAGAAAGAAGACTCTAAGACCCCCATTGCGGGTAGCAGTTATCACAAGCCCTCTGGCCTGTAAAAGGAACAGGTAAAGCATAAAATCATGGTGAAAAAAAATCAATCTCATGTCAGGCAACAAAGGTGAGTGCCCTGTAGGGGGCCAGAGGACCATGAGAAGCAGCCAAAGTTAGAAATGCAGATGAAAGGAAGCCTTGAGTGGGTACCAGCCACAGGCAGAGCTCTACTCTGAGCCTAGAGCTCTCTGAGCTGGCTTCTCCAGCCTTTAGCCTTGGAACTTACTTCATGGGCTAGAGAGGATGCAGTCGGCAGCTGCTCTGAGCCCTGTGGCCCTGGGTGAGGCTCCTGGCTTTGCCTATCTCAGCAACTCGTGCCACCACCTTCTGTCACCAGGATCTCCTCCACAGGGAACATCATGGGGCTGGAATTGCACCATCAGCAGTGTGGGGAGGAGGCAGCAGCATTCGCTAAGGGTCTACCATGTTCTGTGTCTTCTGTGTGCAACACCCTCCCTGTAATCCTAAAGGAGCAGAAATATGAGCTTCGAGTAAGCTATGCTTGAAATTGCTTGTCCATGGCCACGTATGGTTGATTCCCGTGAGTCTGCTCATCAGGTTAATATGGACATAGGTCCCAGGATAAGGGGCAATGGAGGGTTGAATTTTGAGGGAATTATTAGAGGAGAGCTCAGTGGGGAGAAGACAGGCCTGTGTTGAAGGAGAACCTGGAGTACAGTCAACCCCAGGAAGGCAGAGCCAGTTCGTGAAGTCCGTAAGTGCATGCCAGACATTCTTCATGTATCCCATGGCCACTCGGCTATTTTAGATGTGAAAGTAGAAGCCAGAGATTTGATGGAAAGCAGAGGAGAAGAGGAGAGAGGAGAGAGGAGAGGAGAGGAGAGGAGAGAGAGAGAGAGAGAGAGAGAGAGAGAGAGAGAGAGACAGAGAGAGAGACAGAGAGAGAGACAGAGAGAGACAGAGAGAGAGACAGACAGACAGACAGACAGACAGACAGACAGACAGAGACAGAGAGACAGAGAGAGCGATCCCCTTCCTGACCCCTCAGGTTTTTTAATCACCTAAGGAACGAAGCACAAAAGCCAGTCAGAGAGAGGCCATAGGAACAGCTACGCTGCAGAAGTCGATCTGGAAACTGGTGCTTTAGATCCCCAAGCCTGGATCCCTGACCTAGACACAGGGTCTGTCATATCTGGTGTGTACCTCACTGCGGGTGGACCATCCATCACACGTGAAGATGTAACTTGGAGTGCACCCCAGACTGGCGGCACTCCTATGGACCCAGGTGGCGGCTTTAAGATCAACTACAAGGTGGATAACTTGTTGGCCATTGGGAAGAGAGTGTTGGTGGTATAAAAAAAACCAGACCTCACTTCCTACCTGGACTAAAGCTGCCCAGCTGGGTTCTCCACAGAACAGTAGTTCTGCAATAAGCTTCCTGACGAGCAAAGATGGGCATACTCAGAACTGTCTCCAACAGCATCCTTTCTCACAAGAGGTTGGTCCGTTTGCCTGCTCAGCCCACCTCCTTCAGAGAGAGATCATCTTTGCTGCAGCCTAATCCTTTAATGGGCCTGAAAGCCTCTGTTTTTGGTCTAAAACACACCCCTGGCCCCAAGTGGGGGCTAGGTGGATAGGTCTTAATGGGGATTAGTGTCTGCCAGGCAGTGCCAGCACGGGGTCCTAAGAGGAGATTTCAGAGGTTGGGCACTGTTTAAGGGCTTAAATGTTTGATAATGCAGCTCCATTGTGTCTGTGCATGGCGGGGCCTCGGCAGCAACATACCAGCCGATGCTGCAAGATTTGATTTGAGTAGTTTAAAAATATCCAAGTAGTCTGCAGAGCTAATGGCAGACTCATTAGGATATCAATAATCGTTCGGCATTTCTGAAAACCTTTTAATGCTCTGGGACAGGGAGCAGCAGAGCGAAGGAGAGAAGAAGGTCATCTGGGAACTTGTGGGGTCAGTTAAACAAGTAGAGACAATAAATGAACCCAGGGGCTGCCAAGGCCAGATTTGTTATCGACTACCACCCACACACAGCCTGGCTCAGCCAGGAGCCTTCATGTAGCCGGTCAGGGTGTAGGGAAGTTTTAACAAAATGTCTGCATCCCCTAATCTTTGCCTTATAGCAGCTGACCTTTGTGCTACACCAACCTCCCTCTGGGCAAGCCATTCTCCCCAGCCTGTGTTATGCATCCCCTCCTCTCCCCTGGCTCAGCACATTACAGGGGAGCTGTGGTCCACAAAGCTGATTTCCCATCCACCTTTCAGTTCTAAGCTCTATGCAGATTTCCTGATTCTCCATGCCACAGGACCCTCCTGCTAAGCCCTCGGAGCATACCACTTTGTGGTGTTCGCCAGGTCTTGGCAGTGCCAGCACAAAGGTGGGAGCTCCTGGGGAGTAGCTCCTGTCACAGTCAGTGAGTTTGAGGTGACAGATGACTGAGCTTGAGATGACATTGTCAATCTCCTCATTCCTGATTTGACCCACAGATCTTGTGAGCGCTCGGCAAAGATCTAGGCCTTTGCACGTGTGTACAAAAGCCCACCTGTGTGTCCTTAGGAATACATGGCACGACTGTGCAAGGCACTTTTACAAGTGCTAACAGAGTGCCAAGGGCCCAATCCTGCTTAGGCTCCAAACTGCTAGCTTTGTTTCACTGCTGCTACCAGACCAATAGAGTAACGGGGAGTGGCGTAGGGATTTCTCCCAGCCTCTAGAGGGACCCCAAGAAAAGGCACAGCCTGGAGACCATCAGTTTGTGCTAAGTCCCAAGACACCTGGGAAGAGACTTCTGGCAGAAAATGAAAGACAACTGAGCCTATCCAGAGGTCTACATTGGAGATACCGATTCCAGGGTCCACAGTACTTTGCTGTGAGTTGACTCGTGGAGGAGGCTGGGTGCCGTAGAAAAATACATAGCAGCAGAAGAGGGAGCAGTTTAATATGGAGCACTCCACAATGAGCTAAGACCACCTAGGAGAAGCAAGGCTTCCTAGATTTCAAGGAAAGGCAAGACAAAATGAGCTGACAGAGGCCAGGGTGGAATCACATGAGGACATCAGCAGAGAACAAGCTATCACCATGTGTGATGATAAAAGAGGCATTTTCCCCAATGAGAGAAAGTATGTTTAGGGAGGACAGAGAGCCTAGGGCCCATCTTATGGCATCAGCAGAGGCTGAAGGAGCACTGTGAGGCTGCTGAAGGAGCACTGTGAGGAGGTAAGGCTGGGCACCAAAGAGACTGTATCTGAATGGAGTCTGATCATGTGGATTCAGAGTAGAGCAAAACTCAAAGAGCTACACCCAAGCCCTCCTTGCCTCTAGCATTCTCCACACCTCTCCACCGAACGAATATCATCCAAATATTTAAAGAGTACCTGTTTGAAAAGGCAACAAACCAGCCCTGCGAGGCAGGGGGAAGAGATGGGTCTGACGGTGCCTAATGAAGCAGAGAGGTCTCCAAAATTAGAACTATGGAAGCTCGGTGGCTGGAGGGAAGGCCGGAACGCAGCTGGAGAACTGAGCCATGGTTTGCAGAAGGCATGGGAAGGAAGAGAGCAGTGTGCGTGGAGGAATGCTGGTAGGTAGAGGAAGCAGGAAATGCTGGGATGGAAGGATGTTCACAGACCTAGCAAGACTCAGGCGTCAAGCTCAGCAGAGGGCACAGAATGGAAAAGCTACTGGCAGAGAGGAGTTGGAAGGGCGCAGGGAGGAAGTCGGAGATCAAGTGAGGATTCAATGGAGTCTGAGATGTGGTATTCGCCTGAGATTCAGGAATGCCAGGAAAGACTTCAGGTCTCTGTTTTTAGGAGAAACTGGCTGGGAAACGGAGTGGGGCTCTTTGGGCAAGTGTAGCCGGTCATCCTTTTTGGTTCAGTTCACACTTAGCCAGTTGTGACTTACCTTACCCATTCACTCAGAAAAACCTTTCTCAACCCTGGAGTGTGATACACAGCAGGCGAGGACTTGTCAGGACACTCGTGTATGGTGCTTCACCTACTCCTCACAGTAGCCTTAAAAGGGGGGGTTTATTGATCACGGATTTCCAGTGAAGAACTAAAACATGGGCTGGAGAAATGGCTCAGCAATTAAGAGCACTGGCTGACCTTTCGGAGGACCAGGGTTCATCCTCAGCCCCAATGTGATGGCGCTCGACCATCTATAAGTCCAACTCCACGACTGCAATTCTTCTGGCTTTCCTGCGCACCAAGCACACATGTGGTGCAAATACATCCATGCAGACAAAACACTCACATACACAAAATAAAATAAATCTAAAAAAAATAAAAACAAAAAATGATTAGAAGACGTGAAAGCACGGAAGAGCTGAGCTCCGTGTCTGCAATTGCATTTGAGTGGCAGAGAAAAGATTCAGGCAGTTTGTCCGGCTCACGTTGGGCTTCACCACTGTGATACCTGCCATCTTTCTGGAAAAAGCACCACGGATCTGCACCCGAATTCCAGTTGTGTGTCTACATTTCCTTAATGGGATTACTTGGGCAAAATGCTTTGTCTGCTCGGCTTCTTCTATTTTATGAAGATGGAGCTATTTTACGTGATCCCTGTCATTCTTATGGACTCCGGAGAATTTCAGAGCCTCGACGAGTTTGGCAACTGTCTTCCTCAAGCAGATGAAGATAGGTACAGCTGTCTCTAAAGTATTCCTTCAGTCTGTAAGGTAAAGGTCACTTCGATCTTTCCAGTACACACACTTGTGCATGCACACACACACATACACACACACACACACACACACACACACACACACACACACACACACACACACACACACATACACACACACACACACACACACTCGGGCGCACACACACATCTCTGCCCAGGTCCCACTGAAGAGAAACTCATAAGGCTGGTGACAATTTATGATTCCCCCACCTCAGATGACAGAAGGCAATTTGAAGAGTCAATAAAAACTGTGCTGTACCAAGGGTATTTTATGTCTTCTCAAACATAAAACTCCATGGTCATGTGATCAACGTACCAGAAATGAGCCACAGACTGGGCTCACTGACAGGGAATGGAACCCTGAGTGTGGTAGTTATTGGGGTAGATTTGACATGGAAAGTCTTTGAGAGTCCACACAAGCAAGCAGGCTCTCTAACTGTGATTTTAGAGTCTCTGGAATCCCTCTTCATGTATACTCTTGAACCAAAGCACCCCATCTAACCCTGGGATGTTTAAAATCCATTTTCTGTAGCCCTGCTTTGGTGATTCTCAGCCCAGGTACCCACTGGTTCTGTGGCTTTAAGCAAACCCTGCATCTTGCCACAAGACAGTTTCTCTTGTCACAAAGCAAGGATAGATATGTCTGCGTTGTTAAGAGGCTGGCACCAAGAAAATACTCAAAGCACTGAACTGTTGAGAGAATTGAGTATCCCTTTCCAAAACAAAGAGCGCAAGCCCTCATGTCCAAAGTCAATTGAAGACCTCAGAATTTTTTCAGAAGTATCCATCTGTCCACCTACCTATCCACATACCCATTCTCCATCATCCCATCCATCTGTCTGTCATCTGCCCATCTGTCCATCTACCCACCCATCCACCCATTTAACCAACTTATTCATCTGCCCATTCATCTCCATTTACTCAGTCACATGTCCACTCACCCAGCCGTCTACCCACCTATCTGTCCACCCACCCAACCGTCTACCCACCTATCTGTCCACCCACTTACCCATCTAGAGATGTATGTTGAGCATCCACTCCAGGCCAGGCAACATGCAGAGTGACAAGTACACTCTAAGCTCTCATGCAATACAGTCTCAGGCTAGTGAGCAGGAGGAGTGATCCACACATCACTGGAGAAGAAGCACTACAAAGAAAGAGACGGCAGGGTCCATTGTGTGATGAGATGAGGGTACCCTGGTTACAAGGCGCTCTTCTTGCCAGCAATGAGGAAATGGGTGCACACAAAAAGCAGCAAACAAGATGTGTACTGTGAACAGGCATTGTTGCAGAACTCAGCTGAATGCTGTAGATGGAAATGTCACTAAAGAAAAAAATTACAGACTGAGAAGATGCCGGACGTGTGAACAGTCGAAGGAAAGATTTTTCCAGGCCCCGGCAAGCTCCTGAGCCCAAGGTCAGAAGTCCCAAGTAACTAAAGAAGACTCCAGGCGGCTTCCTATAAAGGGAAGAGGTTGAACATCTGCCAGCACCACTGACCCAAACCGAGGTTATTACTCTCGCTGGCTAGTGTGGTTATAACACACTACTACAAGCTTAAGGTATGTGTGTCCTGTTCTGACTATAAAATATAACTATAAGCTTAGTGTCGAGAACAACACAAGTTTGCTTCTAGAAGCCAGACATCCCAAACAAGTGTGAAGGAGCTAAAAACCACAGTGTTAGAGGTGTTGGTCCCAGCAGGAGACATCTTCTATCCTCAAATCGGTGCCGACATCCTCAATTCTCAGGTGCACCCCTCAGCATCCCTATCCCCATCACCCGCACGGCACACGGGCATTAGCCAACTCTGGCCCCTCAGCCACCTTCTTACAACTCTGGCCCTCAGCTACCTTCTTACAGGACTTCCCTGTAGCTATGTCGGCTAACTCAGGATCATAGCACATCTCAGGATCCTTAGCTAAATACAGCTGCCAAGTGTCTTTTAGCATCCAAGGTAACACACTCACAGGTTCTGAGAATTAGGACACAAATACTATTTGACCAATGTTTTATTTATTTTCTTTTGATAGATGGGTGGGGGAGTCTCCCATAGCTTAGACTAGCTTCAAAACTGCTATGTAGCCAAGGCTCTGATGACAGACACGGAACACAGACATTTCTGAGACATTCTTCTATCTGCCATATGGTGTCTTAATAGCACATGCGTGGATGACCACAGCTGACAAAGGCATCAGATTCTAGATTCCACAGTGTTTTCAGTCTTGGAAGCAAAGCTATAGACACCTCTCCTTATTCGGGGGATACCATTCCTTTCCTGACTTGAGGTCTCTACCTGGCTATGGGGCAAGAAGTTCTCCTGTCTGGGTGCCACTCCAGTCCACTCATTCCACCCCAACATCACTAGCAGAGCCTTACTCCCCTTCCTTCAGCCTTGGCCTCACAGTCTGCAGCTCATGGGATAAGAGTCTCCACTGGACTAATTGACCTGTCTATGTTCTAGCTGGGGCCTGTGGGAAAGTCCCCTTTCTTGAACCACAGGGGTTACATTGGCCCTGACTTGGGCTCCTGCCTGGCTAGTTTTCCCCTCAGTGCCTCGCTGAGGCACAACCCCTCCATGCCTCACCTGGCCTAGCTTTCTCTGTGCATGGTTGTTTCTCTTATCCATGATGGTCTGCCATGATAGAACTCGGGGTGCAGAAATCAAACCTACAAACCCCTCTTCATAGAGAGAACAGGTGAGTAATGGGAAGAAAGAGAGAGACTGTGGCACCTCAGTGGAAGTATGCACAGCTGGATAGGAGGCAGCTGGGGTGAGACTAACATATACCTGAATGGAGCCCTCAGCCATTATCCCTGCTGACCACACAGGCATCTCTTGTGCTGGCTTTTAACCCAAGTCTATATGAGTAGGCATTTCAGGAGGTGGATCTCTTACAGAGAGCCTGGCACAAGGCAGGTACCCATACAGCCTCTGCCTGCCCGGAGTCTGCAAGGTCTGCAAAAATGTATACCATGGGGAAGAGAGGCCGGAGGCAAGCAGCCAGTCCCCTTCCTTGGCTCCCCCTGACTAAATCTGACACACCCTCCTTCACATTGATTTTGTAATCACCAATACCCCCGGCTCCTTCTCATCCCACCTACATAAGCGGGGGGCCAGGAGACCTGAGCGGCTGCTCCATCAGGCATTAGGTACAGACATTAGCTAGCTTTGTGGCTCCCTGGGGACCACTAATGCACCTGTTCTTTCTGGAAGCCAGTTACCCTGCTCTCCGACTCCACCACCTCACCTCCACGCTCTTTGCCAGAGGATGGGCTTCCTGAAAGATTGGCTATTTCAGTTCTCTTGTCTCCTGTCTCGCAATGGCCAGGACCTACACCCATATGGGTTCCCTACCTGTATTACCCATGGTCAGAATCAGAAGTGTACTGGTGACTTCAATGGCCAGCTCTCTGGGAACAAAAGCCCCAGTTCTGCCAATCGCAGTGATGTAAATGTTTTCACTGTAGGAGCTCTCTGCTTCCTGGTAGACGGAAAGGGTGCAGCTGTAAAACATGAGCCAGAGTACATACCCACCATATGTGCCCACCACCCTCTACCCCAATATCACCCCTATGTGGAAGAGGCCTCTCCCAAGCCAGGGTAGGACATGAAGGCATGGCCTTAGGAACAAACGGATCTGCAGGAGACTCCAGATCTTCCCTTGAGAATTAGATGAATTAGGGCAAGATGGCTGATTTTGTCAGACCTTAGTCTCCTGATGAGGGAAATAAGACTAATGTCCCTTTTGTCAGAGGCTTACAAAAACTGCCTACCAGCATCAGGAAGTGAGACCCTACTGACAAGTGTGTAAATCCTGAGGAGTTCCCAAGTATGTGCTGAGAGAACCAGCATACACAGGCTCCCTGGCATCTTGGAGTCCTGTACACCTCTTGGGTATGGGACTGAGGTGTGTTGTTTGTCTTAATGGTATCTATGTCCAGTATGAACATAGAAAGACCAGCCCCATCTATGGTGTGATTATCCCACATTCTGTGACTTCAAAGACATCAGGATCTCCTGTCCCAAATAATATACTGCTTGTCCCTGCTGGATGACACCTGGAGTTCCAGCCTGTTCTGACACTGTTTCATGTGCTAACTCCTCAGAATGAGAAGACTGACCTTATCTGGTGCTGGCTGGTCCCCTTTACCCAGAGTATGGGAACAAAATGCAGAGGAAGTGGGGGCTGGAGAAGATAGAGCTTCTTGACAGAGTGGCAGTGTCCCAGTTTTGCTCAGACAGCCCCAGTCCAGGGAGAAGGGGATGGCGGAAGCTCTTGGTGCCTTTGTTATTTGGGGCAGTACTCCGTCTGGGGCAGTGGAAAGCAGGGTCTCAGAAGGAAGCATCGTGTGCTGCTGGGAGCTAGTCCAGGCAGCTCAGGCTCATGGAGCTGGGGGCTTCAGATCTATAGAGGGCTAAAGACACTGATGGCTTGTTTGTGTCCCTGTAGCTGCACCTGTGCTTGCAGATCTTCTGTAAGAGCGTTAGTGGAGAGCTCTGAGAGGGGAGTGACTACGGAGAACCTCTCATACCAGCTGACTTGATACAGAACTCTTCCCCACTGCACACAGAGCCAGCCATACAGAGCCAGGGAAGGAGGAAGGACATGGGCCTCAGGCAAGAGAAACACAAAAGAGAGATGGAGAAAGCTCAGGAAGAGAGGGGGAGATGCAGAAAAGAAGGGAAAAGAACACAAAGACTGGAAGAAGAGAGAGCTTGGAGGAATGGGGGGGAGGAAGAACA
The DNA here is from genome assembly GCA_030674055.1 of Rhabdomys pumilio. NCBI lineage: Eukaryota > Metazoa > Chordata > Mammalia > Rodentia > Muridae > Rhabdomys > Rhabdomys pumilio. Next base: position 12,668,767 of record JANHMN010000013.1, read on the forward strand.
ACAGCAAAGACAGAACAAAGAGAGAAAATTGGGGGAAAAGGAGGAGCCTGGAAGGGAAGATTAAAGGACAGAAAGGAGGAGCGTGTGAGCTAGCTGGGCAGGGAGAGGCAGGAGCTGGGGAGGAACAGCAGCGCCATGCCTCCCGCCCAGGAGGGAGTGGAGAGGAAGGGAAGGCAGGACCTTGAGAGTCTTATATCTTGATCAAGGCATGACTGATAGCATCCCAGCTGACCATCTTTCAGGGCCCTTGTTTGATGACAAAGCTCATCCCTCCCATCCACCATCCATTACTGACTCTCTCTCCCTGAGGCAAGAGCATCAATAATGCTCCCTCTCCTCGATGATGTTGAGCTGAGGCTGGCCGGCCGGCCAGCACTGGTGGGCATCCCGAACACCATTACTGGGCTCCCATCCTTCACCCCACCTGCTGGGTGGCTGACCGCCCTCCCGACTGAGTGGGCTGTGCTCAGCAACCCCCCGCAGCATCCTGCCAGGGCTGACCCTGCCGACCAGCAGACAGTCAGGGTCTCTGCAGCTGATCTCTGGCAACTTGGTGCCAGGCCTCTGATTTTAAAAATGATTGTTTAGTTTTGTTTGTGCTTTAATTAAGAGAGAGCCCGAACTTCCCCCATTCTGGTTGGTGCTTCCAAGAGACCTAACAGTTTGAATTTGAATATAAACATCTTCAAACATCTGTTGCCATAATTTGGTTGGATTAACTGACTAGTTTGCTGGGCCATCTGCTCGTCTCCCCAAACCCCATCATTACCTCTCCCCCTGGCCACACCTGGGGTCCCCCTGACTCTCCTCTGCGGGTAGCATTCTAAGAGACAATCCTGGTCAAGGCATTGAGTCTTCTTCCAGAGAAACTTGGAAGCAGATCATCCACGATCAACAGATTCCAGAAATCAAAGCCAGATCTGAGGAGAAAGGGCTGTGTGCAGATTTCTGTTAGGCCACCCCTTTGGCCTGCCTGTTCTAAAAGAGGTTTTCTCTTCAATTAACTAAGCTTTCGTCTCTCAGACCAGGGCTGCCCGCAAGGATGCCGTGGTGGCACCTCCATAGTTCCAGATGCATTCCTGCACATGAGACATCCCTAGAGTCATGCAGTAGCCCCATGGGCAGCTGTGTCAGATAGCCTTGTTTTTCAGCCCCTGAAGGATCATCTGCCATTTATAGATGCCTTGACTCTAGGACAAAGGCTAGACCAGGAATGGCAGGGAAACCCTGACTTCTCTCATTGTCTAGCCACTATACAAGGATCTCCACCGAGAGAGAGCCTCCTAGCCCCTGGACACACCCCACGGCTCACCCAACCTATCAACAGCTAAACTCAAGCCCTTAGGATCCTGTGTACCTTTGGAGGGAAGACCATCTTCCAAACATAACTCCACATGGCTCTGCAGGGGATGTCCCAGCCCTGTGGACTGAGGGCTGTTTTCCAAATAGGACGTAGTGCTGGACACGAGGAGTCATGGAGTCAGCTTCAGAGGCAACCTGAGGACTTAGTACTCGTGTTCCCAGGGATCTATGCAGTCCCAGCCAGAATCCATTCTCAGGCCACATAACAGCAAGGTGAGACCTAAAAGACACAGCAGGGGAAGGTGCTACGAGGTCCACATTCCTTACAATCTCCCCCTACCCCGCCCCTTCACTCACTCTTCACATGGCCCAGCCTCCTTGCTGTCTCCTAGGCAGCATCTGTCCCTTGGTATACGCCATTTTTGAGTCTGCATAGCTCATTCTTTCTCTGCAAATGTTCTAACATCAGGATAAGGGGACCCCTCTGCCACAGAGCCCTCAAGAAACCGTCCCCCGCCTCCAACTCCATCGCATTTGTTGCGATCTACTTCCTTGATCTCTTAACTATCTGATTTCACTTGCATAGACGTAGAGTTTGTGACAACAGGCTGAGAGAATAAATGATTGACTGAGTGAGCAAATCTACCCAGTCCATCCTGCATTACAGCTAAGGTTTCAGCAACTGCAAACCCTTGTGCATATTCAACACACAGACAAAAGACTTACAACCCTTTGGCACCTGTAACTGATTTGAGAGTCCAGACTGCCAGAAAAGCCCTCATTTCTCTGGTGGCTGCGAACAAAGTCGCCAGCTAATAGAAGCCCATTTCTAATTGCTTGACATAGAATAGAGGTACCTCCAGCCAGCTGAGACCGCCGACTCGCATTCATGGCCCCGATTCCTGGCTTACACCTAAGCCTTTCAGGTTTTATTAGAGGTTTGTTCATTTCATTTCCTTTTATGTGAGGAGGAAAATGGTCCCTGGGTGCTGGGAAGGATGTTCACGGTTACTTTTACCCATTGGAGGGCAGCTGTGTGGAATGCCAGCCCATCATCAAGTGTGTGGGTTCAGATCAGCAAAGGGAGAGAAAGCAATCTCCTCTCCCTCAACATTAGATGGGACAGACAGAGCCTCTACTCCCTGGACTAACCGAATGGGTGGCTCTCAGAGCATAGCATCCTCCAGCACATCCAAGCTATGGCTGGTACCCAGTAGAGTGGACAGCCAGCAAATACAGTCACAGACCAGCAAGCTCCAACAGTCCACTGGCCCCTGCCGATGCCAGAATGCCAGCAGCCTGACCACAGCCACCAGCCTTGGCTGGGAATCCACGGCTGTGCTTAAGCAAGGGCCGATGCTAGGGTTCTGATGGACCTCATGATGGACCACGGCTCCTGGAGGACCCTGAGAGCAGTAGATCCCTGAACTGTTTTTGTGCCTCTCCTCCAGCCAGAGTAGCAAGAAGGGACTGTGTTCTTTATTCATTGGCTGTGAACTCTCATCTCTGCAAGACTAGGCCACACTTGGCTTGAGACACCAGACCCAGCTGTTATCCTGTCTCCTAAACTCCACCCCAAGCCCTTCCCCTCAGGCAACTCCCTGCCATAGGCTAATTGCTCGTTCCAAAAATTAAAGTGTAGAATTGCTTCTGATGGGAATCTACATCTACATCAGAGCCCAAGACACTACAACCCAACATGGTAGCTTTTAGGAACTGACTGTCCATAACCTCCCACCTCCCCATGATGAGAAATACAGGTATTTGTAGAAGGTAACGAACTGGACTGAGCAAATGACATTCGCTGTCTAACAAGGTCATGTTTACCTCCCAGAACTTCCCAAAGTAAAAACTTGAGCAGAGCACTGTGCTAGGGGACAAAGACAAAGTAGAATGGAACCTCAATCAATGGCAGCTTCACCCTCTATCAGGAATGGCAGCAGCTCCCCAGCACCTTTCTCTAGGTTAGAGATTTCAGAAGCAGCATTGACCCCATTGTCTACCTGCTTAAACTGCCTCACTGTGGGCTGGGGTGTGACTCAGAGGTATAACACTCACTTGGCATTCACAAGACCCCGGGTTTAGTCCCTCATACAAGAAAAGAAAAAGTCAAAAGCACCTTGATTGAGTCCCCAGGGCCAGGGCCCCCTCCGCACCTGCTTGGACCCACCCTCCATGCCTGACAGATCTTTGATGACTCCTTGAAGCTCAGATGCCCACTCCTGGGGAAGCTTCCATTTAGTGAGGGCAAGCCTTCTCTCCTTTCTGCTTAGCTCTCGAGTTTCTTTCTCAACTCCATCATCCTGCAATATGACAAACATGATTCCTTTGATTTCCAGGGTAAGGTCTGCCTTCCCGTGGACAGCGAGCTCAAGGAAGAAAAGCCGCTGACCATTCCCTGCCCCGCTAGTGCATTGCCTGACACAAAACAGAGGCTCCAAATCTGTCTGCAGGGTAAGTGACCTTGAGAATGTTTTGTAGAAAAGTCGGAGCTCATGACTCTGACTGGCAAGCCTGGCTGAGGTCAACATGTGCTGTACATTAGAAAAAGACCCAGTCTTTCCCAGTTGGTGGGCTACGCAGATTCCAGTCCCTTACCTCTGATGAATGCAAAAACATACCCAATTCCACAGGGCCCAGAATTATCAACCAAGCCCAATTTCCAGAAGAAAGCAGTGGTCTCTGCCTGGTTAGATAGTGTCACAGTACCCATGGCACAGCAGATGACAGCTTAAGGCTGCTACTACACATCTGGACCTAATTACCCAGGAACACTAGCACCTCACATGTGTGTGCCTCAGGGAGAAGAAGGACATCGGAGGGTGCTAGGGCCTGGGAGAAGCTCATCTGTCTCAGGTTCCCTTGATTCAGCTGGGTTATTTGTCTCAGCCTCTGCCTGCCTAGTGTCAAGTATAGAACTGCCTTGGTCCAGAAACCCAAGTACCTAACCAAAGAGTGGTCAAGGGAAAGAGACTATCTAATTGTGTTGGGAAGCGATAAGCATGGAGAGCCTCATTTTTTTTCCCAGTAATTTCTATTAGTACATACTCATTGTTCTAATGGGTTTTATGAAGATGTCTTTCGGGTAAGCATACCATAGTGTGTATTGTTTATGCTTGTTTGTTCATTTAGGGATAGGGGAGACGAGACATCATGTTGTGTGTCCCAGGTTGGACCTGGGGACTCAGGATTATCCTGCCTCTGCCTGCCAAGTACTGGGGTAGCAGGTGGGCAGCATCATGCTTGAATTTCAGCTAGTTTTCTTGTGTGTGTGTGTGTGAGTGTATGTGTGTGTGTGTGTGTGTGTGTGTGTGTGTTCATATGTGTGACGCTGCATGTGAACATGCGTGCATGAACATGTAACAGCCAGAGCACAGCATTGGGTACCATCCTTCTGGTGCTGTTTTGTTTTAAGGTTTATTTGATGTGTTTGAATGTTTGCCTGCATGTGTATTACCTGTGTGCCTGGTGCCTGTGGAAGCCAGAAGAGGGCATCATATTTCCTGGAACTGGAGTTGCAGATAGTTGTAAGCAGACACGTGGGTGTTGGAAACCAAACCTAGATCCCCTGTAAGAGTAGCAAGTACACTTAACTGCAAACCCACCTCTCCCACCCCCAGTCGACCTTTTTGGTTGTTGATGCAGGACCTCTTACTACGCAGGCTAGACTGGCTGGCCAGTGAACCCCAGGGCCCAGCCTTCCTCTGCTCTCTCTGCTCTGGGCTTACAAGTGCATGTGTAGCTCTGCCTGTCCCTTTTCACATGGGTTCTGGAGATCACATTCACATTCTTAGGCATGCAAAGCCTTTCCTGAATGAGCCAGCTCCTCAACCTACAGCTGGTTTTAGCCAGCTTTTTACCTATTTTTTTTACATGTATCCAGTTGCCCCAACTTGGCCTTCAGAAGGGGCCCTCCGCCATGCCATGGGACTGTCATCTACTCCTCTCCACTGTAGACTGTAGATGATGTCACTACTCTCTACTCTTCTGTAGACTGAGAGTGTGACATCATCCCACCCAAGTAAGCACAGGCCTTAGATGAGTCCCTGTAGAATCTCCTTCAAACCCTCTGAGCTCTGTTGTCACCTCTCCTGCTCTCAGTGTCCCTGTCATTTAGCATCTTTCCATCTTCCTAACATGATTATAGCAAACATTCCAAAGAAGGGGACATAGTGCATTTCACTGAATGGAGTCTAAAGCTGTATCCTGCACATGTCTGCCCCTCTACGGTCCGCGTCCGTAACAGTCAATTGCCTTCACCGACTCTACCTCATTATAACTTGGCTTTAAATAATCATGTCACCTGTCAGTGTCAAGAAGCAGGGAATCCTGTGACCTCTCCACCTTTGAACTATGACCCTATCATTCTTCAAAATACTTGAGCTTTAGAAACATGAAATATTACGTCCACTTCCTTAGCACTCTTGGGTTCTCAGCGGGCACAGGCCCTGTGACGCCTTGCTTCACACCCCCAGCCTCCAGAGCTGTCATAGAGAAATCTCTGTCCCTGGAGGTCATCTAGTCTGTGGTATTTTGTCCCAGTAGGCTTTAAGACCCTCCCTTAAGTGCCATGTTTTCCTAATATGTTTTCTGTGTTAATCATCACTGAGCCATGACAAAGCCCAGGGCCAAGGCCTGGAGAGGTGAGTACCTGAGGTCAGCATCAACCCTTCTCCTCACCAAGGACTCAGGTGAGCCTGGAGTTCACCTACAAAGATAGATCTGGGACACAGTTGGCCCTTATGAGGGATGCAGTGTTGACTAGGAGAATTCAGAAGACAAAGAAGTCTTCCTAAGAGGAGAGAGGTCCTGGGATGAAGAAAGGCTAAAACTGAGTTGAGTAAAAGTGAGAAGATGGAGCAGCTCTGGGAGTGTCCCCACCCACCACAGGCAGAGAGAACAAGCTCCTGACTGAGCCTGGGTCCTGGAGCTTTCATGTGACAGGCTAAGGATCAGAGCTCAACCCTAGGAGTGTGGAGGAGGAGCTGAAAGACTTGTTTGCAGGTTGATATTCTGCAAATGGGATGCTTGGGGTGTCATGAGGGGCTTGGTGAGTCTTCGTGTGAAAAGAACCAAAAAGAATCACTGCACTTGCCCACCAGAGGCAGACTCCTCTTCACCAGAGGGCAAAATAACTCCCACTGTTTCTCTCCAGGTAAGTCTTGCCAGAAACAAGCTGGATGGAGGTGACAGGTGCAGAGAGCAGGGCCATGTAGATGGGCCATCCATCAGAGAGAGGAGAAACAACTTTGCCTCGCAGTGGAAATGGGTTCCAGAGACAAAGAAGAGCTTCCTCCATCACTGTTGCCTGGCACCCAGCTTCAGGGGAGCCCTCAGTGGGCTTACAAGAGCATTTTCTTTCCAAATGCCAGGACAAACCCTGGGCAGCTCAGGGACCATCCCATTTGTCTCTATACAAATTCAGCATTGGTGTTTAACTTTTTTTCCTTTAAAAAAAAAACCTCCCTGTTATTTAAATGGTTTTAAACATGAAACTAGGCCAGGAAAAGGGGGTAGCATTGTTTTAATAATTAGCAATTATGATCGCTGCAATATTAATTGCATATTTCCATAGCAAACACTTCCCCAGAGGGCCAGGGGTGGTTAGAGACTGACAGAGCCTAAAACTGGAATTCCTAAGAACAGAAAAAGAAGAGAAAAGCAACTTCTCCATTTAAGCAAATTACCACGGGGACTGCAGGCCCCTCTAATTAGCCTGACTCACCACGGTAGCAGGAGCGAGCAAGGCTGCCTCGCAGTCTCACTCAGCATGAGGGCCCTACCATCCTATCTTTCTATCCCACATCTTCCTTCTTGTCATTTTAACAAGGGAGCAACTTCTTTCCAAGGGTGGTTGGGCTGAGCTGGGAGCCTGCCCCCCACCACTCAGCTCCCCACCCCCAGGCTGGGGCCCGGAGTTCATTCCTAAGTTCATTTGTGCAGATAGTGGCCACCTCGGGAGAAGGGCAAAATGGGACAGGACCTTAGGCAATTCTTAATGGCAACACTCACGGGAGGCCAGGGCAAGAGAGGCCACCAAATCAGTCTCCCCAATTCTATGACACAGATTGTGGGGTTCAGGCTGAAAGGAGGTATCAAAAAAAGCAGGAAGGGAGTAGAGAGGGAGGGAGGGATGCAGAGAGGAAAGGAGATGAGGGAGGAAAGGGAGGAGAGAAAGAAGAGGAAGTGGGAGGGATCCAGGAAAGGAAGGAGGGAGAGAGGGGGACAGCAGGGAGGGAGGTGGACTGCAAACAGAGGAAGAGAAGGCACAGAGCCATCAGTGGTGAAGAAGCAATGGCTACTCAGACTTGCTGGATATCACTTTTCTGAGATTGGTAAGCACTCACCGAAGAAGGGCCTTGAAAGCACCCGGCATTCCTACTGCACACCACCTTCCAGCCTGCCAGCACAGCCCACACCAGCAGCTACCCATGAAGCCCGAAGAAGCAGGAAGGCTAGCAACAGAACCCACCCATCCCTCCCCTAGCCGTGCCTGCCAGGGGAGCTCAGAGCCCATGGCCGCAGATCCCGCACAGTCACACATGGTGAATTAGGGCATCGCTGTAGCATTGGAGGAAGAAGGCATTACTGACCCCATGTCACAGCTGCGAAGACAGAGGCAGCCTGTCCAGGTCACAGTCACACACTTAGAAAGAGGCTGAGGCTAAGGCTCTTTCTAGCACTAGGCACCATTTCTCCCAGGTCACTCTTGGTAGCCTGACTCCTGATGAGCAAACCTGCAGATAGAATAGCTGGACTGCCTGGCTGCTCGGCTGCTGGCTGTGACTGGGTCCTGTCCCCCTGAATCTGAGGGAGACTAAAGAGCACTATTCCTAGTTTTGCCAGGGTACATAAATCTCCATTTTCAGGGACTTGCAAAGCAAAACTCCAAACTCACAAGTAGAGACAGTGCAGGGCAATCATTCTCATTGTAAAAGGCCTCTCCCTCAGGTGCCTTTAAACCGGGCGCTCCCTTGTGCGTTGGAGCAGTTGTTTACAGATCCTCATCGCTCCTGGATGGAGAAGCTAGGAGGCCTGACAGAAACTCACAAACAAAATGTCTCTGGCCCACCCGCAGTGAAAGCAAAGCAGCTGCTGAGCTTGTAGGGGAGAGAAACTGGGTGACTGAGCACAGATGCTCAGCGCTCCAGAGGCGCCTCCTGCCCCTTGCTGGCCCCCTAGGTCAGCACAGCAGGATGTTGCCACCTTAGCATGGTAGAGAACCCACAGGCCACACTGTCCCCTTGGCCTTGGCCATAGGAGCAGCTCTGAGGGCTGGGGAGGAAAGTGAGCCCCTAGAGGTCTTAGTCCTGTAAGCCTGAGGTCACATGTCCTGTTGTATGGAGACACTGAACTCTGCCCTGCTGTCTCTGAAGCTATCATGATACCTCATATTGGCACTGTTGGCAAGGGTGGTATCCCACCTGGGGTTGTGGGGACAGCTTGACACATGACACCTGGCACTTCACAGATGAGAGTGGCTAGAAGTCACAAGTCCCAGGGGAAGAGGTTGCTATGTACCACCATGGAACACACAGGACTCTAGGAGGCAGGCTTTGTCATGGGTCGAGAGTGAGTGACCACCCATTCCCACAGGAGAATTCCATGTTTTTTTCTGAGCAGTCTTGCAGCTGGCAGCAAGCTGAAACCCAGTCACTAGGGCTCAGAAAAACCTACCTCACCCCTGAAACAAGGAGGCTTGGCTGGGTGGCTGGTCCATGCAGAAAAAAGAGAAGGAAGCATGCTCTAAGCCACAGGGAGCCCTCCAGGTGTCAGGGGTAGCCTGTGGCATCAGATATTGATTTTAGGATCCATGTTGCAGAAAACCCTGGCTTCCCTCAGAGCCCTGGGGAGCTCGCAGTCACTAACATAGCCATAGGTTTCAAAGAACAGACCCACTCAACACCCAGGCCAGGTTAGGAGACCCAGGTTCTAAAGAAGGCTTCCTGCTACAGAAACTTCTGCCATTCCAGACTGGACAATGGGCTCTGTAGCCCCAGCCTGGAGAGTGCACTGTCCACCCTCCTAACAGACCTGGGCAGCTTTGCTCACTGTGCCAGCGTGCAAACACTACCCGGCAGATTTCAGATCTTACTTATCCCTGAGAATCCATCTCAAAGCCGCCTTTGGAAACTCCTAAGTAGGAGATAATGCGCGGATTTCAGCCTCACCAAATAGTTTGCAGTACAGTTAGTCACAAAGCCTTAGCAGGCAGGAAGAAACAACCCAGCAGAACAGTGTTTAAGTAAGCAGCAGTGTGGGGTGGATAAAGAAAGAGAAAGGAAGGGAGGATGGGGCAGATAGGGAAGGCTACACACACACACACACACACACACACACACACACACCGCTGCTATGTCCATTCCTTCCAAAAATTAACTGAATAACTTCTGTCAAGCTCCTCACCCAACACACACCACAGGAGAAGTCTCAGCCCCTGTTCCCAACAGCCTCGCTTTGCTATGGAAGTGCTATGCTGGGCTTCCTTGGGGAGGGAACTAGAGGAAAGACAGGGGGCGGGGGAGCTCCAAGAAATGATATGGAAAATATGTTGTTGACATACATTCAGGGGCGGGGAAGGGGGGGACCATAAGACCGGACTCCTTGCTTAGCATCACCTGACTCCAAGCGCCAAGTGTCATTTGTAAAGGTAGACAGAGCAAGCAGGACCCAGGTGAAAAGCCAGGCTGAAGCAAAGAAAGCATTTCTAGAGAACTGCATGCTAGGCTGGCCTGCCTGGTACTCTTTCTCCAGAAAGGCCCTTTACCGTAATGACTGCTAAGGCCATTATGACAGCTGATGTTGGTACTGAGGAAATTTGGTTACTTGTAAGAGTCAGGAGAGAAAAAGCTGAGGAGGTACTCTCTGAGAGACCTGAGGCTACAGTCAGTGGTGGCTGAAGGAGACAGGAAGCCACCATGCACATCTCTCTGAGCTAAGGGGCTGAGGCGCTGCTGAAATCTGGAATGGAAACAGCCTGAGAACAGGGTGCTGCCTAAAGGCAGAGTCCTGGGGCTCTCGGAGATGCACGAAACCCACTTGCTGGTTAGGTGTTGTTGTTGTTGTTGTTGTTGTTGTTGTTGTTGTTGTTGTTTTCTGTCACCTTGCCACAAATTAGTCACCTGGGAAGAAGGAACCTTAATTGAGGAATTGCCTCCAGCAGTTGGCCTATAGATAAGTCTACAGGGCTGTTTTCTTGATCAATAAGTGATGGGAGGGAGGGAGGGAGAGGGGTGCAATTCACTGATGAGGATGTCATCACTGGGCAGATAGCCCTGGGTTCTCGAAGAAAACAGGCTGAGGAAGCCATGAAGACAAACCTTTAAGCAGCTCCTCCATGGCCACTGCATCAGCTTCTGCCTCTGGGTTCTGGCCCTGACTGCCTGCCTCCCCTCAGTGATGGACTGTAATGTAGAAGTGTTAACCAGGGAAGGGAACGGGACTCATAGGGCTTTCAGCTGTCCCCTCAAATGCCCTCCACATCCTTCTCCAGAACCTATCTTCTTGCCCCCAGTCATTGACAACTCTGATGACCCAGTGCTGAGGCAACAGAGTGATACTGGCCTCTCCTGCCTGCTTCATCACAGTCCCTGTGTTTGTCAAACTGGACGTTGGTAAGTGTTTACTGAACTGAACTGGGAGACGGATGGCCACCCAGGACTTTCTGAATGAGCAATTTAGTACAATGTGGGCCACACTGCTGGGCGTGTAGCGCTAGTCCTAAAGGCTTGACGAGTTTCTTACACCTTCAGCCCCAATTCCCATGAGCAAGTCACAACGGCCCTATCCTGACCAGCCTCATTCCCACCTCCCACCATTTCCCATCCACAGCTTAGCGCACAGTAGGGCTTCACATTATACTTGTGTGCTAGTCCACAATATCACCAAAGAGTGGTCATGATAAGCATATAGTCCTATGTGTGCCAGGACCATCAAGGTCACCCAAGGGCACACTCATGCCAGGGATGGTCCCAAAGTCAAGAAAGATCAAGGTTGCGTTGGGATCTCAGAAGCTGTAAACAAAGACCAGACAGGAAGGCACAGTGTTCAGCGTGCACACACATTGACCTGCAGAGTGGCAACTTAGAGGCTTGGAAAAGAGTGTGGCTGAAGACTCATCACATTCATTTGCCAAATGCCAATCCCACTGTTGAGATGGGAAGACATTGCATGCCACAAAGGATGTACAGGCCACAGCCTCCCATTGCTCTAAAAGGCAGAACTGTCAGAGCTGGCAACCAACATTTCAGATTATTCCACGTGAGCCTCCAATTTTACAAATGAGGGCACAGACTTCCAGGAAGCCACAAAATCCCTTCAAGGTTAAATAGACCCAGAATTTAGATCAAGGCTTCCTAGTTCGGTGCCCATTTCTTGTTGCCCCCGCTGTGGACCAGAGTCCAACAGCCTGGTGCTGTTTGCCACCCATCTCCTCAAGAGGCGTGTTAGCCCTGTGTGGGTCAGCACTGGATCAGAGTTCTCAGTCCAGCACCAAGAACACTGCCTGAAGCTTCACAGGCAGAATGGACGAGGTGGATAGAATAGAGTGAACAAATACAGCTGAGTGGACTGCGTGCTATAGCGTGGGCTGGAAGACTCTAAAAGAAATGGGTGTGAAAATGCAGCCTAACAGAGCAGCTGGCAGAACTAAGTAGGTGGGCATAAAGGGCCCCAGGTTCACTTGCTCGCTCACTCACTCACTCGCTCACTCACTCTCATGCCCCCTGTACAATATGCCACCTCTTCCATCACCTTCCATACCAGTCCACTCTCTCACCCCAAGCGAGGACAGGGAATGCTGTGTGCGCTCCGTGACTGTGGAGGGCTAGCTTCTCGTCTGGAGCACGGAGGATGATACATTCAGAACCACAACTTTCCGGAGAGCCGCATTGGAACAGGGTGAGCAACTGACAAAAGGTAACATTTGTGTGTTTGCTTAACTGAGCCAGAGGATGCGCAGATAACAGGATGCCTGCCTGTCCCACAAGCCTGTGCCCTGACATCAGGAACTAGAGGAGCCACCTTGCTGGTTTTTAATCATGAGTCAGGCTCACAGTGGGCCTAAGTCTCTGCTTTGTTTGTTCTCCCCTGATGTCTGCCTTAGCCCTCACCCACTACTACGCCTGGCACCGAATCCTACCCCTGACACATCATCCCCTTCTCGTGAAGCCTTATCTATGATCTTCCAGCCAAGGATACACACACCTGTAATCCCGGCACAGACAGAAGGATCAGAAGTTCAAGACAACCCTCGGGTGCACTGTGTGTTTTAGGCAAGTCGGGACTACAAAAGAACCAGTGACAACATAAACGAATAAACAAACCTCCATGCTCAGTCTCTACTGTGTGTTCCCTGGCTATCCTGAGCTGACTCTATCTTATCTGCCAAGTCTCTGCCCTCCGGCTTTCCCCAGTAGCCACTCCTGTTTGCTCCTAACGTGCCATAACATACAGCATCCTCCGTCTGAGGCCTCACCACTGTACAGGCACCTAACCTGGACCTGGTGCCTTTCTTGCCAGTCACCCTTGCTGGGAAGGAACGAGAGACAAAAAGCCAGCAGAACAACAGGACCTTGAGTCGAATTTCATTTCCCTCCCAACCTCTGGCTATTTAAGGAGTTAGAAGCCAGGCTTTGCTCGCTGCATGTATGTACACATTTCCTCTGTGTGATTGCCTATTCTATTTATCCCGGGGAATTTGTTTCAAAGCCACCTTTTGGAAACTCCTAAGTAGGTTGTAATTCGGTGGATTTTCTGTTCTGTTCACTGCCTGGCAATGTCGTTTATTCCGCAAACACGTCAGCTGGGGGGAGGGGGAGGGATGCATAAAATATGGGGCTGTGCTTTCCCCAGATAGTCCTATATTGTTGCAGCCTGGATTCGAGGCAGGGACCTCTTAGCTGGGCAGGGCTTATGCAAAAATTCTTAATGTCTAAACTTTTACATCCTCATAACCTGTTATTAGTATGAACGGAGTTGTCTCTGAATGGCATTTAAAAGCAAATTGGATTTTCTTCCCCTAGCTGGTACTGCCCTTGGATCCACTGGCCAGAGGATGTAGCTTACTTCCTGTCTGAAGCATCCATTTATCATGTGTCACAGGATCTGAAATAAAATTCCTTTGTAGGCGACTGTCTAACAAAGAGGTTCTTAGCGTTCGTAATTTACTTCAAATGTCATTTACACACCAACTCTCTCACACCCTCCGTCTAAGGTACGGAGCTGAAAGGTTTCAGATGATTTTCTGAAGATCCTAGATTCGTGTTCCGGAATAGTATCTCCATTAACCACCAGCGTCTTACAGACCATCAGAAAAGCCACCTGCTGGGCAGAGAGGAAGTAAAATCCTCAGAGCCCAGGGACGGGGAAGGCTCACCATCAGCCAGTCAGAACAGGATTCTGTGACTTCAGTGTATACACAGGATTTTCAACATGGTAGCCTTTTGCTTGGTGGAAGGGCCAGAGTGTGAACTAAAATCTCCACCTTCAAGATCTTTCTGGAAGCAATGCTAACAAATTAATCAAGGAGTACAGATCAGACCAGCACATTCAACTTTATTTATTTATTCTTTTAAAAAGTGGGGGGGGTCGGGGTGCAAGCTAGGCACAGTGGAGCAAGGCTATACTCCCACATACTTATGAGGCTCAGGGAAAGATCACAAATTCAAGACTTGCCTGGGCTACAGAGTAAATTCAATCCCTAGCAATACCGACATCAATCAATTAAGTAGAGCTCATGTATCTCCTACCCTGACCTTTGTCATCCCCAGCAGATACAGGGCACCTCACTAGCTCCTTCTGAACCTCAGTCCCATTTTCTTGAGACATACCTTCACTGTTACCACTTACGTGTGTGTCCATTGGACAAAGGTTTCTCAAGGCCAATTGTGCTCTGTTCCCTCTGTCTCCTCAACATTGGGGCCACTGCTTGTCACTTGGAGGGCACCAAACAAACAGTTGAATAAACAGAAGATCCAGTCCCTGCTCCGGTATTGTCCATTCCAATATGAGAGACAGAACACATCGAGGGCCAGGACAGGGCCTGGTTCTCCATCAGCCAAGCCCAGGCTCAGGATCCAGCCATGACAAAGGGGGGACCCCAACTGCTGCGGCTTCAACAGTAAATTCTTCTATTCCCCTGGACACCACGGGACTACCCTATTTGTTTCAGGAACAAGAAGAAAGGAAGCCAGTCTTGGGGCAGGGGAAGAGACCATTAGTAGAGCCACCCGGGGAGCTTCTGGAGCATCTGAGCCAAAGTGACGTATGTCACTGCTATGTGCATTGAATAGCTGTGGCCACCAGGCAACCAGGAGACTGCCTCCTCTACATTTGTTCTAATAAGGAAAAGAATAAAGTAAAAGACCACAGCACAAGCTCAGACATCTGCAGAGGCCATGATAGCAAGACACAGGGAGGGCAGGGGAAGGCAAATGGGAAGGCTCTGTCCCAATTCATCCTAGAGCGACTTAGAAAGACTTGTTGTTCCCAACAGAGGCCCCATCTTTTACAACCAAAGCAGTGTAGCTCGAGCAGACTCTTCTTAGTCAGCTAGGGCTGCCATGACGAGGCAATGCCACAGGCATGGCGAATTCTCAACAACAGAAACGCGCTGTTCACAACTGTTAAGTCTGGTGTACTTACTGGCGGACTCAGGCAAGACTCTGCTCTCTGACCATGGACCCTAGAGGTGTGAGCTGACTTACAGCATTTCCAGAATGGCTGAAACCCATCAGGAGAGAAATGCTGGAGCTGTATCATACACAGTAGCACCTTACAACACTCTATGAAAGTACGACTGTCATGGGCATTGAAGTGTACCGTTAACTTCCACAGCCGTGAGACCGAGTTAATGACTACAGCTAACTGACACAGACCCCTGAGCCAGAACGTTAACATGAATAACTTTTTCCAAGTCATAGTTTTTCCTTCATTTTCCTGTTGTAATTTGATCCATTTCTAGCTTTTTCTGTTGCCCGGTTGTAGACTAGTAATGTTTTCCATCAGTCCTGACAAAGTGTATCCATTTTACTGGTCTGTTTTAAAGGAAAGATTTTGGCTTTACCGGTGAGACCGACTCTTTCACCTTTATTTGAGATCTTATCGTTATTAACTCCCTCATTCTATGTCTGTGGTTCTGGATTATTGGTCTTTACCTAATCTCTTCAAATGAAATCTTAGATTATTCGTTTGCAGGCCTGATGCTTTCTCATGACCCCTGACTCTGTTTGCATTGACACAGGGTGTTCTGGCGATGACTCTATGGTGTGCATTTCTGTTTTGACAAACTCTCTGATGCAGTTACCACTGAAGTGAGTGCAGTACCTCAGTCACAGGTGCCTGGGCCTTATTTCCACTGTTATGTGGGGGCGTCTCCTAGCTGTATTATACTGTGCTGGGAGATATAGCATTGAACTATGATAGTAATCTCCCCAAAATACATTGAGTTATTTCTGACCCGATAGGTAGGCGATTATGCCCTGTGTGTATTTGAAAGGGATTTTTAGTCATTACCGGGTTGGTAGATGTACACGGTCAACCTCATTAATTGTGTTATACCACGAGTGTCCTCCACGTTCTAACTTAGTTTCTTTGTTGGTCTGTCTTGTTGATCTGTTGAGAAGTAAGTTAAAATCTCTGACTGTAAGAATATATTTATCTGCATCTCCCAATGATGCTATCAATTTTTGCTGTTTATGTTTTCAAGTCTTTTGTTATGTGCATAATGGCCCATGATTGTTATATATCATCTTAACAGGGAATTTCTTTCCTTGCCATAAAACATTCCTCTTTATCAGCTATTAATATTGCTATCCCTATTTCTGTGCTATTAGCCCGCGCCGGAACATATCTTTATATTTTCCTCTTATTTTCAACATTGCTATTTGTTCTCTATATGTATTTTCCAGCTACCCAAACAGGATTTTTAAAAAGCTAATTTGAAAAGAATACAACTCATTCCAAAGTATCACGGTTGCTGATATACTTAGAGTGGCTTGCACTGGTAATGGTGGCAGTGGTGGTGGTGGCGGTGGTGGCAGTGGTGGTGGTGGTGGTGGTGGCGGCGGCGGCGTATGCGTGTCCCCACATGTGTTCTACAGAATACACTTTTATTTTTAACCCTTTGTTTTCTTTCCCTTATGTCCTTGACTTACTGTCACCTGTTCCATTGCTCCAATTGTTTGAGAGTTATATTCTAGATCCTTGGTTTTCTAGAGCTGACCATACAAAGAATCAGTGCCTATTTTTGCCCCCACCCAGGTTAATCTAAGAGCAAACTACCTATCACTCCCTCTGTCCTCTGCCACATCCCGTGAAAGCACCTGACATTTTTCTTCTGTATTTCTTTTTGGTTTTTTTTTCTTTTAATTTCTAATTTCTTTGGAGTTTCTGTGAGTTGTGTGTGGAGAGCAATGCTCACTATCCTGCATGCGTTGAGAGGTCTTTGAGAGTACATGTAAGGTTATTTAGGAAAGGAAAATACATAATTTTCCTCTATAGAATCACTTAGGAATAACTTGGTCTTTGCTTAACAAAAGCTCACAAAATAGTAGTTTCAAAATGCACAAATGTGGAACCTCAGATGATACATAGAAGACATTTTTCTCTCAAGTAAAGGAAGCCCAGAAACGCTGAACCCAGTGAGGGTCCCTGCAGGTGCTAAGAATGTATGCCTTGCAATCCTGCTGCCTCACAGAACATGACTTCCAGTCCCAAAGTTATCTCATGGTACAAATGTCTGGTAGGACTCCAGCCATTACATCCACCCAGGCAACAGGGGAGAGAAGAAAACTAAGAACGCCCTTTTAGGAACTTCCTAGAATATCATAGCTCTATTTATACTTATAGCCTATATATAGCTGTAAAAGGGGGTTAAGAAACTGTTTTATTTTGTTTTTTAAATTGGGTGGATATATGCACTCATAAGGTCTCATCATTGTGATATTGAAGAATAGCAAGAATCAATAAAAGGCCCTAAAAGCTTCCAGGAGGGCAGGGAAAGGTCACGTTAAAAACAGAGGATGATTTCAGATGGTTCAGAATTCCAGGATTTGAAGAAATACTGGAAGCTGACAGACCGCATAGAAATCCTCTTGGGGGTCTAGGGGGATGTGGCCTCAAATTTGGGATTTTAGGTCCAGCCAAAGCCCTAAGTTGAAGGGTGTTCATCTCTCATAGGAAGCTACTAAGACAGAGCTCACTGAAATGAGGAATGTACAGCAAGAAAAGGAGAGACACACAGTCCAGGGATCCAGCCTCAACAGGGGGTGAAGGGAAATTCCAGTTTACCATCAGCTGGAGTAGCTAGCATATTTTGGCACACTGGGAAGATAATCTCCCATCTGTGGGAGACTGGGAAATAGGTTCACAAGCAGGGCTACTGAATTTGTAAAGTCAACAAAGAAACATGGGAGCAGGGACCCATTCAAAGGGAGAAGAAATTTACAATTCACACATACCTGTGCCTTAAGGTGTGAATGGTCACCTGATCAACACCCAGTGGTGACTATGAGAAGCTGTGCAGTCTGTCTCAGAGGATGGGGGAAGGAGGGTTTATGGGCTTAGAGGGAAAGTAAAGGACATGCCTCCAAGTTAAAAGAGATATTTCCATAGATGAAAGTTGGTAACTCTCAAAATGGAGAAGAGACATCTGTATATGTCAGAAACTTTAAAATATAGAAGCAACTAGCTGACAACAGCTGGGAGAGCGGAGAATCTAGGGTATTCTCCCTACCCTAGAGTGGTTGCTTTGGGGAGTGGGAATCTGGGGTAGCAAGATGGGGTACCGGCTGCTCTTTCATATATATATATATATATATATATATATATATATATATATATATATATATACCTGGTCATACTTCTTGCCTAAGGAGCTTCCTAAACAAATAAAGTAAACGTGTTTCTCTGTCAGCATCAGGCAATTCTGGGTTCCTTTTTGTTTGTTGTCAGGAGAGGAGGGGGCAACAGCCAAATACAATAATTCTTCCAAAGAGGAATTCGGAGGCTGGTAAATGTTCTGAGTCCTTATTTGTCTGATGTGGCTTCATTTTACCCTCACACTTGAATGATAATTTATGTTCAGAGCCATTTCCCCTCCGTGCTTTGAAAACATCGCACCATTATTTTCTTGTATCCAATTTTGCTGATGAGGAGGGTGATGGCAATCCAGCCCTTGCTCCTCAGTCTAGCAGACTAAATGGCGTCCCATCAAAACAAACTCAGATCTTCACTCAGCACCCGTGAGAGCGCCCTCACCATGCAGAGGGTGTGTACAGGTAAGGAGCGTCTGCAGATGGGATCATTTTGGAAAAGACTTACATCCAAAGACTAGTGTCCCTGAAGGGAGAGAACAGAGGATAAGGGCACAGAGAAGAAGGCCACATTAGGACAGGGACAGTGGAGGGGCCACACAGTTGCAAAGAGCTACCAGAGATGGGAGGAGGACTGGAAAATACTGTCTTGGAGTCTCTGGGAGAGACCACTTGCAGCTCCACTTGAGACTCTGGCCCCACAGCTAAGATCATTACAAAGTCCTGGGAGTCACTCTTCTACAGCAGCTCTGGAAAATGAGTAACACACACACACACACACACACACACACACACACATATACATACACACACACATACACGTGCATATACATACACACACATACATATACATACACACATACCTACACATACACACATATACATATACATACACATACACACACATACATACATACATACACACATACACACACTATATATATATATATGTATACACACACACACATATATATATATGTATATATATATGTATACACACACACACACACACA
>JANHMN010000013.1:12696199-12708459 GCA_030674055.1 Rhabdomys pumilio
AGAGAGAGAGAGAGAGAGAGAGAGAGAGAGAGAGAGAGAGAGAGAGAATTCCGGGTCTCCACAGAGGGCTCACTGAGGTACACAGTATATAGTATTTTTCCCACTCCCTTTAGGTCTCCACATCCAATTGTTTCTGGCTGACCAAAAGGAAAATTTAGTTTCCAGCTAATTAGCTTTGAATTAGGTGCCCCCTCTTCAAGTTACCAGACCATCCTTCTTCCAAGGGTAGTCCTTGAACACACGTGGCCACCATTTGACACTACTCTTTTGGGAAAGAGACAAAGGCCTCCCCAGCCCAGCCATTGTCTCTGTGTGGAGTTCACCCACAGGCTGACACAAAGGTTGGATGAATTCTTCATGACTCTCTGAAAGCCTGTCCCTCCGGGATCCCTCCTGGCTTTGCTCACAAGGGAGTCCTTGAATGAGGAGATGGGCATTATCTTCCCCTGGGAACCCACTTCCTTTCTGGAATATTTGAACGGGGCTTCCCTCCCTCTTTGTCTCCCTCCTCTCAGAGATGCCACCTTACAGGTTAGCTGAAACCAAAGGTGTTTCCCCCCCCCCCAGCCCCCCAACCCCCACGTGCTCCCTGTACAAGGGAAGGTCACCTAACATTCAGAATAAATTTCCCAGTCATCCACGCCTACGTCTGCTGCTCTGCCAGGCTTTCAGAGCAGGGCAAGACCCTGCTTCTCAACGGTGTGTCCCCTCCCTGCTTCAGTAAGGGTCCCCAGAGACAATGTGCTCTTCCTTCTATGAGGAAGGGCCCAGAGTAGTCTCCCTACTTCATCTCCATCATCCACTGAGCTCCGACGTACAAGACTGGCTGTGCCATGCCGCCCTCTGCCGGTAGCATTCAGGCAGTGCATGGGCTCCAGCGTTCTCCCAGGTCCTGACCCCTGCACCTCTGTTCTTATCTCCACCCCCACATCTAAACCACTGTTCCTCAACTCAAGCCCCATCCTCCGCCCGTCCCTCAAGTCTTCAGAAAGAAGAGGCAGTAGTAGTCTGGAAAAAGTAGGGAGGGAGGGAGGCCAAAGCCTGGGGGAGGGGCTGGGATTTGAGTTAATGAGCTATGTATTTTCCTCTCCCTATAATCCACGGTATTTGATGCAGCAGCCAATTTAACGTAGCAGTGGGATAATTTGTCATGAGGTTGTTAGGATTCAGAGGGAGGCTGCATAGGATGAGGAAGAGTAGGAAAGGAAATCAGGGCCACGCAGAAGATCTCTCTCTCTCTCTCTCTCTCTCTCTCTCTCTCTCTCTCTTCCTAGAAACGTGCCAAGGAGGAAGGAGACCAACATATAGCAAGAGAGACTCCCCTACCAGGAAGAGAGCCCCTTACTTGAGGGCAAAAGCCTGAGCCTCTTGGAGCCTGGGGTTGCTGTTTCCTGCACACTGGCTGGGTCTGTGTGAACTAGATGGCTGGCTGGATTGGGATTGCCTGATTCGTGGACTAAATGCTAAATTCCACCTAAATCTCCATGCACCCCAGTATATGGCAGCACCTGGGTACTCTGGCCTATCACCTGTGACCCTGATGGTCAGAACCCAGAGGGTCCAAGTGAGAAGGTCCTGGGAAAGTCACCATCGCTCAAGAACGTATGTTCTTGCTTGCCCAGGACAGCCATCCCAGGCTTCTCCTGCTGTCCCGGGGCAATTCTTAGCAATTCTCCTTTCCCATGGCCAACGATGTGATTATCCAACCAAAGGAGAACTCAGCCTGAGACGAAGCCACTGCCCACAGGAAATCCATGGCCTCTGTTAGGGTCTCCTGACAGCCTGTGTGGTTTAGACTTGTCTGTTTCTTTTTTGCTTGTTTGTTTGATTGTTTGTTGTTTCCTGCTAAGCTAAACTCGCACTGAGCACCTAGGTCTGACACCTAAGGTTACAGGTCCTCCTATCAGGAACCTCCTTCTCCAGGAAGGCTTCTCTGGCCCTCACAGACACCATCCATATGTGCTTATCTATAACTGGTCCCTACAGGTATGGGACATCCCAGTCCTGCACATAACTTGTGTTCCCCATAAGGACTTGGCCAGGCCAGATAGGAAGATGTTGACATGTTCATGGAAGAAGATAGTTTGGTGACAGATAGATAGAGGATAGATGGCCTCAAGCCAACCACTTTGCGGCTTCCCCCAACACTGAAACTCAACAGTGGAAGTGCCAGTAGAAGAAATAGAACTGGAATCTGCTTGTTGATGACCATTTGCACACTGTGGTGCTGGGCAGGGAGAAAGGCAAGTCCTCTCCATCAAGAGCCTGGGAAGATGCTTTTCTATAAACTGGCTCTGTCTCCATTCCACCCGGAGCTATGGCCAGCTGACCGCTGTGTTGGCTTCTCCACTGTTGGGTCCATTTTTCTAACTGCCAGCCTTCCTGGGAAGGAACATCAGGCACCAGGGAAAGCAGTAAGTGTTCCTCTCTCCTCCCTCTCCTCGGGAGATGCAAGTTTTTTCCTTCAGCATGCCTCCCAACTTCTTAATGAACCATCCATCTCCTTTCCTTCTGTAAGGAACCGAGGGCTGGGTAGCAGCCACTGTCCACTAGCTGGGGTGTAGCGCCACCTAGTGTCCACATTTGACCTGGCAGTTCCACCGGTAAAATTTCAGGGCAAGGTTTTATGAAATAACCATATAAGAGGCACTAGGACAGACCATTGGGGGTACACAGAACATCACACACACAAACAAACACACAAACACACACACACTTATGACATGCTTCTGGAACCTGAAAGCACTTGCTCTCCGGTAGCAAACTGAGCTTAACACAGAGCAACAGAAATAATGCAGTCCGATGATCATAGGCAGACTTTCCAAGTAACACCATCCAGGGTTGAAAGACGCGTGGTCCTACGTCTGTTTTCTATTCCCTGTGAGCCCAGGCACCCTCTTGTAATATGGGAGTAATTAAAATGTCTCTCTTAGCAGAAGGTTATGAGGATCTCATTAGAAGTACCGAACGCACAACACAGTGCTTGGCAGGCAAGAAATGGTTTCTAAATGCATCCTGTTATTATTCTTACTTTTTAAATGATAAAATATTTATTTGGGCTAACTGCTATAAAAAAATTCGGGGGGAAGGTCCGCTTCGATGGGAATTACAATGAAGAGTGTCATGGAGGAGGTCACAACTGGAGAAGCCCAGGAGAAAGGTGGGTTGTGTGACTGACCATGTGCCAGCCAATGATCCTCTTTAGGCCTCCTCTGTAAATAAACATAAAATAAACATGGGACCTGGCCCAGTGAAGCCTCTGGGTAACGTATTTGAGTGATGGATACACACTAGCAGCTGGGATGTGCGAGGCTGTGAGTGTTTGCAGAATGGTTGCTGAAGACAAAGTTACAACCTGGCTCGCATCACAGAGAAAAGAGGGTGGGCTTCTAATCTCATCTTGACATCCATAGCAAACCTAGAAGGTTTAGTACATTGTCCCCAGCAGACCAAGATCTCCAGAGTCCATCCCAGTTTCAATGAGAATCACACCCAGTTGGTGGAACTGTTTGGGAAGGATTAGGAGGTGTGGCCTTGTTGGAGGAGGTGTGTCAGTCGGGGTGGGCTTTGGAGGTCTTCTCCTATGCTCTGACTCCACTCATTGCAAAAAAGAGCATCTACCTAGCTTCCTGAGGGTACCAGTCTCTCTTGGTTGCCTTCAAATCAAGACGCAGAATTCTCAACTCCTTTTACAGCACTAAGTCGGCCTGCACAATACCATGCTTCCTGCTGTGATGATAATGGACTGAACCTCTGAACTTGTAAGCCAGCCCTAATTAAATGTTTGCCTTAATAAGAGTTGCCTTGGTCATGGCATCTCTTCCTAACAATGGAAACCCCAACTAAGACAACTCCAATAAAACTCATTGGATGCTAAGTTGGACTTTGGTGTTATCCATACTTTGGTCTATTGTGGGCTCCCTATCTGGGATGAATAGATATTTGTGTTACATCTAGCCGAGAAAAGCCTTATCATAAATACGAGAGCCAAGCATGCTCCTGAGCTGGTTAGCCCAAGCTGGGGCTTCCAGGGAAGACACAGAGAAGCAGGTAAAGTGGGGAGACTCATGCCAGCGAGACTATCAGTGAGAGTAGTTCTGATCTGTCTAGCTGTGCAGCCTTAGGCAAGTCCCACAACCAGTCTGGGCTTCTTTGGAAAGTAGGTGTAAATTCAACACATCTCTCAGAATGCAGTAGGGTGCCAAAGTTAATGTAAGGAAAGTCTCCCAATGTGTGCAAAGCTCTATCCTTCTCCACATGTCTACTCAGGTTTCTCAGCAATTCTGTCCCCCAAAGCTCCTCCTTCCTCACCCAAGTCCATTCTAGGCTCACCTGTGTGTGTGTGTGTGTGTGTGTGTGTGTGTGTTTACTTTGTGTGTCTGTAGGTATGTGTGTGTGTGTGTGTGTTTACTCTGTATGTATGTGTGTGTGCATTTGTGTGTGTGTATGCATGGTGTATCTGCATTTGTGTGTATGTGTGTTTACTTTGTGTATATGTGTGTGTATGTGTGTCTTTGTGTGTATATGTGTGTTTGTGTGTGTATATGTGTGTTTACTCTGTATGTATGTATGTGTGCATGTGTGTATGTATGTCTTCGTGTGTATATGTGTGTCTTTGTATGTATGTGTGTCTTTGTGTGTATATGTGTTTGTGTGTGTATGTGTGTGTTTACTCTGTATGTATGTGTGTATGTGTGTGTGTATGTGTGTGTTTACTCTGTGTGTATATGTGTGCATGTGGGTGCAGGCACATGCATGTGCATATGAGAGTGTGTGTGTATGTTTGCTCTATATATATTAGTGAGAGTGTGTGTGTATGTTTTGCTCTGTATGTATTAGTGTGTGTGTGTGTGTGTGCGCGTGTGCGTGTGCGTGTGCGTGTGCGTGTGTGTGTGTGTGTGTCTGTGTGTGTGTGTGTGTGTGTGTGTGTGTGTGTGTGTACTCTGGGTTCCTAGAGGACCTCTCAGTGAGACTCGGAGAGCCAAGTGCAGAATGAACTGCCCTTCCAGATTTGGACCAAGACTATTTTCATCCTTTGGAAAAGAAGGCAACTGTGTTCAGATTTCAGAACCATCTTCAATCTTCCCTAAGGCTTCACCAGGTAAGAAGCAAACTCAGAGTCTGTAGTTCATCCAAGCAACCACCAGAAATCAGCTAACACCTGCATCTTTACTCTTAGGGCTCTGAAGACAGTATGCTATCTCATAGAGCCAGAAACCTAAAGACCAGACAAGCCCCCCGCCCCTAACCTTCTAGATCTCTTCAAGGACCCCACGAAAGCTATGGGTCCTCTTGCCACAAATACACACACACACACACACACACACACACACACACACACCCCACAGCACATACAGTCAGTACTATCACACATTGCAGAGCACCGTACAATCTCTAAGCATGCCCATGAGCGCCCTAGGACTTCTAACTCAGCCCAGCTAGCCTGCCTTGACCTTGGCCATGCCTCACCAACTCTGCAACAGAAACCTCACACCTCCATTCACACTCCGCTCGCTCGGTGCAGACCTGTGTTCATCCTGATGAATTCAACAGCATACTTCAGCAGCAAAGGCAGATTAGCTTATTCTGAAAAGACTAAACAGGAGGAGGGACTTTGAGGCTTGAAGGATTATAAGGTAACTGTCTGGAGTCCTGGGCCTGAAATGTGTTTAAAAGTCACTCACCAGGGCTTCTTTTCCCTGTCACTCCCCCAATGTGTCCACAATTCAGGGTACAGATGGACCAAGGGTTTTAGAATAGGGAAATGATGAAAAAAGCTTTGGACATAGAAACACTGTATCCTTTTCGGTACCCTGGGGGCTGCTCTGAGGTCTCAGTTTGTGAACTAAGGAGAGCAGGCACTGAATCTCAGGAAACATACCACCAGCCCAGGGTGGCTGCATCACCACAAGAGATTGTAAGCTGACTAGGTCTAATTAAAGACAAGTATGAAGGTTGGGAGATCTACAAAGGACAAGAGGTTCAGCAGAGCCAGGGAACCAGAAACCTCAGTCATCGTCTCTCCTCCTTTCTAGCACCTTCCATGTCATTCAGCCTGGAACAAGAGTCAGTCATCACAGTGTGCCCTCAGTGATATCATCTCTCAGGTTGAAGAGGTCTGGGAGTGTCCTGATGATAAAGGTTTTGCCTTGTCCTTTGAGTGCTGAGGCTGAGAGGAGAGGCCAGGCACTGAGAATTGCAGTTTGAGCAGTGTCAGGGGAAAGCAGCCTTCCAGCTGGTGCAGGAAGAGCCTACAGTTAAACTGCAGGTTACTCGTGAAGCTTGCCGTGAGAACAGAGGCTGGGGCTGTTCCAAAGAGGATGGGTTAACACACCAAGGAAACACTGGGGAAGACGAACAAGAGGGCTTGTATTTGAATATTTGACAGATATGTATAAGGACAAGTCTCTGGGCCAGTGGTGGCAGTCTGGCAGTAGCTCTCCCTCCCCCAAAAGCCCTTGAGGGATATATCTAAAGCCCTTTTGTTCTCTCATATTCTTGCTTCGAATGCTGATAATTGTAGTATATTAAATAAGGGAAGTTTCTAAGAAAGACTCCACCCATTTCCAGAGACCATCCCATAGATAAGGAGCTAAACATGATGTCACCCAGAAAGACTGCAGCTACCAGCAGTGGCTCAATTCGAGTTAAGGCTGCTATTGTAGAGCCCCAAACAGATGATGATAATGTGAGAGCATACTATAACTAACAGCACTCGAGATGCCTGCAAGGTCAGGGGACAGTAACGCTGGCCAAGTGAATTATAGCACCAGACAGTCAAGGCCAATCACTCTCAAAGGCAGAGTCTGAGATGGTCAGTGGGTGGGCAGCTTGTGAACAGTGCATCCTCATCCCTATGGTTAGGTCAGGAGGGCAGGCTTAGAGACAGCGTGTAAACCCTCCATTGGCTTGGCCCATGGTAGCCCGGGAAATCAACCAATCAGAATAGTGATTACACCAGTCTTTGTCTGGTTTCTTCCTTCCTATTAAGAATCCTAGACAAAGGATTTTGAAAGTTCTTTCCTTGTTTAGAATTTCCTCCCATGCTCCTGAGTCTTCTACTTAATTTCTCACTTTCTATAGGTGATGGTGGTTATGGCTGTTATTGAGACAGGATCTCACCATATATAGCCCTGGATGATCTGAAACTCGCTATGCAGATGAGGTTGGCTTCAATGGTACAGAGATCCCCTTGCCTCTCGAAAGCTGGGATCAGAGACATGTATCGGCATGGCTGGCAATTTCTGTAATTCTTAATAAAACTTTCTTACTTACCACCTTGCATACTCCTGAGGGAGTCTGTCATGTATCACCACTGGCAGGAGTCATGAACTTACATGTGCTGTCCCAGATCATAGATGACCTTGCCAGGTATTTTAGGCCCTTGGGTCATGCACAGCTGGGCTCTGAAAGGACCTATCACACACAAACCCTCATTATAGCATATTGTCAGGGACAGCATGACAGTGGAAACAGGATGTGACCATACATGACCTTAACATGTAATATAAGAACCACATCAGCAAGGACCCAGAGTCCAAAGAAACCAACTAGAGACACCAAGACAGAACACAGAACGTTCCATATATCACCAGTCACCTTTGTCTTTCTCTCTACCCCCAAGGGAAAAAAAAACCCTCACTAAGATGTGTTCTGAGTATGTCCATCATAGAATATGCATCCCATGAGTTTTGTGTGCATTTCACATGTGTTGAGCGCCATTCAAGGAAGTTTGAATCTCAAGAAAAACACCTATAGGAAAGAAATATTTGTCATGCTTTGCACAGGACAGTTAATTAGAATTAGACTTGTTTTCCAACTCCTTCCAAAGCTTCAGAATTCAAAGTTTAATATTAACCTTCATGTATCTCTCAGAAATGGACCCAAATCCTTAAGTTCAGACAACCCAGAAGACCACGAGGCTGTCAGCTTCCCTTGGTCTCCAATCCTAGGTGTGAATAGTTGGGTCCAACTGACGAGGCTTTCACCCTTGCTTCTACCTGTTATGAGCTGAGATGAAATGAGACAATGCAATGGCTCAGAATACAACCTTATGAGTGAGTTGAAAGTGATTCTGAGCAAACAACATTACAACATGGCTCCAAATAAGCCACTGGAGATCCGGCTCAGTCTATTAGAGATTTGCAAGCTGTGTCCGGTGAGTTAATGATGAAATTCAAGGAACTACTGGGACACATGGCAGGGTCATCTATCAGTCAGATCTCCAGTGATCTGAGATTCAGGACAAACTAGTGTTTATACACGGTGATCAATCTATGCAACAAACCTACATGGCGGTCACTGTCCCTTTTCCAAACACAGACCCTGCTGCCAGAGTACCCAGCTAGGTAGTGAACTCCTGGTGAATCCATTCACAGAGCGAGCCAGGATTCCTGTGAAACATCAAATGTTATATTTCAGCTCTTCTTAGCAGAACCACTTTCTAGAGGATCATATACAGTTCTGCCTCCTATTTAATTCGTTAGGTTTTCTTTTTTTTTATGCCATCTTATTATGTAGCTAAGGTTGAACTCTTAATCCTGGCTTCACCTTACCAGCACTGGTGTTAGAGGCACACATCACCCTGCCTTGCTCTATGTCCTCTTAAAAGGAAAACACTGGAGAGAGTACAGACTTTTCTCCATCTTTCAGAGTGATCCTTGTATTTGGAATAGTTAGGTAGGTGGCAACTTTGTGCCAGGCACGGGGATACAATAGTGGCTATCAACATATATGTCCCCTGCCCTACAACCCAGTGAAACAAAATGAAATCGAGGTCTAGAAAGATGCCTGAGAGGTTAAGAGCACTTGCTGCTCTTGCAGAGAACCTGAGTTTGAGTTTCAACAATGTCATGTCAGGCGACTCACAACCACCTACAACTCCAACAGCAGGGCATCCAGTGCTTTCCTCTGGCATCCTCAGACAGTGGCACACACATGGTACACATACGTACACTCAGGCACACATGCATGTCTGTATGTATATACATTAAATATATAAATACACATGTATGTGTATTTATATATTTATAAAATAAATACATATATATATAATATATAAATAAATATGCATATACATCAAACAAATAAGTTTCATTTATTCCTAAAAGATAATTG
The DNA here is from genome assembly GCA_030674055.1 of Rhabdomys pumilio. Classification (NCBI taxonomy): domain Eukaryota; kingdom Metazoa; phylum Chordata; class Mammalia; order Rodentia; family Muridae; genus Rhabdomys; species Rhabdomys pumilio. The sequence continues at coordinate 12,705,317 of JANHMN010000013.1, forward strand.
TACTTATAATTAACCAAGTGGTAAGCATCAAGAAATTGGCTCTGTGGATATAAAGGGGGAGATCTGAAAGAGAAGAGGAGAAAAACTCTAATTTTTCTTGAAAACAGGATGTTTAAGCTGAGGCTCAGGGAGAATAGAGGAAAGCAAAGCAGAGAAGAAAGGGACTAGGGTATCCCAGGGAATATGCGGTTGGTGACAGCCAGTGTGGCTAGTATAGGGACCTCAGGAACAGTGGCCACTGCTCTGCCCTGTGCTTTGGAGACATCTCCAAGTTACAGAGCTGGCAACTGTACAGAGACAGAAGGTAGATTTGGGCAGTTCAGGGAATAGAAACTACTGCTACCCCCCATGCTAGGGGCACAAAAGCTCAGTTTAGGATGATGAAGGCATTTGCAAACATAGTAAAAACCATAATATTGTACACTTTAAGTGGTTGGGCTGTATGGTGTGCAATTTGTATTCCAGTAAGGCAGCTTTAGAAAGTGCCAGATCCCATTCCTCAATCTGGAGGAGATGGAGCCGTGGTTTTCTTGATAGTTCATGGTTTCTACTGTTTTCTATATTTCGCTTCTCTTGTCTTACCTCTAACCTGGCTCTCTGCTGTCTCCCCTCTTTTCTGCCCCATCTCCCTCCCCCATTCTCTTTCTCTTCTCTCCTCCTCATTCTGCTCCCCACTCCTCCTCCTTCCTCTTCCTCTTCCTCTTCCTCCTCCTCCTTCCCCTGCCTTTGGGATCCAGCCTCTAGGTTATGAAAAATCTCAGGCCTCAGGTGGAGGACACACATGGGCTCCAGCCAACCATGGAGTGAGGAGTCTGCACATGACTCCAGTCTCAGCCTCGGGTCTACCCCAGCAGAAAAAAACAGCATATGGTCCCCGAGTCCTTCTGAAACTGCATTTTGCCAAGGCATTAGCTATTTGTGCCGGGTAACAAATACCCCGTAAGTTAGTGGCTAAGACAAAGCAGTTTTTCTTACAGTCTTTGTAGGTGAGGACCCTGTGTAAAACAGCTGGGGTTTGGGTCAGAGCCTTTCTCAGGTCTAGCATGTTGGCAAGGTATCTCACCTTCTCAAGGCATGAAGGGCTGACTCCCAGTCTCTCATCAATTGCTGCTAAGAGGCCTCCTTTCCCCGGGGACTGCTGAGTTCTAGCTTCCAGCTCCTTGTTACTCCGGTGTCTCTCACAGAACAGCCTACAACAGGGCCGTGAGGTAAGAAATATTGAGTCAGGAATACAGAAAGCTTAGCTTAGGGCCCCATTAGGTTTGGGTTAGTCACACACACCCTTTGTAACGATGCACTTGGCAGCCTGGTTTCTTCACTGTCAGCCTAGTTTCTTTGCCTGCACGTGCTATAAACATCCATCCCTCTCCAAACAGTGAACCTGGCAACTGCAGAGCTCCCTCAAAGCCCCAGCTACTCAATTCCCATCTTTGAACAATGGTATGAGTTTTCCCATCTCTAGTAACAATCAAATTCAGACAAATTTATATTTGGGTATGCTCCCCATGTGTCTCAATATGAGAAATAGAAGAGCCAGCCCAGCCTGAACCAGTGTTGGGTGCATGCATAGTAGGGCAAACTGTATCTCCCAGGAACCTTTTAGAGAGACGTTCCTCTTACCATCACATGCCCATGCATGAATAACTAATGCATTAAATTAAAATCAGATGCACTGTAGGAAAGGAGAACTCTATCAACCAAAATAGAGAACAGACTACACCATGCCGCTTAATAACCAAGCCCTTCTCTTGAGTCCCATAAAAGGAAGTCCCACGTGCTAATGGAGAGGTCCTGTCCTGTGGCCTGCTGTTGAGAATGTCTCCCTCTGCACCCCTCCCTACTGCTTTGCTCTAAATGAAGCTATCTTGCCTCTTCAGCAAATCTGTGAGTCCTTATTTTCAATCACTTGGATAAGAGGCTAAGAACCTGGAAACATCCAGCCCAGACCCCAAGCACCAGCAATAGAAGCAACACCAAAGACCCAACCCCTGATAAAGTAACTGAAAGGTAATTCCCTCACTCTTGTGCTTTCTGTGCATTGGTGAAGTGCAGCCCCACAAAGGAGGGGACTCTGGGAGATGAGAACTGCACTGGGGACAGTAGAAGCTCCCTTGCTGAATGAATGTTCTGTCATCTCAATTCAGAGGTTTGTGGGTGGCTTCTGAGGTGGTATCAGCTAGACAGCGAGGGAGGGAAGAGCTAGGGAGGAAACCCGTATCTGTAGCATATTTGCCATGTGCCAGGACCATTTTACAGATAATATAATGAAGGCTTAGAGAGGGCCACCGCAGCTGAGCAGAATGGGATCAACAACCGAGTCAGGTTCTGTGACCCCTGACCTTTGCACTTTTCCCCTCTACTTCCTAGACTCTGGAGACATAAAATGTCAAGCCTTCTGAATATGGAAGAGTGATTTAAGTGTAGATGTGACTGCCCACATGTGAGCCTGTGTATCACACGTGTACATGTGCTGGGGACTCAGGAAGCCAGAAGAGTGTCAGTGCCCTGGAATTGGAGTTACAGACAGTTGTGAGCCATTGTGTGAGTGCTGGGAACTGAACCCAGGTCCTCTACAAAAGCAGCAAGTGCTCTTAATCATGGAGCCATCTCTCCAGTCCCTCAAATCGTGTTTTAAAGATGACTTCATCTCCCACCCCTAAATTTAAGCAGCCAGAGGCTATTTCAAGGCACTCTCCCTACACACAATCCCTCAGGTCTGAGTTATGAAAGACTTTCCTCTTAATGCAATTCTGTATTTTATGAAGCTGGCGGGACCAGTGGACCAGGTTTAGCTGGATTTTCCTCCATAAAAACAAGCTTTCGGGAAAACTGTCGCTTGCCCATGGTGAGGACATAGATTCCAGGAAGCTGGTTTCAGATGCTAAAAAAAGCACATGAGGCGGCCATCTGCTGGAGTAGAGAGGAAAGCTAAGAGCAACTGAGCCTGCTGCTGCTGTTTCAAGCCCAACCACCCCTGCAGAGGAAACTCACACACAGACACACACACACACAGACAAACAGACACTCAGACACACACATACAAACACATTCACACAAACGCACACAGACACACATGCATACACATAAACACACATACACAAACACACACAAACACACACACAGACACACACATACAAACACAT
>JANHMN010000013.1:12729131-12788735 GCA_030674055.1 Rhabdomys pumilio
GCTGCTGCTGCTGCTGCTGCTGCTGCTGCTGCTGCTGCTGCTGCTGCCGCCACCACCACACCAAGCACAATATCTTCTTCGTGGACATTTTATTGCATATCCTACATCTTCCAAGTTTTGGTTGAGAGTTTATAGTCTCCATATGTCTTCATTAATCAGTCATTCCTGTTGGCTCCTCAAAACAGTGATCAAGCTGGGAACGGTGGTGCACACCTTTAATCCCAGTCTTCAGAAGTCAAAAGCATACACATCTCTATAAGTTTGAAGACAGTCTGGTCTACATAGTGAGTTCCAGGACGGTTAGGGCTATGTAGAGAGATTCTGTTTCAAAAAGCAAGCAAGCAAACAAACACAGTGATCAAAATTATCTTTATGTTCTTTTCTGTTAATTCTGCTATTTTAAGACTTTTGCTTGTTATCTTTTTGTCTTTTCCTTTTTCTTTGCATTTCTTGTGACTTTAGATTGGACATTACAGAGGTTTTATTGCAGAGATTCTGGATTCTGGATTCTGGATTCTGGATTCTGGATTCTGGATTCTGTTTTCTTCTTCCGAGGAGGGTTGTTTTAGTAAGCTATTAAACACCAGCAGGTCATGTTGGTCCTCTGATGGTTCGACTTTGTATTCTATGATGATAAGTCATTTCCAATTTGGTCTTAGCTCATAGACAGGGGCATATCCTTCAACTCTTCAGGTATGGGCTTTCTGTAATGTCAGTAGCGTCTGGGGTCCTTCCCAACCTTAGTTACAGTGGAAAGATGAAATCTTGCTCATTTTCCTAGGTGTCACTTACCCAGGAAACCTTGAGGTTTTGAGTCCTCTGCTTCATATGTATCTGCACGTTAAGGAGCCAGATGAGGGTGTGGAAGAAACTCACGCTCTCAGAATCCTCCTTTCCTTATTGGGTTCCATCTTCTCTAGAAGCTTCTGTATAAGACTGCTTCTTTCTGCCCGAGTTTTATTCATCCATCATGCACTGTAAAGGCCAGAGGGTACTTTGGGTAGAGGAAGTTAAAGGCTCTGTCTACAAAGCTCTACCTAGTGTGGTCCCTTTTTCTCAACGGTTGACCTCCTTCAGCACATCTGCTAGAGGTCACTCCATCAAGCCCCTGGAGTTCATACAGTCAGTATTAGCAGAAGGGTTAGTCTGCTGTGAGATGCTCTGTGATTACCAGAACATGGGGTTTAATCGTTTGTTTTTAGATACTATTTAGAATCTGACAAATCCCAAATTTCTATGCACAGTCCCAGATCCCCCAATATACAGACTTGAATATCCAGAAGCTCCTGGAGTTTTGGGTAAGCATGACAAACTTGGGTGCGGACAGATGTAACTTACTCTGTCATCAGTTCTATGAGATTGTTCCACTTAAAGTCTCCCCCGTCTGAGAGATCCGTATCGCCAATCTTTCACAGTGCACTTTAAGGACATCCTCCACTCCTCCCTTTGAGCCTACATCCAATCTACCAGCATATTCTGAAAGCATCATTCAGAACGCAGGGGCACATCTGAGATCTGCATGAACATTAAATGGCAGGAGAAAATGGATAGGAATAGACAGAAAACAGTATGTCTGGAGCTGGCCACCATTACAGCCACACAATGACTCCATGGCTGTGTTAGACCATTTTATCTTTATTCTTTAAATCATTTATATGTATCCCCTATTTGTATGCTTTCATATATATCAGGTCATTTCTCTCCATGCTGGTCCAAGTCAGCCATCTTGCCCGAATCAGTTCAGTAGTCTCCCAACAGGGCACACGGTGTCTTCATTGTCTTCCTTATATAGGTTACTCTCCAACCAGCCACCAGGTCACAGTGATCATCTTAAAATGAAGTCATGTCACTCTCAGCCATGTATGAGCCAACTGGTGACTTTCTAGTTTATTTTATAGTATTTTCAATTTATACAGGGGAAGCAGGAAGCTTGGTATGGTGGCTATAAAACTTTCATCCTAGCTGCCCAGAAACTCATATTCTGCTAGCAGCCTTCAGATGAAGATATAGAATTCTCAGCTCTTCCTGCACCATCCCTGCCTGGATGCTGCCATGCTCCCTCCTTGATGATAATGGACCGAACCTCTGAACCTGTAAGCCAGCCACAATTAAATGTTGTCCTTATAAGAGTTGCCTAGGTCATGGTGTCTGCTCACAGCAGTAAAACCCTAACTAAGACAGGCCTAGCACACCATGGGTGGTACCATCTGAGCAGGTGGTCCCTAGTTGTATAAGAAAGCAGGCTGAGTAAGCCGTAAGGATCAAGTCAATAAGTAGCACCCCTCCAAGGTCTCTACACTTGTCACTTGTTCCTGCCTCCAGGTTCCTGACCTGCTTGAGTTCCTGCCTTGGCTTCCCACAGTGATGAACTGTGATTAGGACATGTAAGCCCAAATAAACTCCTTTCTCCCCAAATTGCCTGTGGTCATGATGTTTTAGTCACAGCAATGGAAACCTAAGACACGGAGCATAATGACAGAACTCTATTTTTAAAAGCCAAAGAGACAACGACAAACTACCCACTACTTTTATAATAGTTTCTAAAGTTGATTGTTGCTCTTTTGCTTACAATTATTTCACAGTGTTTCAGATTTTAAGATTTGTTTTAATGTTCCACCACGCTTATAGTGGGTTTCTGTGTTTTGAAGAAGAGTCGCTGAAGTGGCATACCTTTCATATCTCATAGCAGACGGTCATACTGATTATTGCACATTAGATTGCCATATCCTTTTATGGTAAGTCTATTTCCTCCTTTTAATTCACAAATTATTTGTTCCATTATCTAGATCCCCAACCATGTCTTCCCTGCTGGTTTCAGTATTTATTCACTGATGGTTCCAGCCTGAATCAGTTCTCACAATGGCAGCTAAGACATGATGACTTCCACATATTTATTGGCAGGTATCCTTTGTGAGAACACACTCTCTTTTCTCCCGGTGGAGACCATTCTAGGGTTTAATGTTAACATCAACTTCTCTGCCGTCTGAAGGTACAGATTTTGGATAGAGATGGATACAATATGGGAGACACTAAGCTCAAATCTGATGATTGGAGGGACCCGGTAAATCTGAAACAAAGAAGGGACAAAGTTGGAGCATTCAAAGGGCAAACAAGAAAGTCAGGAAAGCTGGAACACAGCAATGCATCCAAGGGGGACTGTGAGGGTGGAGGTCAGGGAAGCAGCGTGCCTAGGTCGTGGGGAGCTTGTGGGCCAGGCTGAGGCCATTGGCTTCAACCTTAGAGCAACAGGAAAAGAATGAAGGGCATGAGATCATCTATTTTGCTTCTTTGAAAGATTACACTTTCTCTTCCTAGGAGGAGAAAACTTGGTTGAAGTAGTTTTCTAATGTCTTGGGTTAAAGAGGGCATGCTCCCTTAATCATAGCTAGTGGTAGCACACAACGACATGGCTTTATGAAAGGCAATTCTGTAGTAACTCAAAATTGCAGACAATTTGGTCCAGCAATTCTACCACGGAGAATTTCTTATTTGCATATGCAAAACGGCACAAGTACAATGTTACTCAATGAAACATAATTTATAATAGTAAAACACTGGCGACAATATGTGTTTGACAGCAGGGGACTAATTGAATATGTGATAATGCATCCATACAGTGGAGTATTATGCAGTTGGCAAAAGAAATGAGTGCGTTCTTCACCCACGAACACAGAATAATTTCTGAGAAATAATAAATGACACAGACTACAGAACAATCAGAGCGTTTAGGGAGGGATGACTCGTACAGTGGCTTCTTTGGTCACGAGCCACATCTTGGGAGGAGATGATATAAACTGATAATGGTGATTGTCAATGAGGAGGAATGAGAAAGACTTTAATGGCTACTTTCCTACAGACTGTTCCCAGCTTGTTTTCTCTAAGTTTATTCCTATTAAAAAGTAGGATGAACATTAGAAGGTCTTCTGTCATACAAGTGGAAAGCAGTAAAAACCAGAGATTGTTTGAGGTCCATGTCACCTGGCACAGCTGATGGAGGCAGAAGGATAAGTGTCTTGTCCTCTATGGACATTGGGGTCCCAAAGAAGCCATCTCAATCAAATTGCCTTGTGATCCCTAAGTTTGTCAAGCAGTGATGAGTGGGTGGGCAGGAAGCCTTTAGCCTCTGAGTGCCAGCCTTGTGCTGACACAGTCCTCATTGTTATTGTTGAATCAAATCCACCCGCCTCAAATTCTCAGACCCTTTCCTGTAATCCTGGGTTTGCAGTCTAGAATCTTCTCCCTCCAGTCCCCCTTCTTGCCTGCTGCCCAGCTTTGCCTTAGAAATAAGTTGTCCCACCCATCCACTCTCTGATCTCAATACAAACACACACACACACTCACACACACACACGGCAGCTCAGTTATCTCATGGAGTACCACTATAGTGTCTCTCTCATCTCAAATGACCTCCCAGGGTGACCCTAGTGCATCCTCATGAACATGATATCTCATTCACCAGCCTCAAAATGTATCTATCCCATTCCTAACCCCATTTGGTAACCACACTAATTACTAAGAATAAGTCTACTTCCCATCTGTGGAGGAATGTTCCTTTCATCTTTGAGCTGGGTAGGTGTGTAAAAGAGCAGGCGTCTCAAGCCACCTCCTTTGGGTGCTGAGTGTGGGTACTCATGACCACACTCTACCGCCACCCCTCTGGATGCTCAGATCAGGGTTCACATCCTCTGCACCGCATGCTGGTCATAGTTCCTTCTTCTCATGCCTCCTCTCACACTCGAGTGAGAAACTCAGTGAGTCCGAACCCCATGGATATCTGCAGGGAACCAGCCTTTGGGAGGCGCCAATAAGAATCATCACTATGGGATGGCTGTTTTGAAGTAGGGCACATGGGGATGTTTCTGGGACAGGCTGCCACTTAGTTTCAGTTCTGAATTCATGTCTTCACACTGCAAAGGAAATTTGCAGGCCTTTGGGGCTCAAATGCAAGTTTATACCTTGGAAGACTTTCTGTGTAGAACTGAACGTGCTCCTACACTGATGCATTGACCCTGACGGTTCCCTTACAAGTATGAAGTAAAACAGAGTGGACGAGATCATTGTGAGCAAGCCTGAAACCACAGACCTCAAGGTGAAAGTTACTTCGTCCCCACAGAGGCATGGGTTCTCTCACATGCTGCCTTCCCTTGTCTGGTATTCTACAGAGGGCCCCACAAAGCCATGTAGGAAAAATGTATAATAAAGGCCTTATTGATAACTGAATGCAAATGTTCAATGCAACTTTACAGTATGTTTACGGTGTTATTCTTCATCAAACTGCAGCTCACTAGTCTGTGCAAAGTCGCATACCACACATTACTCTGACAATATTTCCATCCAATCCTGTGTGATGCCTTGCCTCAGAGAGCATACATCTTTGATTTATACTAAATAAGCCTTCTGTATAGCAAATCCCAAAAGACTTACTCTCAGGGCTCAGTCTACAAAAAACAACAGGATTACCCACACTTAATTTTTTTTTTTTAAAGGCAGACTCTTTTTAAGTTTCTTGGCTGAACTAGATCATGCTATGTAGACAGTGCTGGCCTTGAAGTCCCAGAGATCCTCTTACCTCCTCTCCTACCCTCCAGAACTGAGATTAAAGGCGTTTGCCATCACGCTCAGCTCATTATCCAGAATTTATAACTTTACTCCACTCACCAGCTTATGAAGTCCCTTGGAATAATTATTTGCTCCTGGTCCTTCTTGCCGACCACCTGGAGCCCAGGAAGAGGCCAAAGTGACTTCAGACAGTCTCCTGGAGACATTAAGCAATCCTAAAAGGCTAGAAGCCCTACTGACATTGCCTCTTGTTCCTTTGCACAGAATTATGAGCAGCCTCCACCATCTTTCACACGATTTCTTAGGTCAGAGAAGCCACTTGACTCATGAAGGCCATGGGAACTTAGCTTGAATAACTCCGTGTTGATTTGGTTTAGTGAGGTCTGAGGTCTAACTCAGTCCAAAGCAGTGGATTTTATCTGTCAGTTCTTAGCATGGTACCCAGAACATGAGCTCTGCCCATATCCCACCCATTCATCTAGACTTCTCTGCACAAACTGATATGAGGGTTTATTTATGAGCAGAAAAAAAAAAAAAAACACTGTCTCATTACCTTATTTCCACTTTTATTGACAACACCAAATGACACCTTATATAGTAACCGAGACATTTGTGACATTTGTAGCTTTGCCAGCAGTGTGCCCATTGGCCTGGTAAAGAACATAAGGTGCTGGCAGACCTCAACACTCAGCAACAGCCTCACCACCATCAGGCTTGACCAGCAGGATGCCCTGTGCCTGCACCATCCTGGTGAGGATCTTGGTGCTACTATGGAAACAAGCAGTCTCTGAACTTGGTAGTTTCTCTAGTTTTTCCTCCTTACTCAGTTGCTTAAAGCCTATAGCAGATGTCAGTTGGTGGAAAAATAAAAGCTATCTGTTTTCCAGGCCAGAGGCCAGCATGGGGAGGTGGAAGTTGGCTGGCTTTCTTTATTCCTTCTGTGTAGAAGCTGAGCAAAGTGGAAGGAAGTTAAGGAAACCCATGGGGCGGGGGCGGGGGCGGGGCGTGTAGAGCTGCAGAGTAGAATAGCCAGACTATATGTGCACAAGAACTCAGAAGGCGGGTCTCGCTGCCTGCACTGCACCCTCTCCCAGCACCCAGGGACCCAGAACCAGAAAGACCATTAAGCTCTCAGCCCTCTCTCCCTGTCTCCCCCAACCCCCTCCTGTGCCAGGTCTCTCAGATTCTTTCCCTCCAGGTCAGAACCTGAGACAAGGGCAGTAAGTAAGAGCTTATTTGGTTGGGGCCAACATTTGCGCGTGTGTAATCCTCGTGTGTAATCCTCTTTAAATCGCTGCGCTTTCCCCATTGCTGAGTGTTGTCCCCTCTCCTTGCCTGATGAGTAAGTTTGTAGGGACCTGCCATGATTTCCTGTCATGTACCTGTTCCTAAAGTTCTTTTATAATCCCCAAGCCGAGAGGAGTCAGCTATGACTTCCTTCTGACTCACGGTTAGATACACTCAGATATGGAGTCGAGAGGGCTCAATGAGGAAGCCTCTCAGAGACATCTAGTTGATCCCAAATACTACGTCCTCACAACGGCTACTGATTATAGTCAAAACACATTTCTTTTCAGACATGAAGTCAGAGGGCTGCCCGAACCGTCTCAGCTGAGTGCTGTCATGGAACACCGGAGCCCAGATAAACAGGTTTCGCTTTCTGGAAATTACCTTACTAGAAATGTCAAAAACAAAAACAAAAAAACAACAACAAAACCAAAACAGTGAGATTTCAAATTGCATACACATGAGAATAAACTCCCCCAACAAAGCCGTTTCCTTGTTCTAGAACCTTCTGAGGTTTCCCCTTGCTCTAACCCTCACTGTTTTACCCCATTCCTATTGTCCCAGTTCACCAGGGCCAGAGCCTGTGCCTCTGTGTAAGTGGGACTCTCAGTGACCCTTCCCACTATGAAAATTTTGACTGCTCTCTTGTGACCTCTGTGTTTGCAGGTCCCCCACTCTGTCTTATAATTTGCTCTGGTAACACCAATGACAGCAACCAAGGCTCATCCAGTGGAGAGAGTATTTCTCCCACTGGGGTCGGAGACTTACCATTCCTGAAAATGGTTAGCTGATCAACTGATCAACTAAAACATTTGATTTAAACTGAAATTAAAATATACTCGTGTATCAGCAAAAGCCATGACTGAGCCCTCATACCTCATTATATTTGAAGATGTTTGTGTGCACATGATGTATGGGTGTGGGGGTCAGAGGAACACTTGCAGGTTCTCGCCTACGATTCTTGTCCTAGAGACTGCAAGTAGGTACCTTTCCTTACCCACTGAGCCATCACACCACACCCACTTGCCACCTTGACCCGCCAGACTCTCACACCATTTTCTGAACTTGGCATCATCTCCTTCCTATAGCATGTGTTGCAAAGCATGGCTTTTCATGCCAAAACAAAGCCTATTCCAGGCTTGATTTTCTTCTTCTTTTTTTAAGGAAAACAGTTTGCAGTCTGGGTTCTTTATTTCTCTTTTGTACACTAGGCCATGAATTCCTGTGGAATAGGCTCCAGCAGCTCGGGCTCCTCCATCAGTCTCACGAAGTGTGCTTCTCTGGGTGGCGCAGACTGGTCCTTCAGCTGAACCCAGGTACCTTCTCTTTAGCTTCCTTTTTTTTTTTTTTCCTGATCATTCTCCTTCCCCCGCTTCAGGAAGCTGTCTCTGCTCTTCGAGTACTTGACGTGCTTAATCTGCACATTGATCCTCTTGGCCAGAATCTTGCCCTTAACTTGCTTGTTTATAATGATGTCCACGGCATGCTGGGTAACACTGTAGACTTCCGGTTTTTGCCGTGGTAACACTTACAGGGCATTCCTTTTGAACAGTGCCCATTCCCTTGATGTCTACAATATCACCCTTCTTGTAGACTCGCATGTATATGGCCAAAGGAACAGCTCCATGATTCCTAAAAGGCCTGGAGAACACATACCAAGTGCCTCTCCTCTTTCCCTTTGTGTTCGTCATTTTGGCAAGTTACTGGAAGATGGCTGCCGCAGCCGAAAACCCAATCTTGATTTTCTAAAGACAGTGATTACTAACTTCTATGTTTCTGTTGTAGTGCACACGTCCATACCCCAAGTTGTAGAGAAACGTAAGGTGTTTTTAGGACTACAGTACAGGCTGGGGTGTGGTTCAGTGGGAGAGTGATTGCTTAGCACGCACAGGCTTTCATTTGTATCCCTAGCATGAGATAAAATAAACAACCGAGGGCACACGTACAAAGGAAGAGGACCAAACCACAGTAGCTGCAGTTTTAACTGAGACACAGTCGGCCTCAGCTGCTGCTGCCAGATGTGCACTAAAGACAAGATGCTGTCCCCTGGCTTTCAGGGTCAGGTTGAATACCCCCCTCCACACTACGGTCTTTCCACTCAAGGCTAATGCTGCTATGAAATAGGTTACCCATGTCTCCTCACCCCACCTCTGCTCCACACACGCAGGTATTTCCCAGCTCCATAGAACCTGGAATCATAAAAAAGAAGGGTCACTGATTAACATGGACCTTGTGGACAGAAATAAAGGAGTGGGGAAGACAGCCTAGCAAGCTCTGTGAGGAAAACGATGAGGACAAATGAGCTCTCTGGAAGAAAGGCATCCTGAGATAAACCAGCCGGGTCAGGTCTTCCGAGCACCCATCTGCTAGCCTATGGCCTTTCCCCTGCTCTGTACAAGATACACACAAGTGGATGGGGTTACAATTTAATGGTGGAGCACACAGCTCAATCTCTTTCTATTCCCCCCCCCCCATACACAAATAAACTGAGAAAAAAAAATGAATCTAGTATCTAATCCAAGGCTTAATGACTCAGGTATTGCTAACTAAATCTAAAGAGCCTCCTCTATTAAGAAACCTGCTTTGTAACATATGACAACAATCACTGCCCCTCCCCCAGGACCCACTGGGTATTTTTGTGCGTGCGTCCATCCCTCGAACACCCAAGCGCTATTGTCAGCTATTGCTATCAGAGGGGACATCATTTTCAACAGAAGTGGTTATGGAAGACTTCACGTAGGAGCTGAATTTAAATTGGGTCTTAAAGATGTGAGTGAATTTGAAATGCAAAGTAAGGCCAGAAAGCTTTCCAAAGCAGAAAGCCACTTTCAAGTTAGCAATGGGGCCAGGGGGTGTCGTTATTGTGCGTGGTCACTGGCATGAACAAAAAGCCAAAGCAGGGCTGAGAAGGGGTCACAGGATCTGGGGACGATAGGAAAGGGTCATGATAGAGGTGGCATCTAAACTTTTTATGTTTTTTTTTTGTTTTTTTTTTTTTTTTACAGGGTTTCTCTAAGTAGCCCTGACTATTGTGGAACTCATTCTGTGAACAAGGCTGGCCTTGAACTCCCACGAGCTGGAATTAAAGGAGTGCACCACCACCACCCAGCTATCTGAACCATCTTTGAAGAGAACAGTGTCATTTTCCCTACATCAGGAAAAAGACACTCAAGGTCCTTAAGATCCAAATGGGCAAAACTATTAGAGCCAGAAGCAAACCTAGGGGTCTGCTGTGCCAGCACTGCCGACTTTAGCATCTTTTCTTGCCTTTATCTATTCTTCACCGCACATACACGGGAGTGCTTATCACACAACAGAGCTCTGTCATTCCCAGAGCATTGTCTTAGCACTCTTCTGTCTTCTCCGGGGATGTACTTGGTGGTAGTGAGGTGCTAGGGATAGAACCCCAGGGCCTTGCACATGCTATGCTAACGCTCCACCAATGAGCATTACTGACTAAATCTGACAGTTTCATAGTGTGTACAGCGCACTACTCCCATGCCTGCCCCTCCTCTCCTTTCCCACTCAGGCAGCCCCTCCCCCACCATGTCACGTTCACACATTCATATCTTCCTGCTTTATAAGTCACTGATTTTAACCAGGACTATCTGTAAACACAGCTCAGGAACTAGCCATTGGAATCTGGTAGGCTCACTGTTGACCATGCAATGGAATACAAGTCTCTTCTCTTTGGAGACAGTAGCCAATAGTTAGCAGAGAGGGGTCCAGCTCCATGAACCCTGTTCCCAATCCATGACTAGTTGTTTACAGGCTCAGGCTGGTAGAGCCTAGATGCTGGCACTATAGCTGGTATGTAGGTTGCTATGGATACCATTTGCAGCTCTTCTTCCTCTCCTCTTCCACACGTTCCTGGAGTGTTAGGGTGGTGTAAATGTCCTATGGAGGTCTAAGCACACCACCCTTCTCATCATCCCTGGTAGCAGTAAGTTTCTTCACTCAGTGCTATTTGGAGCGTGCATCCACAGTGTTCAAAGGCAAGCTTTGTTAAGAAAACGGAGACCTACACGTTAAGAAATGCATTCATACAGCAAGAACAACCTTGGCAGACTAAGCATGAGAAGAAACCTGGATAAGATATAAGGAGGCCTCTGGTTGGAGGAAAGGGGATCACTATCAGCTAGAGAAAGGCTCAGAAGGGGAAAGCAGGGTTAAACAAGACCACCATGATGTGTGTCCCTTCCCTCACAGTCAAGCACCCAAGGGTAACTGTGGAAAATGAAGAGGAGACAGCAGTCAGAAGGGTGTCTCAGAACATAGACACAACTGGCACAAACTGGTCTCCACAGCCTTGGCTGTGAACGGCAGAGATGGGCATAGCAAAGCCATCTGAACTTTTCCCATCTACAGTTTCAGAACCTGCATGAACCATAGGATATGGAGGTGGAGACCTGGAAAAGGCAAAGTGATGACTGGAATCCTACAGAAACCGTGCAGAGCCAAGGGCTCAGAGCAGATCTTAGCAAACATGTCACTTGACCTCTGCTGAGCTACAGAAGCGTGTCAGGGGCTTGAAGATGGGATTTTAGTCACAGTGTTGTCACCTTTGGAACAGTGAAGGCACACCTCAGCCATGGCCTCATGGGCCTAGATGCCAGTTTCTGTTGAGAATGTTAGCACCCACTGAGGAAACAGTAATGAGTGTAATGCCAAGATGAAAGAGAAATCTTAACTGTACTTACTACTCTCAAGTTATGAAATTTAAATATTAGCTTTCAGGTTTTTTTATGCATTTGCATAGATATATTATATAAGCTTTGGTTACTGCTCTGTTGCTGTTAAGATCCACCATGACCAAGGAAACTCTTGCAAAGACAAAACATTTAACTGGGAACTTGCGTACAATTTTGGAGTCAGTCTATGATCATGGTGGGAAGCACACAGGCATGGCAATAGAACAATAGTTGAGAGCTCTCCATCCTGATCCAGAGGCACGGAGAGGAACTAGGACTAGATGGGCTTACGAAACCTCAAAGTTCAACCCCAGTGAGACATCTCCTCCAAGGCCATACCCCCTAATCCCTTCCAAACAGTTTCACTAAGGACCAAGCATTCAAGCATGAGTCTATGGAGGGCATTCTCTTCCAAACCACCATCATCTGTGTTATCACATGCATACAGAGCCTGTGGAGGTCAGAAGAGGGCATAGGACGCCTTGCAACTGGAGTTACGGAAAGTTGTGAACTGCCATGTGGGTTTCATGCTAGGAATTAAACTCAGGTCCTCTGAAGATCAGCGGGTGCTCTTAATCACCAAGCCATCCTTTCAAACCCTAATTGCGTACCTTTAGAAAACACCCATAAATTAATACCCTGAAAGTACTTTGAGGGTAATGTAATCACAAATTGTTTAAAGAGTGACAGATTCTGACCCAATATCTGAACTTATCAAAACTACAACTAGCAAGTACCCACAAACCTTCTCATGTTATATTAAATTAGTTCAACATTATGCATGTATCTGATGGACTATGTATGCTCAGTGGATCTGAATACTGCTGCTAGCTGAGCAAACTCTACTCCACTGAACATCTGGATTTGGACACCTGCAATGGACTAATAGAACAGGCTATGTTTAAAAAAAACATGCATGGCACATTTTAGTTCTCCAATTTAATTCCAAACACCAAATTTAAACAGGCCAACTATCTTTCGTAGTCCTTACCCCAAGCCAAAAAAAATTACATTTCTACATACCTACTATGGCTTGCTGTTTGACTTACAACATTTTTTTTAAAGTCTTCTTGTGACTGGTTGTTGATTTCTATGCTTAGTGGTCAGTGAAGGAAGTGTCCACCATTTCCTGTTGTGCACATACAAACCATTAAGGCTGGAGAAAAACACATACCAAAAAAATAGTTCTCTCTGGACTATTGGACTTCAGGCGAGTTTTTGTTTGTAGTGGTACTTTTGCATTTGATAAAAACGAGAGTATATTTTAAAAAGTGTGGAATCAGAGTATCTCAGCCACTAGATGCCAGTTAAAGACCACAAAAATATTTTGTATTCACAGACATGTGACTGTCGAAATAACTTATGGGCTTGCAGGCAGAATGTGGGGCAGGGGGCCCATTCAATCATACACGAAGCAATGCCCTCAGTCCTCTGAAAACCATAGTAGGCAATGCTGGGCACAACCTTGTAGGCTCTGACTTCCTTGGCCATAGGAGCTAGATAGACTCTGGTAATACAGAACAGGATACAGGTAACTGGCCTTCCTTAACAGAGGGGAAAGGGAAAGGAAAGAAGAAAGGAAAAAAAGAAAAAGGGAAAGAAAGCACCAGGGTCAAACGTGCCTTTAGCAGCCACACTACTGCTAAACCTCATCAATAAAGTTTTCTTAAGCATTTGCAGCTCCTTCAGGAGGACAGCACCTTTGCATGAGTGCAATTCCAAGCAGGCACCGAAGTGGCAGCAGTGCTCGCTGTGCAGCAGTGGTTTCTCTGTGTCTCTGCTTGGTCTCTTCAGTCTCTCCATCTTCCTCTTGGCTATATGGCCACCACATAGTAACAAAGCAAGGGCCTGGCAGAGGGATTTCCAAGGCCCCACCCTTCCCACATTCCTTAGGAGTATCTCCAGGCTTTCTTCAACTCAGAAATGTAGCGTTTTCCACCTGGACCCGACCCATTCTGACAAGTACTAGTTAGCATGGATCGTGCTGACTTCATAGACTGTGGATTAGGCTTAGTCACGATTGCCCAGCCATGTTCACAAATGCTCTAGTGTGAAAGAGGATGAAGTACACGAGAGAAAATGCCTACCTGTTGAGAGGCAGGCAAGATTGTTCTAGACGCCCAGGTGAGAGCAGGTGGCCCAGAAGCAGGATGCGGCTGCATCAGTTCTACAGTCACAGCTAACAGCTCCAGACCTTGTCCTTCTCAGAGGTTCATCTTACACAGTGCCGATGCAGTGACTGGTTAACATCAACTGTGCTCTACGTTCACTGCTCAAATGCTCACATGTCATTCCTTAACCATCCTCAAAAATCATACCTCACTATGGGGAAATCCAGGAAACAGGGACATTTACGGTAGACTGATGAAATGATTTAATCACAGGAACAAGCACAATTAGATCTCTGATCCTAAGTCTAATTAATTTATTTCCCGTTACTCGGGAAGTGACAAGCATGGCTTGTCACTATCACAGTATTCTGCCTGACTCTCTGACAGCTGAAGCAGGCAGCTGAGCTTTGTCACTGAAGACAAAGACATCATTGAAGAGTGATCATTACAGCACAATGTCCTTCAAGTTCTCCATCCTGTGCTCTCGGCTAAACCACCTTTAGATGTGATACCTCTGTTGAGAAACACTCAGAGCACTTGCAAATCAGCTAGACCCTCCCACCATGACCCATAATCTTAAAGGGCTTGTACGTTCAAAGCTTTCCAACCAGCTATTGATTTGTTAAGCTATACATAAAGAAATGTTATCCTTGGTGACCATGTTGGTTTGAATAAAGGCAAACAAACTGTTAAGAGTCAGACATAAACTGAAAAGCTGTGGACACAAAATACTTAAATTTAATGGTAACATCAATCTCGACTCTGGACATTTCTGTACTTAATATCAACAATTACATATTCTGATAATGAATTTTTCTAAGGGTTTCTTTAATTACAGGGGTAAGAAACAGACTATAAAAGAGTGGAAGCAGGGCAGAAAATAAAACTGTGCCCTGCTATACATACCATTAGAAACTCTGAGCACCAAAATTTAGTTCTCCAAAGTTTAATTTGACTTTATCCACCTATATTTGGTTTTGTTTAAATAGAGTAACAGGGTGTGTTGTATGTAGAATGCTTTACTTAAAAAATAAAATCTGACACACTTTTCAGTGCTTTTCATTTTGAGAAAACTTTGTGCCTCTTGCTTCCCTTACATAGGTAGCCTATAGCCAGGTAGTGGTGGCACACAGCTTTAATCACAACACTTGGGGAAGCAGAAGCAGGCGGCTCTCTTGTAAGTTCAAGGCCAGCTAAGGTGAAAACAAAAAAACCCTGTCTCAAAAACCAACCCTCCCTCCAACAAAACAACCAACCAACCAACCCTTGGGTAGACTATAATAAAAAAAAGTCCCTCCTGTAACAACTACTGAGCACGGAGAGAAACCAGTGTTCTGCAGGCCACTAATTCTGCTGCAAACAAAAGCACACACTTAGTGCTCTAAAATGCCCCAAGAGACAAGAGCTTGACTAAAAATTGAGAATGAGGTTGGGCACGGTGACACACAACTTTAATCCAGCACTCAGGAAACAGAGGCAGACAGACAGATCTCTTGTGAGCTCTATGCCAGCAAGGTCTACAAAGAAAGTTCCAGGACAGTCAGAGCTGTCGCACAGATAAGTCCTCTCTCGAAAACCAAAACAAAACAAAAGTTGAAATGAACAAAGTTGAGTTCTTGGGCAAAACCCCTTTTTCTTTTAAACAGAAAGTGGCAAGCTAGACATTCCTATTAAAATACTTTATTCCAAGGGCCTTCACCTTTCCCCTGCAGCCCAAACACTCTTATACAAGTAAGTACTTGAGTCATGTGCATGAACATGGTATTTACATGACGCAGTATGGTTAAATGCTGATAATAACAAGCCAACAGAAACAAGATCTCCTGTGAAAACAACATACCATTTAGCGGCAGAGGGAATACACCTCCAGCTGCTGTTCAACAAGCATGGCTTCATAGACTGCTGTTAGGCAACCAGCTGAAGACTGCCAATTTGCTGCCACCAAACACACAGGTAGCACTAGAATCTCAGGGAGTTCTCTACCAAACCAGCCATGTAATGACGAAAACTAGCATCTGCACACGCAGAGGCTGCTGGTGCAAACGGAGCACACCACACTGCCACGCACCCGATCCTCATGGGTACATTCCTGAATGCTCCCAGCAGACACCTGTGGCATTTGCCTCCAGCTACCCAGACTTTATGGTATCTCGTGGTTGTCAATCTTCTTCTTGGCACTGCCAGTGGCTGCTTAGTAAGTAATGTCTGGGTTTTTTCCATGTTCACATGCACAAGGTGCACTCTAAGACCTCCAGACCAACGGATGAATCTGTGGACAATGCCCTCACAATGTCCTTTCTGGATCATGTGTTCAGAAGCACCTTTGCTTTCCTCTAGATCACATCTCTTTCCAATTTTAGAACTTTTAAAAGTAATTAACAGTATTATGAGGCAGAGAGGGACAAAAACAAACAAAACAAAATAACCTCAAATTCTATTCACATTGTTAACTATTATGGTAACAATCAACTCCCAAACTTCCTGAAGAAGCAAGCTTTGTCTGTTACTGATTTACCCCTGAACATCTATATGAATTTGGTCTCAATGATCTTGCTTTCTGCTAGTACGTTTAAGAATGCAAACCCTGTAGTCCTAATATGTACAAAGCAGCATAAACATTTTTTTTCATTAAGAGGATTTTTACAAATACTCACTGAAGACTTTTAGATTCCTGTATGTGAAGTTCTACATTTTAGAAAGTCTTGATTTTGACAGAAAACATTCCGTCAAAAATGAAGCTGGAGCCCATGAACTGATGGGAAGGAGAAAGACACATAACTTTTTACTATTCTGTGTATGGTTAAGTAGGCAAAGGTGAAGGTCGGAGGACAACTTTGCAGCCACTTCTCTTCCTCCCTTCACGTGGGTTCCAGGGATCAAGCTCAGGTATAGAGGTCTGCCCAGGAAGGACTTTTACCTACTGAATCCTCTTGCCCCACTCCCACAAGTACATACCGACTGCTAATGCAGTCTTCACCCTACCTCTTGGCCATGTGTGCCACTAAAGAATGACTGCACGGGATGACGTCAGCCTGCCATCCGTTCACACTTCTGCTTCCTGTACCAAAGGAACTCAATTTACTTTGAGGAGGAAGAGTGATGTCCAGGCATGAAGAGCTTAATGGTTCTCCGTGCTTTGCCACTTCATACACACAGCAGAGAACCAGTACCACAGCAGGCTAGCCAACAAACAGACGTTCCTAAGGTTGGGAGGCACTCCAGTCAGGTTACCTCATGGGCTGGTGCAGCAAGAACTTTAACGAGTGGTTTTTAGACTGTTTTTTTTTTAATAGTTAGATGCTATAGCAATTTTAATAGTAAACCTGTTTTACTTCCAATAAAGATGTTCACCTCATTAATGTCTGGGCTGTTCGATGCTGAACAGGGTTGTGTACTCAGCTTCTGGGTTCTTTTTCTCAGACAGGAAGTTATGGCTCAACCAGAAGCTTCTCAATTATTTCACGTTGATCATGTAACTCTAAGATTAGGTCTCTAGTACTTTTCAAGGAGGCCTTAAAAAACAACACAACACACACAGTTATGTGGTGTTAAGTATATTTACACGATAAACTTGAACTTCATTATTTTTGTTTAAAACATAAACGTTGCCTATTATCACTAATTTGCCACAGGCAAACTGGAATTAAAGCATGTAACTAGTACTGTGCAGTGTTTTGGGTAAGCAGGGCCAATCTATCTGAGAAAGGGACAGGAAAAGCTCATGTGTATCACTTAAAATTTAAAAAAAAAAAAAAAAAAAAGATATATCCTTAAGACTATACCCGCATACATACAAAAATCCTTTTTTTTTTTGTATTCACATTAATTAGACAATAGATACCCAAATGTAATTATCTCAGAAAGACCACCTTACACCAAAATCAAAACAAACCGGGTCCCATAATGACATGGTAAATAACTCAAATGTTTCTCTTTAATGCTAGGATTTGTGTCCACCTTCCTTCCAAGGGCGACAGGACTGTTAACACAGAGAGCAAAGGCAGGAAGTGAATGCACAGAGACACACACACAGATCTGTATAAAATGCACCAGGAATCACAGAACATGTAAGCAACATTTTCTTAGGCAGAACTATTTCTTTAATACATTAAATAGATTGAAATATATTTGGTGTGGACAGGAAATAAGTATTTCACAATTTTAACTGGAAACCAGCTGTAATAAAGCCTCAGCTCATTGTTTAATTAAAACACACACACACACACACACACACACACACACACACACACACACACCAATGTCTGACAATCACTGAGAGAAGGCTTACAAATAACACACTTAGTATCTCCATCACAGTGCATAGCATCAGCCACTGAGGACTACCGGAGAGCAGGAACAGGGCTTATGTCTGCCAAACAGCATTATGAAGTCCATGGCATTTTAGAAAAACCCTTGGCTCCTGAGCTCAGTCTAGCTGGTAAGCACCTTGAGAGTGGGATATAAGACTTGAGAGCAAATGGTTCCAACTCTACGGGGACACTGATTCCTTTACCTGCTTCTGGATGACACATTTAATAATTTTAAAACAGCATCCACCAAAAAGAAACACAGTATCACATTCTGGCTTCTTGAGAAGGACAGACTGGGAAAGAGACCAATGCATTAAAGACCATGTTTTCCCTTGTAAGAGAAGGCATCTATAATTTCACACTGTTTCTGTTACAAGAACTCCTAAGGACACACAATGTATTCACACCTACACAGATCACCTTATCTTGTCGCCTCTTCTCATTACAGACTCAACTCCATGTACTCAACTCACAACTTGCTCCTTGTGTCATTGTAAATCTTAGGTTACATCCATAGTAATGAATGATTACAGAACACACAGGTAAGTCCTAAATTTATTGACAGCCACGGGCTAACCCAACACAGTATCAACTATGACGCCATTAGTGTGACAGTAAGTCCTGAGGACACCTCAGGAGCACAACTCTTCCCAGGACCTCTGGGACTCACTTTGGTTAGCACTTAGCATTGGACATCTGGACATCCGGGACACTTGTCCCAGGCATGGCAGGGAACTGGTCACCTTCCCTTAACATGTGCAGAGAAAAGAATTTCCGAGTACATAAGGCTTCTTAAGAACATTGGACTTTTAGCTCTTGCTAAAGGCTACTTCCCCCAAACTGGCTGAAGAGATAGAAGCCCGGAAATACCTTAAGGTTAGTTAACTGAGACCAAGTACATTTAAACCCACTTTCTAACAAGACTTCCCAAGTCTCCTGCTCCCACCAGTTACATAGCATCTTACCATGTATTGAGATTTTCTAAGCTAAATGAATATTCCAGTTTTGTTTATCTTTTATATCCCATTAAGTGTGAAAACCTCCAACACCAACTACTCTCACATTCTTATTTTATATATGAAGACAGTCAAGCTTGAAGGTATTTGCACAAGTCCAGGGTCACACTATTGGTACTTTCTCCCAGGAAGGTCGGTCTGGAGGCAGGAGGCAGCAGCACTCTCTGGTGCTTTTAGACTTGGCTCCCGAGGAAGCTGCAGACTTAGCCAGTCACTGTGGATTTTCTTGGTTTAGCCCACCTAGAAAGTTGTGAATGTCACAGATCACTGCCACCAACAGGGTTAAATGCCTTATATTACAGTCAATAAAAGCGTAAAAGAGGCTGAAGGTAAAGCTGGTCTGATGTGTGCCCACCTCGAGTTCTGCATTTTACCAAGACACAGGCTGGCTCAGTAAGTACACATACCGAGTGGCTATGTTCAGAGGCCAGAGGTTGGGAAACAATTCTCATGTTTTAAACCAATCTCTGTAAAGTACCCCTACAAGCCAATAATCCACTATCCTTCTGAAGTAGGGACTACTGTCACCAGCTAGGCACGGCCCTCCAATGCATGTTTCTCCTCACTGCAGCACGTCACCAATGTTGACACTGATGGTGGCTGGACACTTCCTTAGAAATTCTCCCCAGGAAGACAGACTTCCATCCTCACAGACAAATGTTCCCCAAAGCCAACCCTATGCCACAACACTGTGAAGGGCACGACTTAATAGCCTTAGAAACATAAAGTTGCTTAGTGATTAACACTGTAACCAGCCAGGAACCTTAAAGCCACAGAGAGAAAAGGGAATGAAAGGCTGGTTTAGAAGCAGACTAATTGGAGTGCTTTCCATTACTCTAAAGCTGTATATCTGTTCTTATATTGTGTATTTGGTTGTTTAAAAATTACTTCAAGTCAAAAACAAGGAACAAATTCTTACCTTCCATCCCAAAATAGCAAACCAGCAATCATCCCCTCTCCCAAGGGATCCTACATGTGTGAAATTTAGGGTCCATTCGAAGACTCAGAAGCTAGCCATGAACACTTAGGTTAGTATACAAAGGCCCCAAGAAGTCTTGGAAAATCATTTCTGTTATCACAGCCAAGACAGGCCTGAGCTATCTTCATTTAAGGTAGCATTAGGTGTGGGAGTCTGACCTCATGGAGGTACTTCCAGGGTCTCTTAAGTGGCAATCTCATGGGGATACACAAATGAAGAACAGACAGACTTTCAAAAGTTAACCCTGAGCACTGGGTGTACAGTTTAGGGACGAGGTATATGGAAAGCTTTACTGGTGGTAACTGATTTCTTATGATTTTCACCACAGTGCCTAAAACATCAGCATACCAGTTGAATAGCCAAATTAGGACTGTAATTTCATTTTAAATATACTGATTGTGTCATGAGAAGAAAATGTCTACAAACAAATGTCTTTACTGAGATCTGAGATTTAAACAATGTATCTTTCATCACTGTTAAGATAATCTCACTGTTTTCTGAGGGTACATGTGTATATACATTTACACACACACACACACACACACTAAAACTAAGATGTTTGAGGCAACTCTCATGTATAGTTATAATGTCCAAGGTAAAAGTCTCTATTCAAGAATTAACACAAACATGAGGCCAGTTCTTATCGCAAAAGCACTCATGAGATTAACTCAGCATTTTCTGGCTGCAAGTATTTAAACACATAAACTATATTCCAAGAAATAACTTGTTCCTCAATCTCCTTGGACAAAAGGTAGTCTGAACAAGTAAAATAATCCAGCAGGCTGGAAAATAGAAATGGAGCTAATGGCAGAGTTCTATCTCTGAAGACCACATACCACCATCACTCTAACTGTACTAAATCTGACACTTTACAACAGTGGTTTTCAACCTGTGGATTGCAACCCCTTGGGAAAGGGGACAAAGATATTTACATTACGATTCATAACAGTAGTAAAATTACAGTAATGAAGTAGCAACAAAATAATTTTATGGTTGGGGGTCAGACAACATGAGGAACTACACTAAAGGGTCACAGCATTGGGAAGGTTGAGAACCACTGCTCTAGACTGTCCCCAAACTGTGATGGAGATGCTGCTACAATCTAAATCATAATAAATAACATTGACAGTTTGCTACTTGTCAGTCACAAGAACATGTTAACGGGGCAAAATTCCAGAGTCACTTGTAAGATTCCAACAGGGGACCAGAACAACCAACACTAGCTTGCCTGTGGAGAAATGCACACCACTAAGGGAAGAATACAGAATACATACAAAGAAAACCGACCTGATGGACAGGAGAGGGGAAGGTGCAAGGAAGCCTGTGGTTTATCAAAGTGCTCACGCAAAAGCATGACAAGCGACAAGTCTGATATACCAGGACACCAAAGCCTTAAGCCATAGTGGGAGGAAAGGCCCTTGGCTGCCTGTGAAGACACACTTGAGAAAGTTGTGGAGAGGTGGAACACACAGGCAAGCTGGAAGGGTCACCTTAGATTGTCTCCTGTTACTTCATACCCCACCATCAGACCAGCTACCCTCCAGGCTGCTCTTCGAAGAGGTAGAGAAGGCAAACGGGCATCTACTTCCTTTGATCTTGACTAGCAAAAGCCTACTAACCTGACTGTTGCTACTTGGAGTCTTAGTCTGGATGAACTGACAACAAAGGCTTGATGAAGGTGAAATTAAAGAAACAAAGGGGGAACTCTGACAGCTTAATAGACAAATGAACTACATTAAACTGCATTGTTTAAGGTAAAGACACTAGATACTAAACAATCTGCATATATATACATACACATATGTATGTGTATGTATATGTGTGTGTGTATGTGTGTGCGTGCATATACATACATACATATATACATACATATATATATATATATATATACACACATATATATATATCAGACAAAAGTACAGAATTAGAGGATTCAGCTCTAAAGGAAACACACGCAAATTCCTTCTGGCAAAGTGACAGGCCCTGAAAGCAAAAGGAACTCTCACAGGACTAAGCCCAACTACCTCCAGGGCCAGGACATGGTCCCAGAATCACAGTGGCTGGGTAAACAACAGGCAGAAACTATACTGACTAAATGTATGTCAGGATGGATAGTAAGTATAACTGGTGTGGCTCACACCCTAGCAAGAAAGGGTCTTTGTGTCAGAGCCCAGTTTAGTGGCATTCCAAAGGACTGGCCTAATCCCGCTGTACGCTCCAATCTGGCAAAAAGGCTTTCAAATTACCATTGAGACCTGAAGCTAAATAATGTGGATAACTTTAATCAACACAAATCAACCAAGAGGAGACCGTAGGAATCATTTGGAACAAAAACCATTCCTGTAAAAGAGGTAAAATCAACAAAAACTAGGCCACTGTAGACAAAGTGTGGTGTCTGCGTACAGCATGTCGGTGAAAAGCAAAGGTGACCACTGAATTCTTTCACCTGAGTTTATACTTTGACAGTCCATGCTCAGTAGTGCAGTGTTTCCCAAAGAAAACACCATTTCATACTGTACAGAAAACCTACTCCTGAACTCCAATCATGGAGCTGTGTCTCACTGTTGTCGTCACTTTAACATGTCTGATAACCTCCTGCCACTTCCAAAGGTGTCCTCTGCCCCAGAACTGTCCCGACAGCTCAAGTTTTCCAGACTGTAGAAACTTCCAGTGAGGGGCAGTTTATGTACAGTGACAATCTCCAGCAGGCTCAACAGCAATAATGCACAGGACACTTGCTCAACCACAGGATGGGCAGAAGGGAAGCAGTGCTAACCAATATGCAGAAACAAGTCCAGAAGCCAGCAGCAGGTGTTCAGACTGGTGAGCATTTACATAAAGAGAGTTGTTAAAGTGGCACTGACCTGGTGTAAGTGGTACAACGAAGTCTGAGGGATAGGTTACAGTGAGATGACAGAAGCAGCCTGCACAAAGCCATCCCACCTTCAACAGGTTCTAAACTGAACAGCCATTGTCATCATCACGTGTGGGTGTGTGCACAATTACGATACCTGACAGTGAGTCTCTGAGCCTGAGCCTTTGGGTGTGATGCTGTCTCAGCAGTGTTAAAGTGCCCTTGGCTCTTCACATGGCTTTCTCCTTCTAGGTCAGGTTTTAGTTTAAGCATCGCTCTCCAGATGCCTTCCCAATGTCCTACCAAAAGCACCCTCTCTGCCATTCTCTAGACATAACCCTGTTTACCTCCTGCACAGACCCTTGAGTATAAGTTAAACCAACTGCTGTCTTAACAAACTCAGAGACTACAACTATCTTGTTCACCTTCACCCAAAGATTAAGGAAGTTCATGGCACATTAACAGGTGAACAATAAATATTTGAATAAAAAATTATTATACCAAATTTACATGAACACAACACACACATACACACAAATATAAGAAAATGAGAAATATCAAATAGAAAACAACTAAATGTTGAAAAGCATCAAAAATGATTACTGTACATACATGTGACTATGGTCTCAAAGAGTAAGTACCAAAGGTATTTGTCTGCAAAAATAGGAAAGTTTACAAAAAGGAGACCAGGAAGTACT
The DNA here is from genome assembly GCA_030674055.1 of Rhabdomys pumilio. NCBI lineage: Eukaryota > Metazoa > Chordata > Mammalia > Rodentia > Muridae > Rhabdomys > Rhabdomys pumilio. Next base: position 12,752,637 of record JANHMN010000013.1, read on the forward strand.
TTCCATTTGTGGAGTTGCAAACAAGGAGGGAGTCAACACTGGACATGACTGCTGTGTGCTGCAGAACGGAGGAGGACCAACAGGACAGCTGGGGTCTCCTTCTTTCAGAGCAGAAAGGGCAGTAAACCACACACCCAGGATTAGGCAAGGAGAGCTAATCCAGAGCTAACTGTGGGCTAGAAATCTTGCTAAACAGATTAGCTCACAATATTTAAAAAATTGAAAACTAGGTAAAATAACATTCTATTTATAAATTACATACAATACACTTCAAAAACAGATGGCCCTATCTACTGACGATGCCTCAGCATCTAACACTTACAAAAGGTCTGCTCTGTAATACAACCTGGTAGTAAAGTGAAACAAGGCCCAAAGGTTGGCTGCCTTTACAGAAAGTACTTTATTATTAAGACTGGCTATGGAAGAAGGAAACATACTGAGATGATTCTAGAATAGCCCTGAAAATAATTATACTGCCACCTGTGCATGTTTGAGACACAAGTTAATCAACAGAAGAACTGGTTATACACATCAGTTATCATCTGCTGACGTCTGGTTATAAGACAAAAGGACTTACTGTCCATACAAACCTTTACTGGACTCAGAATTAACTAACCCAGAAGCCATCAGTGCAACTATTTACCGCAATGACATTATGCTGTCCTGCTCTGTATCAGAACAGAATTGGGATGAAGAGCCTGGAAGTTTCCAGTAAGGTTTCCTTCTAATGCAACTCAGCAGAAAACGATCACAAAAGAAAGACTGCTAAGATTCACTGGACACATTAAGGTCAAGGACTTCCAAGTTAATCCACTTGTCTTCCCCCAAGAGTTTGTTTATTTTTGGTAAAAGGCAGAAAAATTAGTTTCTACAAGGAAAATCTGCTTCTAAATGATAATTTGAAAATCTTGATATATATATATTATATATTAAAAAAGACACAAAAATAACGGAGAAGTGGGAATAACAGATTAGGTACTGTAATTTTATAAAGGCTTGCCTAGACCAAGAAGCAGCACACACACCTTTTATGCAAACTAAGAATGTATACAAACAGCATAGTACTGCAATACTGGGTCTGGACACATAACCTGTACACAACTACTACTGTTATTAAGAACCTTTGGGACACTGTCTCCTGCCCAACCAGACATCATCAAGTCTTTAAGTCTCCTTTTCCCCTCTGGGGAGGGCATTTCTAGACACTAATTTCCCATCTAATATTCAAATATAGGAAACAGATTCCACAAGGTGCTTTAACTGATGAGACCTCAAGTGCTGTTTTCGCTCTGGAATTTTTGGATAGCAAACAGTCCACGGGATCATACATGAATACTACGACGGAAGAGTTGTTACGTGAAGTCTCTGATGAGCTCAGCTGGTGACGGACTTTACGACATGCTTGAGCATCGCACTGACGGGGAGCCCATCTGAGTTAATACTTTGTCCAACCACTGCAGAGGGCCGTTCAGATGAAGTTCAATCCAGCAGGGAGTACTTGTTACTGTCTGCCTCCTGTTTGAAAGAACACAAAAAACAATTAGGAAATTAAAGGACTGTATATAATAAAATCTATTTTTTAGAGTAATTATTAGTTTTGCATGTAGGTAATCTTAAAATGGTTGATTTTTACTGCTAAAATAAACTAATAAGTTTTGTTGTCCTTTTTCAAAATTTTATTCATGTGTGGTACATATGTATGTTTACAGGTTCACGCAGAAGCCAGAAAAGAGGTGGTACCTTCCTCAACTTTACCTTGTTTGCTCGAGTCAGGGTCACTCACTGAACTTGAAGCTCCCTATTCTAGCCAGACTGACTGGCTAGCCAGCAAGCTCCTAGAATCCATCTGCCTCAGCCTTAGTTCCTCAGTCCCAGCACCCCTATCTCCACCCCATGCTGGTGTGGACACAGCCATGTCTGGTTCTTGTGGGTGCTAGAGCTGCACACTCAAGTCTTTGCTTTTTTTGTTTATTTTTTGTTTATTTTTTTTCAGAACCAAGGACCAAACCCAGGGTCCTCTGGGTTCTACCACTGACCTAAATCCCCAAGCCCACACTCAAGTCTTTATACTTGCCAATTTTTGAGTTCTACCAACTGAGCAATTTCCCCAGAATTCCATCTTTTTGAAAGATTTACAAAAGCATCCTTTTCTTATGAAGTTAAATTAGTCTACTGATACTATTATTTAACTATCACCTCAAATAAGACACCAATGAGAGAAAATTTAGGTACTACTTAAATAATGAGGCCATAAGGAGAGACAAACCTAGGAAAGATTGCCCCAAGGAAACTGACACATATGGTCATCCTACTTTTACATACATCAATGAAACCTAACTGGAACAAGGTTCAAATTTAAAGTCTGCTGACCTTGCTAAATCCTTGCCACACAATGTAAACACTTAAAGCTAAAATTTCTCTAAGACACACAACAAGCAACATTTTTGTCAGTAACATCCCTCAGGCTTCTAGATTAAAAAGCAAAATTAACCCGTTCTAGTGCTTTAACAGGGGCACTGCCTATTCCCTGGATCACAGAACATTCTGTTAGTCTACTCTCAGGCACTGGACTCAGCTCTATCTTATTTGCCACACAGAGTTAGTTAGTCAATACATTTATTTTTGCTTCTTCAACATGATATACTTCAATCATGACAAAAGGCCATTATCAGCTCTCCATCCACCTCTAAGCAATTTATGCCCAATAGCATTTAGGGACACCCAACAGGCTGATGGCTCAGCAGGTAAAAGTATGCAATGCTCTTTTTAGAGGACCAAGTTTAATTACCAGGACCCACATCTGGCAACTCATAAACACCTGTAACTCCAGCTCTTGGGGATCTATAACCCTCTTCTGGATTTCACAGGCATTGCCATTCACAAAAGGACAGATCCACATATCCACATGATACACACATCATTAAAAGCACTGTAGGGGAAGCTTAGTGTCCAAGTATATATGCAGAGCTCTTTATCACATGGTACCATCCCAGTAGATGCCTCGATTTTCAGTGTGCTCTAGCCAACTCCCAAGTACAGACGCCTGATTTTCTATGCAGTAGAATTTCTGCCATGCTTGCATGTGTAGCAGGCTGGGAGATACAGAGGGGGACTACACTCAGCCGTTCTCAACTCAACTGTTCAGTCTTACTTTTATCCCACTTCTAATCAAAGGGCTACTCTGCTGCCAGACTGACAATTTCCACACTCCTTTTCCTATCTCCTGAAACCCTACATGCATCTTCTAGAACCTAGATCATGTGCCATTCCATCAGAAAGCGTCCCTTGGGTACAAAGTAGACACCTCTGGTTTTATAAAATGTGTGTTTACATACAATTTAGTCTTCTGTTCTATAATACTATAATTTCAAGTTTCTTATCTGCAGGCCCCAATTTTCACTATGTCTCAGCCTCGTGTAATTCATGCATGGCCATGAACTCCTAGACATACCACAACACTTGGCTTATGTGTTTCTGAAGATGAAATCCAGCACCTCACACAGGACACACAAGCATTCCACCCACTGAGTTACATACTTAGTCCTCTTTCTTTTATTATTACATATAAAGATCAGTTGAAAACAGACATAAAGGAACTACAGAAGATGCAAAGAAGGGAATAAAAACCACCACAGCGTAGAGACCAGAAACTTGAGCGTGGGGTTCCTACCGGTATTCTGCTCCCCACCCCTTCACGAAACTCATTCTTATGGTGCACATCCGTGTCAGCTGATAAACGGCTTCAAAGCCCTGGTTAACAGACTGAGCCAGAAGAGCGGCAAACTCCTGGTTGTTGAAGATCTTCAAGTTACAGCCTGGAATCGAGAGACAGCAAAACATACTATTGTCACTATCAGAAAATAATTTTAAAAAGGTTTATGTTTTAAGAAAGAGCATGCAAACCAGCTCCTGACTCCTAAAGCCACTAGCCCCTAGCAAAGCTAGGGAAGCAAATGACAGGAGGGTTATTACAAGGTTGAGTGCATACCTGGTGGGATCTTACACACTGTCGCAGGGTGCCAGCCGTATCTCTGGTTACAGTTGGGGCTCTGCACAAAGATTGCACTATCACTTAGGCACTCGGCAAATACTTCCCCACCTATGTAATACAAGCGCACTCCCCTTCCTAAAACAAAGCACAGGTGGTTAGCTTTAGAACTGCTCTCTTCCGTGTTCTGCGCATCATCCACAACAAATTCTAAAATATTTTCATGGCTTTTGCTCACAGCAATGCTTTCTTGAACTGTAATTCTAAAATATACCACAGCATCTTTCTCAAGAATTTTTAACAATTTTGACTTTTTAAAGTCATGCTCATAAAAATATTTCAACAATAAAGTATATACTCGTGAAACGGTTGCATACAAATTACCTGTTATTTTAAAAGTCACTTAAAACTTGAGTTAATTTTGAGTAAATTAACTAACATCTGGGCAAATTTTCTTTAAGGAGCCCACTAAGAAAAGATTAAAAAAAAAAAAAAAATCAATCGTGTCCACCTTGCTATGTAGCCACCTATTTTGTAGTGCAATCACATGATAGGTTAAGATGGAGCTGAAGTAGCCACACATCTGCTTCTGTTACGAGGCAGAAGGAACTCCAGTCAGCCACACAGCAAGCCACAGGTAGAGGATAAACGAAGACACTGCCATCCTGCTGTCTTAGGACTACATGAAACATCAATCACGCATTTAGCTTTGAGTAAAAGGGGAGGTTCAAGCCCGAGGGCAGTGTGCTTGTGCATCTGAGTCCTGGAAACCCAGCACAGGGATGGGTGAGTGGGAGACAGAGCAATTAAGTACAAAAGTAGACAATTCCCTGACCAAATCACATGATAAATTGGCAAGTTTTTAAAAAAAAGAAATGTAAAAGATAATCTAAAATTATAGTAAACTTAAATTCAGTTGGGTGGCATGAAAAGGGGCAGAGGAACCCACTAATTTTCTTTAAAATGCAAAGGTCTCATTAAAACACAAAAACATGGGCTGGTGAGATGGCTCAGTGGTTAAGATCACTGGCTGCTCTTCCAGAGGTCCTGAGTTCGATTCCCAGCAACCACAAGGTGGCTCACAACCATCTATAATGGGATCCAATGACCTCTTCTGGTGTGTCTTAAGACAGCTACAGTGTACTCATATACATAAAAATAAATAAATCTTTTTAAAAAAACCCACAAAAACATGGACAATAAAAAATCCTATGTAAGTCAGGTGAGGGAGGCCATTCACAGCCTGTATCTGCAGTGGCATCTGGAATCCTTAGCAAGATAATCCAAAGTAACAATATTTGAGAAGCTCATACAAAGCCACCCACACATTTTCTACCTGTTATTTACAGAATCAGCATCAATTTTTGGTAATCAACATCATTTTTCATGTGAGGAAATGGTTAATCCCAACGAGGCAGAAGCCGAGGTTAAAGAAGTGATCAGATGACGACATCTGTAGTTCTACACTTATTGCTTTGCTGGTTAAAAAATACTAACCTTCCCAGACAATTTATGTATATGTGAATTATAGTCATGGACATTTACCACATTAGATATGTAAACTGAGATAAAAACTTCAAACAACAGATCTATTAATGCAAATAAGGTTTATAAAAAAAAATAATCATTTCAAACTTAAATGAGGAGCAAGTAGGAGTATTTTAGTTTGACAAGTTTCTTTAATGTCTAGCACAATAGAAGACCTGAATTCACACATCAGGTCTACACACTCATCTCTTCTAAACCCTATGTACGAAGCCTCTAGCATGCTCCATTTTCTGCCTGGGAGAAGCAGCAGGCAGCATCTCAGTATTACTGGGAAAGTAATGCTGACCTCACCAAGTGCCAGGATGCATTATGGGACTGTCAGAAGCCCCCACATTATACTTTGAAACCCCTAGATTCATTCTGATTTATATATAACATCACTAGGAGGAGGGGAATGAAGTCAGATGACTGAACATGGCCTTTTTTTTGTTTTGTTTTTTGACTAAGAGACTGAGTAAGCAGGTTATTTTTACATGTATTTACCAAAGATGTCCCACTATTAAGGAGTGCCCAATACAGATAAAGTTGAAGACAAAGTTTGCAAATTAATAATCACCAAGGTCCTATCAAAGGGTTTCACAGGTGGAGACAAGGATGGGCTTTTCCATCCAAGCTTCTGCTTGAATACTATACACTACTGTCTGTAGTATGAGTAAATTGCACTTTTTTACACAAAGAAAGTAAAACCTACCTATATGCCTTCTTGTCATTTCTACAGTGGCATTTCGGTTAACGTTGGAGAGCAAGCCTAAGCAGAACCTCTCTGAATTGGATGGATCTGTGAAGCCGTCTACAGTGAGTGAGGGCTGTGAGGCATGGAAGGTCTCGCCAACCCTCTGGTTTAGTTCATAATACGCAATTGAACACCAGAACGCAGGTTCCGAGTAAGTGACTGGCTGCAAATCTGAAGCAGGAGAAGAGATATTGCATAAACAACAGGAGATGCTGAACACCGAGGACACACTGCGCACCACAGCCAGCCAGAGGCTGACAAGTCGCTGGGACATCTGTGCTAGTTTCCATAGGGCAGACCAGAGTTTCAGTGTTTTTCATATACAACTTTTATTTCCATTGATCATACTAGATACACAGTTTTTTAAAACTTCCCCATCTCATAAAGTTAATTTATGCTGGATTATTTATCCGTTTTAAATAATAACAACAGAGATAATAGGTTGCCCTACTGTACTTGGGTGCATATCTAAAATGCACTGTGAAGGTAATTTTGGACAGAACAAAATATATAGAGTTGAGTACACAGAAGAGATCCTAAAATGGGAGAAGACTCAAAGCTTTTCCCTAACATCTGACTATCGTCATACATGGAAGAAACAGTGAAAGACAAAACTACGGCACCAAAAGATGACTTACTAACAGAAAATAAGGACTGTGCTGGTTTGAATATGCTCAGCCCAGGGAGTGGCACTATTAAAGGGTGTGGCCCTATTAGAGTAGGCGTGTCACTGTGGGCGTGGGCTTTAAGACCCTCAGCCTAGCTGCCTGGAAGTCAGTATTCTGCCAGCAGCCTTCAGATGAAGATGTAGAACTATCAGCTCCTCCTGCACCATGCCTGCCTAGATGCTGCCATGCTCCCACCTTGATGATAATGGACTGAACCTCTGAATCTGTAAGCCAGCCCCAATTAAATGTTGTCCTTATAAGAAGATTTCTTGGTCATGGTGTCTGCTCACAGCAATGAAAACCCTGACTAAGATAAAAACCATGTGCAATTAACTTTGTTAATTTTTACTGAGTTGTATTGAAAGGAAGATCACAAGAGAAAAAAAATTTGACCATTTTGTAAAATAAATTTCAAATATGTAGAAGCTGAAGAATATAAAACAGCAGGGGAAATGTGGGCCCAAAATAAGCAACACAAATGTGTGTGCACACATTTTTCCTGACTGCCACTGTAAAGTACATCCTAAAGAAACACCCCTCAAAAACCTTAAATTATACAACTTCATAGAGTTGTATAATTTAAGTTCTAGTGACTCAAACTGTTCATAAACTCCTAACCACCAATAAAAAGTCTTTAGTATCAACCATAGTATCAATCATTCTTAAAGACACTCGTATACACCATCTGAGTAATGTTATTTTCCTCAGACATACAAAAAGCAATTTCCAGAGAGAACTCTCCTTAAGACAGAGAGAACAGAGGAGTCCCAGCTACTTACCCAAGCTGTGATTAACAGGAGAGAGAGTCGTAGGAGACAGTTCAGCCGGAGAGCCTGAAATGGGGGAAGAAAGCCGACATTGACATTTCTCCAGAACTTACAGTCAAGTAACAATAAAATGGTTCTGACTGTTTCACCAATAATAAACACACAGACATTATTTTACTTTAACTCAGGGAGCTGCAACCCATGAGTTACAATTACAAAAGGTTAAGCACTGAATAATTTGTTTCTTTCTCATGGCATAGACTGACCTGTGTCCTTACCATCCAGGTCCCCCATCTAGAGCTCACTACTGACAGCTGTTTGTGTAGCTTTCCAGAAGTATCACAAAATACATCAGCCAATATATATCTATTTTGTGTCACTCCCTTTTCACAACCAACATTAATAGTTGTAAGCATCTGTATGAGTTATCTCAGTTAGAAACCTTCTGTGTAGCTGTTTCTCTATTGCTCGTCTACGTACCTGTATAAGCTGCAGCCTATTCATGGTCCCTAATGACAGGTGACTGTTTAAGAACCAAGTTGCAACAGATCAGTGCCAGTTTATACAGGGAAGTGCCAGGTCTAGGGGCTGGTGCCTTTCTAGTTTTAATAGATACTGGCTAAATTATCATCCAAAAGGCGGTACTAGTACACATTCCCATTAACACTCTCAAGGGCTAACTCAGATGTTCAAGGTATGACTGACAACAGATGAAAACATGGTCTACACAGTGCAGTTTTAGCTGGGATGGTGGTGCATGCCTGTAAGCCCACATCCTGGGAGGATTCACAAGATCACAAAGTCAGGAGTTTACGCTCAGCCTCAGCTACAGAGCAAGGTAGAGACCAGCATGGGTAGGCTTTTTTGAGGCAGGGTCTCTGGCTGTCCTAGGACTTACTATCTAGACCAGGCTGGCCTTGCACTCAAGAGATCCACCTGCCTCTGTCTCCTGAGTGCTGGCTGGGATTCAAGGTGTGTACTACTATGGCACTAATGGTCCTGTCTTAAGAGGACATTTCCATTTACACTTCTCTTAGTTTGTAATTATTTGTTTTACTTCAGTTTTGTGACTAATGTCTGCTGCTTTGCTGACTCTCTTGTCCTGATCATTTAGCTATCTTTAGGTGGCTCAGAATACAGTAAAAGTTAAAGTAATTAAGTCTCTTTACAGCCAGGGTTGCAGAGTATGTGGTCAGCTGTTTGGTGACTCGGTTCTAATTTTGATAACACAGCATTTATTGGGGCTCATGTCAGTTAAACAGAACAGCTTTGACAAGAGATACACTTGTCTGTATTATGCTAAGGGTTTTCCCACAGCAGGACACCTGGCTTTGAGCTGACACAGTAAATCAGAACTTCTCCAGCAATCTCAAATAAGACTAGTAAGAATTAGTAAACACAGGAGGACAGATACGAGGGTCTGAGACCAGACTTATGGCAATTTACACGGTTTATGTCATTTTCTACTCTCTAACAATTTCAGATGTATGTTCACAGCACATTTCTTAAGAGTTCAGTAGATTCTGTGAAATTTCAGCAAACAAATCTGTGAGAATTCTCTGTGAGGTTAACTTTAGTTCTTTATTGAAATTAACTTTACAAAATTCTGTTTTCCTAGAAAAATTTCCGTTTTTTTCTCATTTTGTGTAAATTTTCTCAATCTAATCCAGAAAATACAAGGCATAGATACACAAAATGAGAGGGAAAGCCACAGAATCAAAATGTAAACTACATTTGCTATAAATGTTAAACACTCTTACGACAATCACAAACAGTGAGCCCTTGAGCAGCGTCCTCTCCGAGGTCAGCTCCAGCTGCAACTGTATGTGGCAGCTCAAGAGACTCAAGTGCACCATTCACCACTACAGTAGCACAGACAACATCATGTGCACGACACAGGTAAAGCAGCAGTCACCGCAGACACGGGTGGATCAGAGAGAGAACTAGCAATCACTATTTTTTAGAAAACAAGTGTATTAAGCAATTAAAGTTTTGTTGTTGTTTTGTTTTTCCATTGTGAAAAACCCACTGGCAAACCACAACAGGTACAAATGGGAAATGTCAAAATATGCTTGGCAGGAAGAACTGAAATTCACGGTATTTCCTGCAGCAGAGATGACAACTGGAGCTGGAAGAGCTGGCTGCTTGGAAGTGTTTCCACATCTATGAACTACTCATTAGAAGTGACCAGCGAGTTTGCTGTTTGTTAATCTTCAGATGTGAAAAAAGAAAGGCTTATTTTAAATTTTAAATCAAGCAAATACAATCCTTTTTAAGAACACTGTTTTAAACAACTGATGGTTGATCACAGACTGTCCCTATTATACATGCTGCTGAGGAGTCTGGCCGACCACAGTTTTCCAGTCACATTACAGGAAGTGCCTGTCTTCACCTAAAGCATCGAGAGAATCATGTATGTCTGTAGGAGGAGTTTCTCCGAAAGAGCACTGTGTGTTTTTTACATGTCAACGCTCACTCCCAAAACGTGTCGTTCTACCAAGAGCTGACAAGCTTGTGTTGTTTGCAGTATCACTGTGTGGTGACATCTGCCAAATTAACAGCCTTAAAAGAACAACTCTTTTATAACTGTTTTTGTTTGTAAGTAGTGCATTCGTATTTTTACCCACTTTTTAATATTAATTATTGTCTTTTCTCTCACTTTTGACTTGTACATTTTAAAATCTAACCAGTCTCTAGAAACCATTTGTAAACACTTCCTCGGGTTTGGGGTATCTTTAGATATCTCTAAAGCTTCACTAAACTTCATTACAAATACAAAACAAAAAGAGCTCCATTTTTTTAAGAGTACTTTTAGGGGCACAGCATAACTGAGTATCAAGTAGAGAGAAGTCTCATATCCCTGCTCTCTGTCCATGACTCCCTACCCCAAGGGTGGATACGCTACAACCACTGAACATACTTTCATGTCTTATTATCAAGAGTCCAAAGTTTCTAACAAGGCTTACTCTTGTGTTTATTTTCTGTAGGTTTTGACGAATATATAATATACTTCCTCCATGTTTCCTCTCACATAGATCAGCCTCACTGCCCTATAACCCTTCAAGTCTTACTGTCTTCAGAAGGATGTGAGACAGCTGAGGTTATACAGTATCTACATGGCCTTTATAGATCACCGTTAGTCATTTAGAATGTACCTAAAGTTTCACCACACCCTGTCATTGCTGACATTGTCTGGATAGACTACATACACTTTTTCAACATCTTGGCTGTGTTCAAATGTTCTAAAATTATGAATCAAGCTGCTATAGGCTCCCAAGCTAACATTTTTGTGTTGAGGATGTAAGTTCACCTGAGTAAACACCAAGGAACCAGACTCTGTATTGCATGCTGAGTGTGGAGGCTGTAAGAGCCAGAGTTATAAGGAGTTGTGCTAAGGGTACAAAAGAGTGGCAATAGGCTTGCCTAGCAAGTATGAAACAGTAGAATTTTCTATCATTGTAATTAATAAATTGGTGAACAGAACTTTTTCAATCAGATAAAGAATAAAGATATTCAATTAACATCCTCCTTGACAGAGAATTATGCATGTATTTACTCTGTAATTATAAATAAATAAATGTTATTTAAAAAAACAAAACTAGTGTGTACAACATGTGTCTCAGTGCACATGGGAGGTCAGAGGACAGCTCTGCAGCTGCTTATCTCCTGCCCCTCATGTGGGTTCTGCGTACAGAACTGGCTTATAGGAAAAAAATGACAGGTTATTTTCTAGTTCTTTAACTTTAAAAGTACAGCGTGACCTGTACTGCATCCTAGCACAAGCCTATAATGCAGCAACTTGGTAGGCTCATGCAGGAGGCACCGTGAGTCTGCAACTAGTCTGCTGGGTTTCAGGTCATCCTGTGGATGAGGATGGCCCTTTGTGACTGTGGCCCAATCTCAAAGCTTAAAAAAAAAAAAAAAGAAGAAGAAATTAAAAAGAATACATTACCTATTATTCATAAACTATTAAATTTAAGTTGTATTAGTAATGCATTCTCAAAATCTTATTGGTTTTATATTAGCCAACAAATACTTATATAACAGTACTACAAATTGAATGACTTTAAACTATTTCCTTTCACAGGTGTCAGCAGAGCCATGTTCTCTCCCAGGTTTCAGGTCATGCCTGTAGTGTAGGAACATACCTCATGTTGTTCAGCCATTCAAAATGTGGTAGACATCTGAGTTGTTTCCATTTGGAAATGATACATATAATGTTTATAACACAAACATTCTTGTGCAAGTTTTACGTGAACTTGTTTAAATTCTCTTGGGTATAGATCTAGAAGTCAAATGATGGGACTATATAGCCATCTTATATTTAATATCTAAAGACCAACAAACTTACCTAAAATGATTATAATTGCATTCTTATCAACAATATATGAACACTCCAGTTTTTCCATAACCTCACTAATTGTTGTTATAATCATGCACTTAATACAGAAGTGTGAAGATTATCTCACTTGTGATGTTCACAACTTTATATACTACCCACTTACAAGACCACGGTAATGGCTACGACAGTGCAAAAAATACTGTTCATTAACCAATACTGAGTGTCAAGGGGACTTAACTGCAAAGCCAAGTATCATGTGTATTAACATATGTAACATGCTATTTCAATGATCATTAGATTAACATCTGTCTTTCCGTCTATAACTCTTACAGCCAGACTTCAATATTGGCCACAGAAAAGGGATCTAAAATAGGAAGAAGTCAAACAACAGAACTGATGTAAAGCCCTCCCCTCCCCTTCAATGGCAACCCAGTTAACAATAACTTAGATAGGCTAGAGGTGGTGGCTCAGACTCACGGCAAGTGGATCTGAGTTAGAGGCAGTCTGGGCCTCATACAGAGGTTCAGGCCAGTTTGGATTACTGTGATGGTTTGAGTAGCTGGGTTCCCCCACAGGCTCAAATATTTGAATGCTTAGTCTCGAGTAGCCTTATAGGAGGTTTCCCCTGTCTCTGCCTACGGATCAGCTATTGCTCCAGCACCTGTCTGCATGCTGCCATGCTCCCTCTCCACTGCGATGACAAAAGAGAAAACCTGGCTTACAAACGCTGTAAGCAAGACCTCAACTAAATGCTTTCTTTTTTTAAGAGTTGCCTTGGTTGTGATTTCTCTTCAGAGCAATAAACCAGTGACTGAGAAACTAACTAATCCTTAAGGTTGAACAGGTTGAATAAATCACCTAGACAGTGGCATCAAAGCACTCACATGGGCGCCCTTACTTGGTTTCCTTGGGTTATAGAATTTATCAATTAACAAATAGCGTAACTTTCCTAACACTGGATATAATAGCTAATTATCAGAAACTAATCAAAATTAGACCAGGAACAAGGTATTTCATGGAAACAGTTTACTGTAATTCAGACTTCACTATTAAGTTAGAAATGCGGGTCCCCCTGTTCTGTTCTCAATTCCTTTTTACAAACCTGTTACTAGGGTGATCATGGTCTTTCATGGGGTAATTAAAACTTTAAACAGCAGCATAGAATACTTGGAGAAAAAAAAAAAAAAAGGCCTTGAGAACTTTCAGGTTTTCACTTAACTCTGGTAAGAGAAACATCTACCAACTGGGCAAAGTCATACACATTCATCATGACAACACAGCCTCATCTGATAGTTCAGATACTGCCAAGATGGGAGGTTTGCATTCTGGGTACATTTCTCAACTTCTCTAAATTCAGGATGCCAACAAGCATCACTCTTGACGCAACAGTGCTCTTCCTCACACTGTGATGGGTAGCTGTTATGTGGGCATGTGCCTGCCACAGTGCATGTGTGGTGGTCAAGAGACAACTTACAGGAGCTGATTCTCTCCTTCTGCTTTGTGGGATCTGAGGACCAAATTCAGGTTGTCACAGTTGCAAACATCTTTAGCCACTGAGCCCCCACATTCAAGTTTTATCCTCACATATTCTTGATGTGCAGCTGGTGAAATCGAGTGCCGTGCTCTGAGATCACAGAAGACCAGATCCACAGCTAATTACTGAGAAGTTCGTACTTACCTGTGTCCATACTTTGGTTCAACTGTTGGTCACTTGTTTCTCCATCTTCACTGATATATCCAGGTGGTGGTGTTTCTAGAAAAGTTTAAAACAAGTCAAATATAGTTGATTTGATTTCTGCTTTTTCTCCTAGCTACCAAATACAAGCAATGAATTACTTGGAAAACCAAAAAAGTATGTATCATCATAAAAAGCAAAATTGAGTTTGCAACTGAAGCTCTAATTCACATCTTTCAAGTGAATCGACAGCACAGCTTGTAACATAATCCAGCTTTCTTGGCATATTTCTTAGACATTATTTACCACCTGGTTCATGTGTATATATTCTGAAACAACAGCCAAAAACCTAACTTCATAGATGCCTCTCATATGATTCAAAGACATTGGTGTTCTCATTAAAAACAAAACAAAAAACCTACTGGACATTAGGCATGGATGGACACACAGCTCTGATTTCAGACTATACTAATTGTATCCAGGTTATAGTAACAGGACTCAGGACTGAGCTAGCCTGGATTCTACCTGAAAAAGCTCCCACCTCCCCTGCTCAACTTCCTAACTGCTTAACAATTCTAAATGCTTAAAGCAGAAAATAGACATAAAGTAATTACTGAAAAATTAGGATTCTAACATTATTTCCAACACACTTTCTGAATCAGATGTATATACTCAAGAGGCATCTGTACAGCTGAGTGAATTTCAAAGATAATAATAAAAGCGCACATACAATCCTATCATTTGTGATTTGAAGGGAAATAAGTACAGGAGATGTTTAACAGTGTACCATTTTCAACTTTAACAGTAACTGTAAGTAATGCAGGCACATGACATAGAAAAAAACTCTGACATCAGTCAGCGGATAGAAGGGCACCCTAAACCCCAGCTTCTGGAAAGTAGAGGCAGGAGGGTCTTTGTAAATGCGAGGGTAGCCTGGTCAGCACAGTAAGGACCTATCTCAATAAAACAAGTGAATAAACAAGCAGACTGCCCCTAAATTCTCATTAGAAGTCAACGGAGCAATACGACTAATGCTAAAATTTTTAAAGTTATTTTAATATAACCAAACAATAAAAAATAAAAACAATAATTCACATCATCACATACTATTTTCAAGATTAAAACTAAGAAAATGTAAAAGCTGAGTCTGCCAATCTAAACATCAGTGCTTCAAGTTCTCAGATGAAGAAAGCTCAACTTTTTAAGACACTTTATCTCATTTATCTCTTCATCATCCTCCATAATTTACCTATGAATTGATAATAAACTATTAGCACTTAAAAAACTGTTAACAGTTCTTTCAAGGGGCTAGAGGAATATCAGAGTCAAGAGCAGGTATTATTCTTACAAAGAACCAGAATTCAGTTCCTAGCACTCACATCAAGGAACTCAGCTCCAGGGAATCCAATGCCCTCTTCTGAACTCTGTGGGCACCTGCACTCACACGCACATGGACACATAAATATATGTATAATTTTAAATAATAAAAATAAAAATTTTGAAGAAACTTATTTTGAAATGGAGCAAAAGTAAAATCTTCGGTTTTGCTGTCACTGGCAGAAAAACAATTGGTATATTTTATTTCTAATTTGCTACTTTATAAAACACTAAATAGTTAAAATTAAAAAAAAAAAAAGTCCAAACCTCTTAATATGTGAAAACTAAGCATTCTGAATAATGCTGTTGTAATTATCTAGTGTGGTCTCAGTGTACTCACACTTTAATTTGTTAGCATTATAGAGTGACAACAGGTGTCACATGAAAGATTTAAATCCTCCACTTTATAAAAAAGGCCCAATTCTCCTAAAAAAGGAAACATTTTGTTTTATGATTTTTCTCTTCCTTCATCTCACTCCACTGAACTAGGATGCTCCCATGTCCTCTTCCTTGCTAATGTCACAAAAATGTTGCACACACCATCACCTGGGGCTGGAGGGGTGGCACAGGACAGGGGTGCCCTGAACTCTAGTCTCCTGGCCTGTTGCAACAGTGCCTGCCTTTAATCCCAGGTCTCGGGAGGTAAAGACAGGTAGATCTTCCAGTCTGAGGCCAGTCTGGTCTACAGATATACAGACGAAGTTCCAGGACAAGCAGGGCTACACAGAAGAACCCTGTCTCAAAACAAACAAACTAACAAAGCAAAATAACAAAATCCTACTATTTAAAATAAAAGGAGATGAGGTAGGCAGAGACACTAAAAATCCAGAGTACAATTAATTCCTAAATTAGTTTCTGCTAGTGGAAACGCAACGAAATGGTAAGTAACAGAACAGTAGTTGTTTTTCCTGGAAAATAGTAAGACCTACAGGGTTGGTACTGAATTGTGAACTATTACTAGGCCACAGAAAACAAGAGCCGTGAGCTCGGTCAGTGGGCAGTGTCCCCTCACAGCATGGCCACCTGAGTTCAACTCCTGCCTTCGTGCAAGGATGGGAGGGGATAACTGAACCCACAAAGCTCTCCAACTCCCTCCACATGTGCACACATATTCCAAATACTCTGCAAACAAAATTTTTACAAAATTTGAGAACTATGTAGTTGAATTTGGTCATTTTTCATTAGAAGACCCAGGAGAAACATAATTAAACATCTTCTATTTTTTTCAATATGTAATCTATAAAACTAAAATGTTATATGTACTAAATATTCAATTACCTTAAGCATTACCAAATTACCCATGAAAAATTAATTACTTAGATGTCTGTTTATATTTGTTCCAGGGATGTTTTTCTTTTTTCTTCTCTTTTTGTTTTGTTGAGCCAGGTTTTCTCTGTGGAGCTCTGACTGTCCTGGAACTCACTCTTTAGACTAGGCTGGCCTTGAACTCAGAGATCCACCTACCTCTGCACCCCCAGCCCACAACACTAGGATTACAGGCTTGCGCCTCCACTGCCTGGCCAGGGATGCTTTTCTTAAACCATATACTACGCCTACACTCTGCACTTGTCTCTATCTCAGCAGCTATAATAACTTTACAAGGGCCTTTTTTCTACTTCTCATAGTACTTTGTTTAAAGCCACCACAAAAATAAAAGGTAAACTTTATAATAAAAATTGTATATAGCTTAATTTTATAAAACATTTTAATATAACAATAAAAATATTTTTATGTAATAAAAATAAAAACAAGCCATTTAATGTATTGAAAGCAAAATAACAAATCAGACTTTTCTGTCCAAAGTCAAGAGCACCCTGAAAATGAACCACATTACTAACACTTGGACATTTGTTACAAGATTGCTATGTACCTAAGTTTTAAGAGACTCTCAAGGCAAAAAGTACCTGGGATGTAATTACTCTGTGGCTCAATTCCTGCTGGGAAATTTGTGTTTTCTGGAATGGAGTGGGTGTAGTCATCCAGAGGCGGCAGTTCTGTTAGAATCTCTGTGTGCCGAGGCACTAAGACTGGAGGCAAGACTATAAGAGTTAAAGAGATCTGAGTTAGTGGCAAAGGGGGTAAGTGGAGGGGCCTTTCCTCAAAGCTCTCATAAGGGAGAAGGCAGAAGCTCACTTTTCAGTCTGGGCACACCTATCTAGTATTAGACACTAAGGAACTGACACATCTGACCATGGAGTTGACTTACATAATTTACCATTTAATTCTCCAAATTCATGCTTATTTATTTTGAGGAACGATGTGACCCTATCAATACTATACTACCACAAGAATTTATACCATTCCATTAGAAATGGTGAGGGAGCCCAGGGGTGGTAGCACAAGCCTTTAATCCCAGCACTGGAAAGACAGGCAGATTTCTGAGTTCAAGCCCAACCAGGTCTACAGAGAGAGTTCTAGACAGCCAAGGCTACACAGAGAAACCCTGTCTGAAAGGAACTGGTGAGGGAAAATGGAAAAATGTCTTCACAAAAGTGGGACTTAATTTTTTTTCTAATAGTATGATTTTTTTCTTTCTTTTTTTTTTTTTTGGTTTTAAGCCTAGTAGTTCACTAAACCAATAGTCCTACTACAAGGTTCACTAAATTACTTGTATAAAAATGCTGTCATTCAAGTGCTTCTTGAAAGCACTTAAAGAATAAAATGTTGGAAGCAGGTTGTGTTACAGACACATGGATGGCTCTCAGAAGAGCAAATCTGAGAGACTTCCTAGATATGATGCACCTGCTGTCCAACTAAGTACGCTCCCAAGACACTTCTCCCTTTTCCAAGACACTCTTTTTCATAAAAGTTTAAAAACTAAAAGAACATTTAAAACTACCAAATAATATGCTCAATTTAATGTAGCTTATTAGAATTTTATATTAAAACATCCTTGAGACACAAGGAATACTAGCCTTCAGTCAACCTTTTAGTTTAAAAACAGAAAAACAAAACCAAAAACCATCTACAGTTTTTTTCCTACCTGGTGTCTCAACTCTCTGGTAGTGGTAAGGATTTACACATACTTCATCTTTTTTCAGATTAAAAGCATATTCACAGTTTTCGATTGCCTTGAGCTCATGATGACTGTGAAGGTCCGGCCAGCGCCATAGCCGGCAATATATAACATGTGGCAACCCTTTCCGATGTGAAACCTGCAGACGGCCATCAAGAGACCTATGTGGAAGCAAGGGGAAAAAGGAGGCACTTTTAAAAGGAGTGACTAGGTGTCATCAACAGGGCTAAGTTAACACACTAAGAGGATATGAAGGAGAACAAAGCCATTGAGTCAGCTTTAGTGATACTCAGGAGAACACAACCTGGTGTGGACTGAGCAAGCAGCGGCACTTGCGCCTGTCCCCTATCAGTGTACATAGAACAACTCGCATGCACTGCAATGCAAGGGTAGCCTTGTATGGCAAGTGATCCACACAGTGTTACGTGGTTATACTTGACAACTTCATCAACGTCCATTGATAAAAAGCTAAACTCTTTCAAAGGCATTAATTCTGAAGGCAACTGGTTGTCAAAAAAGGAAGTAGTATGAGAATGACAAATATCAACAATGATGTGACAGGAACTTACTCAGACTAATGTAACTCGTCATTTAAGTGTGACTCTTGATATCTGGGGTTTATTTATGAGGCTCACACAGAAATGCAGATGGTGATGAAATGGAATGGACAAATACCAATATGCTTAAGAGAGAATGAAGTGATTTTAAAAAAATGTGACAGAAAAACAAGTTAGCCTACTGTTAACTGTGATGTAAGAGGTTCATCAAATACATACTAGTGTAAAGATGAGCTTTAGATATGATAACAAGAAATTTAAAAAAAAACTAGTTATGTATCTATTTAAAAATTAGGCCAGTAACAAATTTATCTAATATTGAACTACAATGAATATATAGTTATAAGAAGGTTTTATTCTTTATGGGACACAATAATTTAATGATCCAAAACTAAAATTGCATTGATCAAAACATCAGCTGAAACATTAACATACTTTAATACTGGCACGCAGATACTTTACATGCCATGCCTTACTCACAGTGCGTTAACATCCTAGGCAGAAGTTACACTAAACAACCCAGTCGAGATCTTCCACAGCACCCTCCCACACAGTCTCTAGGGTCCCATGGAGGGCAGAATATTCACCTGGTTTGTTCAGAGAAGCTGTAAAGGCCTGCTGTGTCCCACTGATCTACCGTGTGTGCTGTACTCAGTCCCCAAATTTCAGAGCAAGTGCTGTGCATAAATTGAAAAACAAAAAGTTGATGTGAACATGGAAGCATGGTTATTCAAAATACCATGATGCAAAGCATGGAGAATGTACAGAATACTTCCTTCACCCAGAAAATATACATGGCTTCACCCATAACGGGTCAGTACTGGCCACTATATTTTCTATATGAAGGAAGCCAATAAATGGAACATGTGACTCCAGATAAGTTATGATTATGTTTTTTATATGTGAACACCAATGCTTGCTAACCTAATGAAATCATACCTACAAACGGCCTTGCCAATTTCTATTCAAGAGTTCATCCTATGCCATCAACCTCATTAATGGGGCTTCATTTCATTATTCAGTTTAAAAAACAACAAAAAATCACTTCAATTAACAACTGTCAACTGGTACTTTTCATATAGAAAAGGTCTAGCTAAAAGCAACACTTATCATTTGGGTGTGATGGCACACACCTGTAATCTCAGCATGTGGAGGGTGGAGACAGGAGGATTAGTTCACTGCTTGCCTAAACCCAGTAAATTCAAGGCTAGCCTGGTCTATGAGATCCTGTCTCAAAAGTAATTAAACAAACCAGACACATCTACAGTTAATATTTCCAGGTTATCTGTTTGTAATACTCAAATTCCATTTATTGAAAGCTGTAATTGCTTTCGTGCCACTATTTATAAAGGGCAAAATAACATAAACTAAAGTTATTTTAATTAATACATCTTAATTTTTTTTCACACCTCTTTCTAGAACATAGTCAGATCAAAAGCAATTCGCTCTATTTCCCCTGTACTACAATCTCATTTCAAAGTAATAACTGGCCCGAGGGTAAAGTAAAGACTTTAAAACGAACCTTCAGAATGGCCCTTCTGATTGTCTTGTCTCTTGGCTATGAAGCTGTACTTTTTAAATCAGTCAAATAAAATTTTGAGACTCAATTTCACTTCTCACATATTACCAAAGTCAATGAATTTGAAGAAAAACAGAACATTTCTAATAACTTTTAAGAATAAACAACTGATTAAATTTCACATTTGCTCACCATTTTTAAGCTAGGTGGATCAATAAAGAGCAACAGGAAAGCAAGTGCAGGTTAAATACAGTCTACAGCAGCAGCTCTCACCTTCCCAATGCTGCAGCCCTCAGACACAGCTCCTTCCTCGTGCTGTGCTGACCCCAACCACAACATTATTTCCACTACTACGTCATAACTCTAAGTCTGCTACTGTTATGAATCGTACTCTATGTAAATACCAGTATTGTCTAGTGGTCTTAGGTGACCTCTATGAAAGGATGGTTTGAGGACTTCCTCAAAGGGGTTGTAACCCACAAGTTGAGAGCAGCTGTCTAGACTGATCCAGGACCCTTAAAACAGCTAGCCACCTGCAGGGCACTCCTGATTTTTAGAGTACACAGTAACTGGAATTGGGCAGTTCCTGGAAAGAACAGAGAAAGAAAGAAGAGTGGGGCAGAGGGAGAGGAAGAAAAGGGTTAAGAAAGGGAAAAGAGCACACTGGACATTTTCCTTAACTGCCCCGTGTTTTATACAGTCTCACTAAGAAAGAAAAGAAAAGAAAAGAAAAGAAAAGAAAAGAAAAGAAAAGAAAAGAAAAGAAAAGAAAAGAAGAAGAAGAGAGAGAGAGAGGAGGGAGGGAGGGGGAGGGGAGGGAGGGAGGTTGGTTGATTTACTTATTTTATGTATGTAACTACACTGCAGCTGTCTTCAGACACACAAGAAGGCCTCAGATCCCTTTACAGATGGTTGTGAGCCACCACATGGTTGCTGGGAATTGAACTCAGGACCTCTGGAAGAGCAGTCAGAGCTCTTAACCACTGAGCCATCTCTCCAGCCCCCAAGACAGTCTTTTTTTTTTTTTTTAAATAGCACATCACCATACTATGAAAAGCAAAACAGGCCAAGAAATGAGGGTAATCTAGACCTTCCTCTTGTGACTCTGAACTGAGTTGTGGCTGATTCTTTCTTTGAGAACAATATAAGGAAAATAACAGCAGATAATTGGAGGCTACTCTGTCATAGTATTAGGAAGAACATTTTCTCAGGTTCCTCTGAGAACAGGAGAACCAGAATCTAGGGCACAAAGCGTGTAAGCTGTACTCCCCTGGGCCTGAAATAAACTCAGGAATAAAGAACAATGGTGGGAAAGGGAATGATCCAGACAAAATGATGCAGACCTCACCCTGGCCACCATCATGCCACCATGCAGCTCAGCTTTCACTTGCCATAGTCCTCACACTGGAAAGACTGTTTACAAATATTAATTCTGGCTACTAAAACGTTTGCTTGTTTGTTTTATATGTAGCTCAGGCTGGCTTGAAACACAAAATGCTGCTTCAGCCTCCCAAGTGCTGGATTATGGTTATGCATCACCACACCCAGCCAGAACACTTTAAAAACAGATCTACTTTGTAACAGCACCTACTAAACAACTAGTAAGTATGTGTAATTACTAAAGAAACAACTGTAACAAAACTAAACACAAAGCACAGGGAGAGAAACATGCCCCTAATTCATAAATTTTATGATCTAGACAAGATTCTTCAAGTATATAACACATAAGAGCCACAGGAAGGCCCAGGAGAGACTGGTCCTACCAGATTGAGAAGTACATCACAAATCTGCCTGAGTTCACAAGCACACAGACACAAGAACATACTAATTCAAAGCAAACTGCTTCCAGTAAAGTCCAGGAGCTTCAATTAGGTCAGTTTTCCTCAAATCACAGCTCTGACCAACCAACTATTAAAGTACTTAAAGATAAATAGAAAGAAGCATGCAATGTGAAAGGTGGTGACTTGCAGATGAGTAATGCCACACTGGATGAGAGCTCTAGTTCAACACTTTTTACTTGAGGGCAGTCCCCAGCCTCAGGGATTCAGGACAACTGGAACACATGCATACAACTGTAGTTTAAATTGTAGTTTGTAAATGAAAGAGCCACAGGGGAGAAATCTTCAAATAACAATTACCTCTGCCCAAATCCTTGACATGGCTGTGGGGGTTGAAACCAGCACTTGGAAAGTGCAAAGATCTGAGAATGCAGCCTCTGCAACAGCAGAAGTCAAGCCTAGACCGAGAACTACTAAACTCCTGCTAAAACAAAACTCACTCTTCAGAGGGTGGGCAATGCTGTTTCACATAACTAGGAAACAACTAAAAGCCATACAATTAAAAAGTAACAGAAACAATTGGATGAGAGCTTTAAAGTAATTATTATATGTTCCTGAAATTAATAAACAGATCAGGAATCTCAACAAATGTAAACTACAGAAATGCTAAAACTGAAAAATACCAACTATGAAATAAAGAGCCCAATGACCAAATATATCAGTAAATTTATACACTAGCAGAAATGATCTAACCAAGAAGAATAAAATAAAAGACTCTCAACAAAATGAAGCCATAGTTATGTGAGCAGTTGTATAATAAATAAAAAAAAAAAAAACTGAAATAAATTACTGGCTGGGGAAAATGGCCGGAACATTTTCAAGCCTTAAAACATTCCAACTTAATAAAAAACTAAACTGAAACACCCAAGAGGCCTGGTGAACACCAAAGAATTTAAACTACCTAACGAGTTATGACAGGCACTGTCTTTCTCTTAGAACCTTTTGGTACAAATCTTTCCCAACTCTCTAGAGCACCTCTAAAGACCCTCAGGCAGACAATTCCTCTGAAGGCTCCACCCCTACTCCAGAAAAAAAAAACAGTCCTTACACTGACTAAGTACCAAGTTAGCACATGGAAGAGCCTACTCGTACTGACACCAGCGGCTCTTCTGTTAACCCCCTGTCCCCGCCTGGGGTCCCTAGTTTTCTTCCTTTAATGCTCAGTCATCTCAAGACAAAACTGAAACCACACCTTCCCTCTCTGTGGAAACTACAAACTAACAGCCATTCTTACTGCCTTTACAACCTTGTCTGCTTTATTTTGGCAGTAGTCTAGGAAGAACAAACGATTACATGCAGAGACAGAAGCACAATATCCCTTAAGAAACAATGAAAGCTGGAAGACAATGGAACATCTTTATGCAAAGAAAAGAAAAAGAACTTTTAACTCACAAGCCCATAAACAAGCAAAATAGCCTTTGCAAAGTTAAGACACAACTATGTTTTGAGGACTAAAAACTCAACCAACTTGTTTCTAGCAGACTTTGCAGAAAATAGTCAAAAGAAAATAAATACTTCAAGATTAAAAAAAAATTATAGCAGAAGAAAATTCAGTATCATGAAAAAATTAAAAGCTAAAAATGTTAATAGGTAAATATAAAAAGTGGTATTTTATTTTTTTATAATTTCTAAGAAAAGGGGGGTATAGAAAAATTTGCAACCTAAAGAACACATGAATGTAAATTTTAGACAACAGTAGATAAACAGAATTGTAAAAGCAGCTGCTTGATTACAACACTAAGGATGCTGGTATAATCTAAAGAGTAGCCAGAATTAAGATAACTAACGCCAAAAGGAAGACCAAAAATTAAAACCTCCAAAGAGACACAACAGAAGAAACACAAAGAGCCACATATAGTACTAGACAACCAAGCCCAAATGATATTTAAATCCAGGCACAGCAACAGGAATTAACATCAATATACCACTTCCAAGGAAAGAGAGTTGTCATATAAAAAACAATCCACACAAAAATGATGTATTTTAAATAAAGAACAGTTGTGAAGAACTGTGCCTACACAGCAGTGGTGAGTGAAGGAAATGGTAGCGTACTATCAGAAACAATGGCTGGCAGAACATAGAAACGGTGCAGGCAGTTTGGGAATGAGGACCAGATTTTTGCCCTTGGCCAGGAAGCTGGAAATATCCTTGGTCTTGTCCTGGCTGGAAGCCAAAAATGGTATAAGTATTTGGGGATTTACACTGATCCCTGGTCTAGTTTCTAAATAATTTTGAAACTCAAAATGTTCTTGAAGGAGAACATTACAAGGATTAACAGCTTTGGGAGACACTGATGGGACATCCTTCCTCAACCTGCCATTTTCCTATAACACTACAAAGGCAAACATCATAACTGCATCTCCTTAACAGCCCCTGAGACCCCAGTCAAATGAATGGAATGTATGTATCCCTGTATAACAACATGGCATTTCAATCTACTTCAAAGATTAGACAATACATACTATTGTCTTTTCTCTTAAGAGTTAATCCAGTTGGGTTTGTCAATCACCTGGCTGGAAGTCCACTTGAGAAAAGCTGATTTATCTGAGGACATGACAGATGAAAAAAGGGACTGGAGAGATACAGCTCAGTGATTAGTACTTGTTGCTATTACAGAATACTTAGGTTCCATTTCTGGCACCCATACAGTGGCTTACAATCAATCACCTCTAAATCAAGCTCCAGGGGATCAGACACCATCTTTCCAACTCTGTGGGCACACACATGGTACATAAAATACATGCAAGAAAAACACTCATATACATAAAACATACACACAGGGTAACATGCTTGTCATCCCAGGAAACCCTTCCTCCATCACGCAGTGCCCTGGGACCTGCGCTCTTTCCTATTACCCAGGAAAGTGTAACTTCCCCTTTCCTTTTTTCCATCTCCTTTTTCTTTCAGATACTGGCCAAAGCATGAGCATGCTTTCCTGAGATCCTTAGGGCTTGTTCACTTTCTCTGAAGCCCTTCCCCTCTTCTGCCTCCATGTGGTTGCTTGCCAAAACCCATTGCTTTCTTCAGTCTTATATAAGAGGATCTTTTCCCCCACCCTCTCCCTGGCAATTACCAGGACAGTTTTCCTGTCTCTGAAATCCTAATACAAGTGTCCTTGAGCTTCCTTCCTTCCAAGTCTATAAGTTCTTTACTAACAAAACTTAGAATCCAAGAGATAGCCTCCAAACTCCATAACAATATTATTTAAGACTAAAGATAAAATATTTAAGACAGATAATAATAAAAACAAAAAAAAACATAAGACACTAACAGTCCTGAAAATATCTAAAGTCAGATATGTTGGCTGGGGTTATAGCTAAAGGGCAGGGTGCTCTATCCTGCAGGAGGCCAGTGTTCTACTCCTACCAGGTACCATAGGAAGAAAAGGGGGTAACAAAACAGGAAGTAAAACCTGACAGATCAGTAAGAAATCAATATGGGAACAATCTCAGTAATTCTTAAAATAGACAGGACAGATACACCCTACTCACCTGCAAGTCACAGAAGACTTGTACAATGTTAACAAATTCAAGTATACACAAAAATACACAAAGTATTTAGACACACACACACCAACCACATGCTGGGGCCATAAAAAGTCAATGAACTATAGAATAACCAAGTGATTCTAAGGAAAGAAGAAATCACAAAACACATTTTACAATATTTTAAATGATAATGATACCACAATATAAAAATGTTGGAGAGGTGGGTGGGCAGTACACCTTAAAACACTTTAAAACAAGCAATTTTGAACCAGGCTTGGTAGGTAGTGCAGGCCTGTAATACCAGTTACTGAGGAGTCTTGAGGCAGGAGGATTCCAAGTTGAATACCTACCATGTCAATTTTGTGAGAAGAGGAAGGTTGGGACACAGCTTAGTGGTAGAGGTGCTTGCTTGAATGAGGGAGGGAGCTGGTCATGGGCTCAATCCCCACTACTCAAAAAGGAAGACCCTGGGTTCAATTCCCACTCATTTACAAAAAAATCAAATTGATGTTTTAAAATTTTACAGAAAATGATGTGAGACCGGCATTGAATAGCAGATCGTACTTGGTACAACAAAGAAAAGAAAAATTAAAAACAAAAACTCTAGAAAAGGAAGAAACATGAACTGCTTTATCGGGACTAACACCTACACTTTATACAGACATCCTAGGGTATCTATGAAGAGCTTGTACGACCTACTGGTGAACTGAGCAATGCTGTAGGGTATAAAAAGGAAATGATAAAATCTACTGATTCCCAATATCCCTGTCATAAATGAAGTATAAAAGGTAAAACACATAAAGATTCACCGAGACACATAAGACTTCTTTATTTCTTTAGCACCAGTCAAAAAGACAGAAACATTTTAAAAAGCTGTAAATATACACTGCTTTCTCAAGATAAAATGACTCCGTATCATGATGCCTACTTTTAACATGGTCCATGTCTTTCATGTATTCCCAATTTATTACAGTCATTATCTTTGCAAAACATTTTTGTGACACTGCAGTTGATGAAATTATTCCAAAGTATATGAAAGTGGATAGAATTCCAACGTGAGGCTGTGTGGTGAGACTGCACCCAGGGTCCTGCCTGCTAACCACACTGTACTAGTGCACTAGCAAGCACTATGCCTCTCTGCCACCCGACCCCAGCTCTCCAAGGAGTCTGAATACCAGTAAGAGCAATATACTGATGATCTCAGAAGTAAATATTCTGTTGACGGAAAGAAGCTCAGCAGTTAAGATTAGCTATTGAACGGATTCAATTACATGAAGTTCTACATGGGGCAACACACTGAAGTCAGTTCAAACACTGCTTAGCAGCAGACTCACTGGGAAGAACGGTCCAGGTAATGACAGTTCATATGGCACACTGGTGCACTCACCTGACAAACCTAATTTGTCTGAATACATGATACACATACTTCAGATATGAAAATTTTATAAGGTTAAAAAATAAGCCAGAAATGATGGCCTATGTCTGGAATCTAAGCACCTGAGACACTAATCTAAGACAAGGCCTAGATCCAGTTCAAGCCAGGCCGGGCTATATAGTAGGTTTACTATATAGTAGATTTACTCTCAAAAACAGAAGCAGGAACATCCCTTACACTAAATTTCATTTCCATACACTTAAATGATATTACAGGAAATCAAAAAGAAACTGGTGTACAATAACAAGGGGTTTGCAACTACTACAGATAGCAAAAGGAATGTATTAAAAAGGACTTGCAGTGTGAAAATAAAGTGTCCTAAAGAAACAGGTTTTGTTGTTGTTGTTTCTATTTTGTGGTACTGCAAGACTGAAAGTTTTATCATCTCTTAACAATGATAGCAATACCCTAAACACATTAACTCTACATGCACTGTTTGACTGCCTAACTTCAGGACAGTTACAAAACAGCTTAGCTTCTGAAAATTATACCAGAAGAAATGGTCTACTGACTTCTGTCTAACTAAATTTAATGCTGCATATTAATGCAATTTAGAAAGAATACTGTAATATGTTGAAATAAGATATCCTTGCATTACTATCAAGTCAGATGAACAAGCACCATTGTGTTTGCATCTAATGCAAAGCCACACAAGATCTCTGTATGGAAGAGTTTCTCTAGAACAAATTATCACATATGAATTATATAGCTTTTTGCTTCTATATTCACCATAAGGGAAAAAAAAGTTATCGAGAAAAGAAATGGAACATCTATTAACATCCTAAGGACACAAACATGACAACCATATTTGTCAGCATATGTACATACTAATTATCACTGCACACACAAAATTATTTAGTAATAAACTCGAAAGAAGTCCTTATCAAATTTCCCTATCAATTGAATTTACAGGAAGTACTCTAACTAGCACATTTACGTTTTTCCTAGGTCTACATAATGGCTCAGTAGGAGAAGTACTTGCCATAAAAATAAAAGCCTAAGCGGGGCAATGGTGGCTCACGCCTTTAATCCCAGCACTTGGGAGGCAGAGGCAGGTGGATTTCTGAGTTTGAGGCCAGCCTGGTCTACAGAGTGAGTTCCAGGACAGCCAGAGCTATAGAGAGAAACCCTGTCTCCAAAAAAAAAATAAAATAAAAAATAATAATAAAATTTTTATACACACACACACATAATATAAAAAGCCTGAGGACCTGAGTTCAATCCCTACATGCACAGGTGTCCAGTTACATAATCCTGCAAAGGTGAGACGGGAGGTAGAGACTGAAAAATCTCCTGGAAAGTCCCAAACTGCAGGTCAGGTAGCCTGGAACATGCAGCTCAGCACAGTAGACCCTGCTTCAACAAGGAGGAAGGAAAGAACTAACTCTTGAAAGTTTTCAG
This sequence comes from Rhabdomys pumilio, assembly GCA_030674055.1. Taxonomy (NCBI): domain Eukaryota; kingdom Metazoa; phylum Chordata; class Mammalia; order Rodentia; family Muridae; genus Rhabdomys; species Rhabdomys pumilio. The sequence goes on from JANHMN010000013.1 coordinate 12,780,989, forward strand.
ACATTCACACTGTGGCATCTGTGCTCACGGCACACCCACACCCACCCACCAAACAAACAAAAAAAATTAAAAGTTTTTTATTCATCCAACACCATAAGCTTACATTTGAAGCTCAATTTAAAATTCAAACCTGGCACAACTTATAAGATGTATCCCAGAAGACATATTCTATACACTAACGTTTTGTACTTCATTTCAAATATCTACAAACATGTTTATATTCATATACTTTTAATTTATGCATATATATATTATTGAAAACTAAAAAGCAACTGTTAGAACTCAGTCCAAGAAAGCACTCACTTGGCTCTGGACCTCTGTATACAAACTTGCCATACTAACATTGAAAGCCAGCAGGAAAAGTCTCAGGTTTCAGGCCAGCCTGGGCTACATAGCAAATTCAAAGCAAGCCTGAGCTACAAACAGAGGTCTTCTTCCAAAACTCTAAGGGCTAAGGATATAGGCCAGTTGTAGCATGTTTACCTAGCATGTATAAAGATCTTGGTCTTAATTTCCAGTACTAGATATAAACGGAAAAGAAAGACCAGGACAGGAGAGAAGTATTCAAGCCTTTTATCCAGCACTCACAAAGCAGATGCAGGCAGATCTGAGTTTAAAGTTGGGGAGGAAGTCCGGGAGAGATGACAAAAAGAAAAGATTAAACGAACACCAACTCTGGGCAAAAGACAACACAATCCCCAGAACTCAATAAATCTTTAAACTATTTTTACTATTCATGTTATCTGCATGGTATACAACAGTAAACAACTGTTGTTTGACTTGTTTTTTATAACCTTTGTCAAAAGAGAATGTTTCTTCTGCATATCCAAGTGGGCAAGAATATAGGATATGCCATGGAAAAATTAAAGTAGGTTGAAAACTGAGCAAATTAAGTAGGTTAATCAATTAGAACAAGCTTCACTTGAGACTCTAGCTCTTGATAAGTGATCTACTCACACAATACGGATTAATAGGAAAGAATCTGTAACTAAGAAACCATAATTATTTCTACTGATGACAAGTCAATCCTTTTGCTTCTAAGTATCTAAAAGTTTGCATTTTGGGTAACTCAGGAATCAAAGATGATCATAGTAACATAAAGCTTCCAAATTGAATATTCTACCTGCCACCACACTATACAAACGGCAAGGAAGACACAGAGACATCGAGAGGGGAGAAAGATGAGAGATGAGAGAGAGAAAAGATAGAAAAGAGAGAGAGAGAGAGAGAGAGAGAGAGAAGGAGAGAGAGAGAAAAAGAGAGAGAGAAAAAGAGAGAGAGAGAGAGAGAGAGAGAGAGAGAGAGAGAGAGAGAGAGAGAGAACGAGAACGCACATGACTGCATGCCAGCACACAGATACAGGCCAGAAGACAGCCTTGCTTGGGAGTTGTTCTCCCTGAGCTATACTGTGACACCTGCTGACACCAAAGGACAACCAGCCATTAGTTCTCTCCATTATTATTATTATTATTATTTTTTTTTTTTTTTTATTTTTTTTTTTTTTTTTTGCAACAAGACATCTCAGACAGATGTCAACAAGACTAACAGATCTTGCCACTAGCTTCTGGAGATTCTCCTGCCTCCACCTCCCACCTCCTAATGAGGCTATCTTGAGGTAGCAGACTCTGCTGCTACTGCATTGGTTTTTTGGTTTTTTTTTTTTTTTTTCAACATGACTTCTAGGGATCTGAACTCCGGTCATCAGGCTTAAGCAGCCTGAGCCACCTCTCCAGCCAAATTCACCTTATGTTTATGACAGGGTCTCTCACTGGCTTAGAACTCACCTAGCTGTCGAGGCTGGCTGTCACTTGAGTCCCGGGTTTTAGCTTTCTGCCTTCCCCAAAAAGTGCTGAGGTGATCTTAAGGCCTTATGCTTGCTTATGCCTTCTTCCCCAGTCCCCTCCATAGACTTTTCATGGTCCTTCTATGGCACCAAGAAAGGGGCTTTGGAATCTTTATCTTAACAAACTAGCAAAAGATACAGGTAAACAATGAGTAAAAAATACTAACGAAGACCAAATCTATTGCTTTAAAAAAATATCATATGCCATTTTATAGCTGGAGAAGCTACAATGTAGGCTGACACAGCAGTGCATACCTTTAGCCCAGCATGGGGAGGCAGAGGCAGCTGGATCTTTCACTGTGTGCTTCAGTCTTGGGAACTGAGCTCAGGTTGTTGAATCTTGGGCCTAATGGCAAGCACTTTACCACTAACCCACTTCCTCAATCCCCAGACATGTTTCAGTCTATTTTACAACACTTAAATGCCAACACCACACTCCAGTATTAAAAGCCCATTAACCAATACTACTGAGTGCTTCAACTAAGAAACATTGATTTATCTGTCTACTTATCATCTGGTAGCTTCAACATCTAAGGTGTGTCTTGTTTGGCCACTCCACAAGGAATAGAGACAAGTTTTCTTTCCCTGAAGTTCAGTAATTCAGGGGTGCAAGCTGGATCTGTGGTGTCTGTGATGATTCTAAGGTTAGTCACACTCTTCTACCATCAATCTCTGTTTTGGCCAGCTGGAATCAAATGGCACTCTGAGCAAGTCAAATCACTCTCTACCCTTCTTTTAAAAGACCTGTTTCTTAAATTTTCAGCAGGCTGCTATAAAGTCTGCCCCACATATGTGGTGAGCCAATCATCTTCAACACCATTTAAAGATATGTTGAGTTCCCCTGCGTAGTTCACTCCTTGCTGGGACTCTGATCTCACTTTTCAGTGCTGTGTTTGTCCAAAGCTCTGGTTTGTGGTACTTCAGGCCAGAGACAGTGGGTTCTGCACTGAAACTTTAGTTACCTTGCATAAAAGCAAAAGCTACCAGACCACTCACTGTCTTCTTCCACCTGGCAAATGCTATCTAAATGTGTCTGCTCTCCTTTCTCCACCACCTTATGTGGCTGCAGCTCCATGCAGGTCATTAAATGTCACAGGATCAGTCTGAAAGAAGACATACCCAGGCTATGCTGAATAAAAACCGATCCTTCCTTGCATTTTCCTTTGATTTCTCCTAGCAAAGCTTTAGACTGTCATAAAGATCTTCTTTTAAGAAAACTGTATTCCAGCGGGCAGTGGTGGCCCACGTCTTTAATCCCAGCACTTGGGAGGCAGAGGCAGGCGGATTTCTGAGTTTGAGGCCAGCCTGGTCTACAGAGTGAGTTCCAGGACAGCCAGGGCTACACAGAAAAACCCTGTCTCGAAAAAACAAAACAAACAAAAAAAACCCCAAAAAACAAAAAACAAACTGTATTCCTAGGTATTTTAGTTTTACAGATGCAGTTATTTTCTTATCACTTCCATTTGTCTGAGCTGGTATTTATAAAAATATTACTGGCTTCAGACAGACAACGAGTCTGTAAGGACAGCCTCACTGAATTTACTCATTTACTTTTTCCTATGTCAATCATGCCACGGGAAGAATGGTGTTCCATTCCATCTTCCTTTTCATTAGCTCACTGATCAGTTCCTCCACTGAAATAATGAACTGAGACAGAAGAATAGATATTTTTGTCTAGTTACTGATCTTAGAGAAATTAAGGTCTTCTGTAATTAAATGTATGAATGCCATTTCTTTTTTTCAATGTCCTTAATCAGATAGACTCTAATCTGCTGGAAGTCTAAACAGACTATGAATTTTTGTTAAGATGTTTTTGACCTTAACCTTTAAGTTTCTCTGTTGTTAAACCAGTGAGTTGCAATGATTAAATTTTGAAAGGTACAGACTAATTTTAACTGTGAGTATAGTATAGGTTATACTCAAACACCTGGTCCCTTCTTTGGTTTGGCACAGCCCTTCTTTGATGTTGAAAGACCCAAAATGGCACCTGTCCCCAGTATTTCTCATGTCTAACTTTAAGTGTTATCATAATGCTGAGATCCTCATGGATGTTCCCTGACTTTGAAAACTAACAACGGGACTTCCACAAACATACAGCATCCTTGGCCATGGAAATGATCTAATATCAAGTCTAAAAATGGTTTCTGGGATTATTTCAAGCCCTTTGAAAACTATGAACTTTTACTTAAAAACAATATAGCTAATGTTGAAAAGAGTACAAAGACTTTAACTTTAATAATACAGCATATGGATTTTCTAATTTAATTTCCACATACAGTATTTAATAATTCAAAAAATAGTATCCCAAATTGAAAAAAAATCCTAATAAAAAAAATGCATCATTTTTATCTTTCAAATTAGATGCAGAAAAATCTGAAATATACACCAGACATAAGACAGGGACTACAATAAAGAATGGATTCTTGTAAAAGTCAAAGCACACATTTTTGCAATGCTTTAATTTGGTTTTAAAGATATGCTTTTATGGACCTGAGAGATGGCTCATTGAGGAAACCAGCATCAGGTCAAGTCGGATGACCTGATTTCGAACCCTAGGATCTACACAGTAAAAAGAGAGAACAAACTTCTATAAACTGTTCTGACTTCTACATACCTACTCTCCTACAAATACATGTTTTATAATATAACAAGTGTTCTAAAATTAGCATTATCACCACACAGAAATCAGCTCTCACTTATATTGCAAGGGTTTCCACACAGAGATCAAAATGTTTAGGTAGAGTACCTGTCATCTACATCTGTTAATGTAAATGCCATAAACTACCATATACAGGCAATAAGGAAAAAGCTTTCTAGTTATTTATTTGAGATGTCTCACTACATAGCTCTGGCTGGCCTGTACTAACTATGTAGACTGGGTTGGTTTCCAACTCAGAGATTCACCTGCATCAACCTTTGGAATGTCAGGATTAAAGACATGAACCATCATGCCTGGTTTAGGGAACTTCTTTTATGTTACTTTTTCAATATACGACAATATACTAAAAGATAGCTTTAAAAGAAAAAGGCCAAGAAAAATGATTCAACCAGTGTCTCCTAACATGTTTCAACTCTCATTTCAGGATCAATTTCTCAAGAGTGTCAAAATGACACTTCCTATAATATGTCCTGCAACAACCCCAAAGCAGAGCTGTTGAATAAAGATTAAACCAGGGCTGAGAAGTGCCTCAGTTGGTGAAGTGCTTGCCACTCAAACATGACAGACTTGTGTTTAGACCCTAGCACCCACAAACCAAGCACATCAGCAGACACCTAGAAAGACAGACAGGTCATTCTACAACTTACTGACTGGCCAAATCTTGCTGAATCAGTGATCTCCAATTCAGTGAAATCTGTCTCAAAAATAAGGTAAACAGCGATTCAGGAAGACATTCACTGTCACTTCTGTCTTCCCTATACCTGAAAACACAAGTGTTTACACACACGTGTGCACACACTCTGTGGCAGAATGATGGTAATAGAAGGGAATTCCAATTAAAGATGGGAAGGAGGCGTACGATCATAGATCCTACTCTCTCTTCAAGCAAGTTCTCATGCTGGGATTCTCCTCCTGAACCCGTTTCACACAGTCTACACATGAGAGACAAGTTTAAGTATAGTAATCCTTTAGCCATCAAAATGGCTAGGTGGAATGGGTAAAGGAGGCTTGTTATCAAGCCTGACGACCTAAGCTTAACACCTGGGTCTCCCCATGGTTAAAGGAAAAGGCAAATTCCTCTAAGTTGTCCTGACACTGGACACAGAAGCCTCTACGTACTATCCTATAGACAGAAAGAGAAACACTACTCTTAGATGATACCTTGAATAATAATAATCTTCCCAAGATGTAGTTAGCCATACAGGAATGATGTGGGCAAACTGAAATGGCTCCAGTTAAAACTGGAAACAGATTAAGGATATTAAAAAAACAAAAGGGTTATCACTACTACTTTAGCTAGATTAAGTTTATCACTGAAGCCAAAACAATAAATTATGGCACAAGAATCATGCTTTTTGCACTAGATGTTAAAAATTAGTATTATAGGGGCTATTTAATCTGGGAGTAATTCACTAATTTTTACAAATCAACAAAGGTCCTAAGGCAGGTGTGTTTTCTCTGATGAAGTAATGATTTAAAAGAAAAAAAAGTCCTGTATGGGCTGGAGCAATGGCTCAGTGGGCTATAGCACTTGTTGCAAAAAACAAAACAAAACAAAACAAAACAAAACAAAACAAACCATGAGGGCCTGAGTCAGAATCCCCAGAACTCACATAAAATCCAGATACAACACAAGGATCTTAATTCCAGAGCTCCTAAGAAGAGATGGAAGGCAAAGATAGGAAAATCCTGAACACTTGTGGACCCAGCTAGCCTGGCATACACAATGGAAAAAATAAGAAGTCCTATCTCATACATGATGGAAGGCAAGGGTGCCACTTGAAGTTGTCCTCTAACCTCCGCGAAAATGCTGTGGCATTTAGCTGGTGCACATACACATGCACATGCTTGCATACATACATACACAGATAGACAGACAGACACACACACAGAGAGTTCTATGCCTGAATGTATTGTAGCTATAAAGGACTTTATGTTGTAACAGGAGACCCCTTACAAAACCTAAAAACCACAAATGCAGGCATCTGGAAACCATCGAGAGTCTCAAAAGTGCCCTTCAAAGTACTTTACAGGCTCCTTAACCACAACCCAAGCACTTTCACAATTTATAAACAGAACATATAAAAACTGTAATTGCATGCTAAGGCTGATAAAAGGTATCATTACTTACAACCTCAAAGTTCTACTTTTGAATTTATAGTTTCATTGATCTCATTGGCTTTTCAAATAAATTACATATTTGAATTGAGTTTTAAATTATATGCAACACAATGTTGCCTACCAAAACAATGGGTAATACAATTTAATACATGTTCTCTTGAAAAACATAAAAGAAAAAGTAAAGACATGGAATACGTGTGAATGTTTAAAATAAACCTTATTCATGGTCAGTACCATATAGCTTACAACTCTCACACTAATTCCAATAGGCCAGAAACTGGACTGAGAAAGTCCTCACACCACAACACCATCTTTCCCAAGCAAGGAAGCAATAAAATAGAAAAGCAATACCCAATGCACTGCAATCCACTTCTCAGTACTGAGTAAGCTAATTCAAAGCTCGGCAATCTAAAACAAATGCAGAAATTCCCAATCAGAACCACACTTACCCCATCCCCATGCATAGATGGAGAATTGTCTTCTGACATGTTTAGGGAAAATAAAAGAATACCACAGTTTGGGTTCCAAATGACTTCTCTGTGACCATTCCAGTTTACCCAGACAAGTTAAAGGCATAGGAATAAGAAGCCAGAGAAGAAAGTTGACAGTCTACAAAGTTTTCTTTTCTCTGTTTAAAGTTTTAAAAATGCAAAAATAAAACCAGCCAAACAAACAAAAAACTACCAAATATCAATCAATGACCACACTAGAAAGTTGAAGGGACAGAAGCCTAACAAGCAATTAAGACTTCACTGGAGTGTAAAACTGGGTGACAGAGAAGAGTGTATGAGGCTTTCCCCCATCAGTATATTCCAGGCTGACTTTCAACCATGTACACACATTGTATCCATGGTTCTTTTGCGGTTTGTTTTGTTTTGTTTGTTTGTTTTCGAGACAGGGTTTCTCTGTGTAGTCCTGGCTGTCCTGGAACTCTGTAGACCAGGCTGGCCTCGAACTCAGAAATCCGCCTGCCTCTGCCTCCCAAGTGCTGGGATTAAAGGCCTGTGCCACCACTGCCCGGCTTGTATCCATGGTTCTAAGTAACACTCTCTTACATCTTCTGGAGGCACAATGTACGTGTGTGTGTGTGTGTGTGTGTGTGTGTGTGTGTGTGTGTGTGTGTG
>JANHMN010000013.1:12788745-12819046 GCA_030674055.1 Rhabdomys pumilio
GTGTGTGTGTGTGTGTGTGTGTGTGTGTGTGTGTGTGTGTGTGTGTGTGTTGCACGTAAAAGAATCCTAAGAAAACAGATTTGTCTTTTAATTTTTTTAATTAGATTTTGTTTTCTTTTTCCTGAAATAGGGTCTTGCTGTGTTATAACCCAGACTCTTTGTGGCATTCATGAGCCTCTGCTACCAGGTCCAGTTCAAATTGCCCTTTAACAGAAAAACTGACTTCAAAGAACACCAAAAAACCATGCTACCTTCAGCAGCACCTGAACTACAAACTATGATGATACAGAGAAAAATATACTATACACTGTAGCCCTCCAAAGACGCACCAGAAGAGGGCATGGGATCCTGTTACAGATGGTTGTGAGCTACCATGTAGTTGCTGGGAATTGAACTCAGGACCTCTGGAAGAGCAGTCAGTGCTCTTAACTGCTGAGCCATCTCTCCAGCCTGAACAAGAGGTTTATTAAGGAGACAAGAATTAAATTGCCCTAAATCCTATTTAAACATTTAACTGTATTAACTCTAAGAGTAAAGTACACTTTTACATATAATATTAGGAAAAGATTATAGAGCATTTTTTCCATACATAAATAACCACCAGTAAAAATTTGGTATACATCTCTTTTAAAAGTTTAATAATCATTTAAACCTAACATTTTAAATACACTCTTCATCAAACTATGAATATACTTTGTAGTTTCTCCAGTATAAACAGTGAATCTAATAGAAAGTTTTTTTGATTCATGAAAATGATGTCTAAGTCCTTCTTAAATCTAAGCATGTGCTGTGTAAGGAGACTTCCATCATAGGGCACCTTTTAGTGTGTGATAAACTTCACCTTGTCCTGCAGGAATTATCTGGGTTTTGTTGGAATAAACCAATGAACTGTAGCTAGCATCTGTAACTCTGCATTTGTTTACAAGTGAGATCAATAGAGCTGTCTGTTTTGCCATCCTTGTTTAACTGTGGCATAAAACAAGTTGGGTAATTTTCTTTATTATCAGAGTTTAAGAAACAGGATTTCAAACTTTTCTTGCCTATAGTAAAAAACATTGTAAGAATATGAGAGATGTTTCACTGTTCCCTTAGAATGAAAGACTAAAAAACCAATTACATGATCAAAGTCCTTCCACCTCAAGCTTGGAAAAGTAAATTCTGTGTTCCTACACATGTATGTACATCAGCTAGAGCCACTATGACATTGCAATGTTAGGTCTCACAGTAACGCGCTGTGAATATTGTATAGCTCAGAGGTTTTAATTTTGCTTTATTTTATTGTAGCTAAATTATACTAAAAGGTTTTTTGTTTATTTGGTTTTTTCCCTGAATCAATTCCCATTCTGATTTTATGACCAAGTTTTCTCCTCTTCCCAGATCTTAAAATTACAGATGAGGTATTTCCTGCAACTGGACTGTCTGGCCTAGGCTTCAAGGTCCAGTTCTACATGGGCTGCTCGGAGCCATCTGTGCTACTGCATGTCATGCAGACAGGCATCTAGTGCTGTTAATGGTGCAGCTTCCACACCTTTGACAAAGGCAGCTGGAGGTGGAGGAGCAGAAGGACAGAAAACCAGGACTGCCCCAGGCAACTTTAATCCCGTTCTAATATTATTGGGGCAAAGGGCACAAAGGGGAAAGTGTTTCAAGTCAACAAAGCAGGTATTTTAGCTGTAAACACTTGCTATATTTTAAGCCAGTATGTTTTCCACCAATTTACCTTGTAGTTTTAGGCTTATAAAATCTAAGAAATTTACTTTATTAACACCTTACTTGCAATTTTAAGTGAATGTGGTTAACTACATTTTATATGACATTTTAGATAACTGTTTAAATTGGGCTTAGATTACCTACGAAATTCTTTTTCAACTCTCACCTCTCATCTTCCTATTTACACTAAATGAGGTGACTGAATTTCAATTAAATTTATTGTTTAAAAATATTTAATAGTTAAGAAATGACTAATTTGACTTAGTTTTTCTACTTCTACTAAATAGTTTTAAAATATGTAACATCAAAGTACAATGTAAGAAACTATAGTGTTTCTATCTTTTTTGACCAACAACAATCCATACAAACAAATCTACATCTTAAAACAGCACACTATGGTTGCAGGATATGGAGGATTAGGCTGGAATGACCAGGAAGCTTCTTTCCTGCTTCTAATACTAGCTTTCATAGTACTAGAAGGATAGAGGAACCACAATAATGACAGACAGGACAAGACACGCCCATGGGTGGGTGCAGTAGTGGCATGAATGTGATTAGACAACCAAGAGTTTTCTGGTCTGTTCCACAGAAGAAACACATAGCTGCTACTGTGACTCTGGCCAAGCCCTATGGCTGGGACGCTCACAGGCTCCAGGAGTGAACTCATTACTACTGTTCTACTAAATGGACATAGTATCAAACTACCCTCAACGTCTCTACATCAACACCCATGCCACTCTCAACCCTCATCAGAGACTTTCTGTGTGCAGTTGACATTGGTTAACTTACAACTAACTGATCAATGTGTAAAGAATGAGTGTCCAGCCATGAAAGGAAGGTCAGTATCACAGCCACCCCAAAGCTCAGGGCCTGCTGTGGAGAAGGGAGTGGAAATAGGTTAAGAGCCAGGGATTGGGAAGGACTGGATTAGAAGTGTCTTCTAACATGACAAGACTTATGAACTCATACAGCTTAAATACCCACACAGGATTTATACAAGATCTAGCAGATCAGGGAGGGACTCACAAGTCCCCACCCCTACTGAGCAACTATTATTGACAGATAATGTCTTCTGGAAGAGGGAGAGTCCATTTTTTTAAGGTATGGTCCCTTGCGGGTCAAGCATGCTTACGTGGATGGCCCACACCCATGCGCACATGACCAGCACAAACTGGAAGCGGTGTTTTTTTGTTTTTTTTTTTTTAAAGAGCACAAAGTTGGAAACACAAAGTTCTGGGTGTTGGGGTAGATCTGGAAAGATTTGGGGAGAAATGGAAGGTGAAACAATCAAAATAATTGCATAAATTTCTCAAAAAATAAAAATATATTTTTTTAAAAAAAGCATGGTAAATCAAATAAGCTTCTAAACTTCAAGTAAATTTTGACAGTAAAACCAAGATAATATTTAATTGGGTAAGAGAATACATTTCAAGCAAAATACAAAAGCAGGGAAGCCATTACTATGATGACCTCCCATATAACACAGCCCATGGATCACTTGTAACCAATAAGCACTGCTACCTGCTCCTCACCAGTTCCACTCTGGCTCACTCACCCCAACAGCAGTGGAGACTTGGGTCCTACTCCTATTCCAGCAACCTAACAACCTACCTCCTCTCAGAGACAGCAAGCTCCAGGGACAGTAAGAGACTCTCAAAAGAGATCATAAAAGACATTTCAATGTCAGCCTCAGGCCCCTATGTGTCCACATGGGTAATAAGCTCACAAGCAGCACTTACACCGCCAAGCTGGTACAACATACCTTCTACAACCCTAACATTCTGGAGGCTAAAGCAGGAAGGTCTCAAGTTCAAGGTCATCCAGGGAGGGCCAGGGAAAAAGACCTAGGGATATAACTAAGTGATAGAGTACTTGGCTAACATGCACAGGCCCCAATTTGTTTATCTCTAGCACCATAAAAACAACAAACAAACAAACCAACACCCCTGCAGAGATAAACAAAATTAAGCTGCCTTCTGAGTCTTCTGATTTTAATTAAGACTTTTCAACAATCCCATCTTTCCAAGTACAGTCTCAAGTCTGCACAGCATGCTGTGGGTCCTTGCTACTTCAGTCACCCTTATCATTACTAGTCCCTCAGTTTATACCCAAGAGACATCTGCCTACAGGGAATGAACTCACCAATGCTTTTGTTCCCAACTTCCACCATCTCCATTTCACAGTGGTTTCTCCTGACTAATTTCTATGCTCTACCAAATTTCTAGTCTCTACTAATTTCTAGTCTTCACCAAAGAAACCCCTAAGAGGCTTCCCACGGCTTCCTCTGGAGAGAAGCCTTGGACATGGTTTTTTCCTACTAAGTATTACGCTTGGAAAATTATTTAAGTCTCCCCCTCTTTTGTAGCAAGCAATTCCAGTGCTTATCAGCCAAGCGGTGGACACATAAATATTTACAAACAAAAACACAACCAAACACATAATGAAAAACCAACAACTAAAGCTTGACTTCATTTTACCAACCTGCCAGAGTCCTATGAGCTCCACTTGCAAACAGGTCCAATCTTGCTCATCTTGCACTAGACTGTGAGAGCATTACAACTGATTTTCACATTTCTGTTCACCTAAATACACTCCCTCACATGCACACAGCACCATTTCTTCCTCCTCCTCACTTGTCTACTGCCCAAGATATCTTGTTAAGATAATCTTTTTTTAAATGCAGTTTTAAAAAAACAATCCTTATTTGATCCTTTGTTATTTAGTCAAACACTTAAATTTCTCCAGCTCCCTAAAATCCTAAGGGCATTCCTTCTCCCTTCATTACTTCTCCCTCCCTGTGAGTCCTTCACTCAGGAAGGCACTCACTATGGTGGAATCTTGACGCTGGCCCTCTCCTTCAGCTCTAAGACTGTCACAGTGAGGTGCTGCTCCCTAGAGATCAATCAGCTCAAACCTTACCACGGCGTCTTTAACCTTTAACCTTGACGCTCTCTATCCCATTACTGCATTTGTCTTCTTTTGAGTTCATTACTATTTCAAATTATGTTCACTTCTTTAATGGGTAACTCTCCCTCAACAACTTCCTATTTGCTTGACACTACACCCCCATTTGTCTAGGAAACACCAGGGTACACACACCAAGCACTTCAGCATCATATGTAAAAACAAACCAAGACAGTAACTTACTTAAGATATGCACGAAACAAAGTAAAAGAAATGGCTAGTCTATCAAACAAGGCGGAAAACAAACTACTACATCGCCAAGCAGAGAGTCTGGTGTTCCTGGGCCCCACTATCCACAGGCATCAGGTGTGTACTTCTCAAAGCTCACCAGAAACAAGCAGAACTAGCCCTCACCTAAGGCACTGCCACCACTCAGGAAATTCTGTCTTCTGGACAGACACATGCAGCTATAATATACAAAGAAAACACTGGAACATACTTTCAAAACACCTGTCACAATTCTTGTAACCACTGTACTCACCTATAGAATGATTACAATTATACTAAAATTTTCAACCTCTTAGGAACAGGTCCTCCCAGTGTAAGGCGCCAGCCTGTGAAATGAGTTCCAACTATCATGCAAGTTGAGACTCTGTCTCACCTACTATTCTTTCTTAAAAATGTGTCTCACTGGGAGTTAGCAGCCTTTCTAACTATTTACTGATTGACCAAGGCAGGAGGAAACTACTAGACAGACTTGTTAGCTGTAGTTCTGAGTATCTGCTTAACTTCCATTCAGTGAATATTGTTTTCAGTCAGAGATGAGAATAGCATGCAACTTTAAGTAACAGAGATAAAACAATGTATTCTCAGTATTGCTTAAAATTCACTACTCAAGAAAATAATCCCTAAAATACTCAAGGCTTAACAGAACAAAACAGTTTCCTTTTCTAATCACTCTGTACAGATGACTGAAGTGTTGCAGGCCCCTCACCCAGCACAGTGCCCGCCCACTTACCTGGGTATGGTGACACACTTAGTATTGCAATTCTGAGTGCTGATGGCTTTCTCAAGCTCATCCAATCGGCCTGTTTTCTTTAGCTTTTTCACCAGACTTTTCACTGCTTTTTCACACCACTTTTCTTCCTGTCCATTCTGTTCTCCACCACCTGCTCCTCCAGACCCACCGGCTGACTTTTTCCATCCCAGAAGTCTCTTCACCACTGGCGGAGTGAATGGCAAGATGGACGACATTTTCTTACCAAGAGTAACAATCCACACTCAGAAACAGCCTGGTAAATCTACCCTAGAAAAGACATTGAAACATTATTTTTAAAGCTAACTTAAAGTAATGATATTTAATGTTACCGAATGCAAACCATGGCACACAACAGAAATTCAAACTCTTCACTTATCTGAAGTTCTTACTATACTGATGAAGACGCAGCCTTCACTACTTTAAATGTACTGTGGCAACAAATTCTTCTGAAAATCAACAAGACTCAAATCTTGGGCAAATACAGTTTTGCAAACAAAACCTTTGTCAATGCTCTGAACAACTAACTCATTTTACTAAGGCCACTTGATGAAGATTAAGATATTTTCACAAACACCAAGTTTTTCACATTTTTAGGACCAGTCTATTCTTAAAAGGTTTACCTAACGCACAGTCTTGAAGAATATATAGTGGTGGTAGTATGCCTGCCTAACATAAACAGGCTCTGGGCTTAACCCCTCCAACCCCAACAGTCAGGAGTGGAAGACACTTAAAAAAAAAACTTGTAAAGAAAAGGTTTTACTCAGCCTCATCTGCTTTAAGAAATCCCTTTAGCCTCATCTATTTAATAACCCTTTTCATCTTTATCTAATGACGTACACAGTAAAATTAAGCATATTTTTCTTCCTATATCAAAGTGCCACTGTGTGACATCTTTTATTTTATGTACAGTAACAGGCTTGTAAGAGAACTCTTCCAAGCATCAACCTCAGGAGTCAGCTACTGATTCCCTAAGGAAATGATGGGCATTTCCTTATGTTGCCACTTATTTTCCTCACTATAAAAACCATTTGTAGTTATAAGAATTATGTGTATATTATCTGATGAGATTAGCAGTAAGTTACTGAAGCACTTTTTTATACCTTTTTGTACTTAACAGAATTGTCTTTTTTATTTGCTTATTTTTATGCACTTAGCACCAAATTTTCTTATTCTATACCAATCTCTCAATTAAAATGTCAATCAACTGACTGTTTAATTCTGCACACAGCCTCACATCCTAGAGTGTAGTACGCTCCCACTCTGACCTGAAGCATGACTACTGTCCTAGGAATCCCCTTAACCTCTCTGTAAGCTAACGATGCTATTTCCTTAATACCATGTCTCTATCATCCTGATCTACTTCATCTATTGTTTCATGGAGTATTTCCAAGAAAGAGATAACGATGCCAATGAGACTGGGTTGGAACACAATTTTATACACTACTATTTACTTTTATAAGTAGTTGCCACTTGTTGCAATGATTAAGACATGGGATCTTAATTTTCCTTAAACAACAACAACAAAAAATCTCAGATAGTTATTTTAACCCTATAACTTAGTATCCATAAGGAAAAGACAGAGATCCTCTTCTTGATCCTTATCAGAGCCTGGAATCATCCATTACACACCATTTGCCTGGATGGTTCAAAAGAAAATCTCATGTTATGTTTTTTTTTAAGTCCAGGTGCAAAACAGACACTGCAAGTGATTTGGACAGCTTGCCTCCTGAGTTGTTTTAAATCTACAACAATTCCTACCCTCTGCTTTTCTTTTTCTTCATAAAACTGACTCAGGAAGTAACATATAGTCTCTATGTAAGTTTACATTCTTTTACTGTTTCCTTTGTGGTGTCACTATTCTTCTATTTGTACAACAGGAGGTTAGTTATACACACTTTATATTTCAACCTACAAGACACTGTATGTTCTACCTGTTGTGACAACTAGTGACAAACTGTACCAGTCTGTAGGCTAAGAACATCTTTTATCATCCTTTATACAATATGATCTCCTTTTAATGACAGATCTATTAGGATTCCTTTCTCACTCCAGTCCATCCATTATTAAATTTAATTCTTTAAAAAGAACTTTTCCTAATCAACTAGGACCCTCTGTTTATCCTAAAACACATTTACTTTATTTAAGCTAAGTCATGTTCAATGGTGAAGTATTTTATTTTAATGTCCATTAGGTCTGGTTTCCTGAGACTGCTGTCATAAATCACCACAAACACTTGTAAGGGCATTTGCCACAGGGTTTAGGGCCCATCAAGAAAATTCAGAACAATCTCATCTCAAGATCCATAAGTGCATCTTTTAAAACCTTTTTATCCAAATAAATTCAAATTCACAGGTGTGTGTTTGGAGGAGAGTCTGTGTCCATTAATGAACTGTAACTCTGACTTACTCATTTCCCTGTCTCTAATACTGACAATCTTGGTTTGGAGACATACATAGTCACTTGTATTACCTTACTATATATGGAAAAAAGCTCGAAATAATACCACCAGTCAATGTAAGTTCTAGAACTAGACTTACTAGGCAAAGTATAAGATTTCTTTGTAGCTCTATCTACTGAGGACAATTAAAAAAAAAAAAAACTGCCTTGAAAGTCACCTAAAATAACCATTTTCTCCAGAGGTATTAACAACCTGATAGACTTACAAGTCACTTCTGTGAGTTAAGTTTTACACTCAGCACATCCATGTTTACACTTAACAAGTGTCTGCCCACCCTTCCTCTAGCTTCCTCCAGTCTGGGTTGCTTACAGCAGACAGGCAGACACCTGCACCCACTCTCACACCATGCCTACATGACCTACTCTGTAACTAAGTATCTGTACCAACTTTACTTCCTGAAATCATTCTGTATCCATTTATACAGCGAACTGGAAGACAGGCCAAAGAAAAGTATCCAAACTGAACCACAAATGTGTGTGCAGGGTGGAGATCCCAGAACATTCTAGAAGAAATGTTAATTATGTTTATTTACTGTCTAGTCTTCCGGTTTGCAATGTCTCAGCAGGTGGAGCTTCAGGCAGTGAAGTTCAGTGAGTGGTGCCTGCAGAGCATGAGTGAAGCTGGGTTTTCCCACCAGCAGTGCAAAGACACACATGGAAACAAAGATGGAGAATGGCCAAACCAACTGAGAATGAAAGAGGAAACTAAATGACCTACATCGCCTTATTTCAAGACTTTAAGAAAAAAAAAAAAAAAAACCTAAACTAAATAAAAAAAATCTAAAAGCCTTAGTAATTATAGAGTGGGCACAAAGGGAAAGCTTACAATTCTAGATGTAACAATATGTCCAGGAAGAGCCTACTGTTTACAGCCTAATCTCCACTAAAGGTACCAAGTCAGTCTCCTATTCAAGAACTTTTCAGCCTGTAAATGATAAGCATCTACCACTTCCTCATATCGTTCTTCATGATTTGGCAGAATCTTAGGCTCTTGGAGGATAGTATTTTTATAACCTTAAAAACGTAAAAAGCACCAACCATAAATTCCTATAAAGTAAACCATCAAAGCTAAATAAAACTCATATAAAAGTTACCCTGAAGGGTAAGTAGACAAGCTACAGACTAGGGGAAACTTTACAACACACACCTGACAAATGACTGTAGTTTAGAATGTATAAAACTGAAAAGAAAAAAAAAAAAAATCAAAGAAATATAGTTAGCTAAATAAGAGAAAAAAATTACGAACAATTAAAGAGAGTAAAAAAACATACTGGGGGTGTTTAGTACTACTAACTATCAGAAAAATGCAAATTAAAACCCAAATGAAATACTGTTTCACATCACTTAGGACAATACTAAATGTTTCGGACAGTACCAGATGTTGGTAAGAACAAGGCTACCTTAGTAGCCTACTGCTGCTGTACCAAATTCCCCCACACTCATTGCCTCAAAATGGCACAAACGGACTAAATCAAGGTGTCAGTTAGGCTGGGTCCTTCTGCGTGCCTTTTCTTCCTCACTTGTGAGGACAACACTCTGAGATCACATCTGCCACCTCCTTTTTGTCATGAAACCTCCCACTCATGTCTAATAAAAACACCATAACTGCATTTAGGGTTTATCCAGATCATCCAAACAAAAGACCCCCATCTCAAGATCTTAACTTTTTATATGTATAAAGTCCCTTTTGCCATATAAAGGAACATTCACAGGTTCTGGTCACTGTAGCCTATACATCTGTGAGGAACATTTGGCCTGCCTTGGAAGACTGGCACTCCCCTGCACCGTGAAACACTGCTGATACAAGCATAAAATGACACAGTGCCTTCCTAAAGACTCATGCATCTCCCCACAATCCCATTATACTCCCAGAGACATATTCAAGAAAAAGGAAAAGGGAGGCTTATAAGCTGAGTTCCACCCCCAGAAACCACACAATGGAAGGAAGGAGAAAACCACTCCTTCAAGTTGTCCTCCTATAAGCACCCCACAGCATATGCTCCCTGCCCCCCAAATAATAAATGTAAAACAAATTCTTCAAAGAAAAATAATACCATACCCACACACCAAAGAAGGACTTGTACAAATGGAGAATATAGTGATACAGGCCTGTAGTATCAGCCCTCAGGTAACTGAGATTCAAGGGTAAGTTCAGCGAAACTCACTGGTGGATAGGGACTGGAAGTGTAATGGTATTGTGGAGAGCACTGACAGCTTCCACAATTTATAGACACCAAAAGGGGGAGGGGGGGGGCAAATGTTGCAAATAAGATTCTGGAACTTTCCTTAGCAATATAGCAGAGAGTGGGCAGGTAAGTTTTGCTCAGCTGGGGAGTTGTAATGCAATAAAGAAAACAATCAGAACTTGAGAGGAGCTGTTAAAACTGTCAACAGGAGCTAACTAACAAAACATAAGCAAGCACCACAATGCACCAAGCTCCATTTGACAAAAAGGCAGACATATAAATAACCCCATCAGACACATGATAACCTTCACGCCCCTAGCAGGAAGCAAAAGGTACTTTTTGGCCCTGTTGTGTTCCTACTGTACCATAAAGTATGCTCTAGGGAATCCAACTGTGTAATGCCAGGTGACACAGTCTCTTCCTAGCACAGAGAACATGATCAATTCAACCTTTGGAAGGGAGAGGTACTGCAGAAGTGACACCAGAACAGAAGTCTCAAACAAATAGCCCACAGGCTAAGAGTTCACCACATCTTCTTAAGTCACCAGTATCAGAGCTAATCACTAGTGTAGGTACTAGAAGCATGGACAGAACATGAGTGCCATTAAAGCCAAGTTGGCTTTGTGCTTATCAAAAAGACTGTTAAATTAGTAATTTCAGGAACAATTTAATGTCCAACTGGATGTAGGCATTTATGATTCAAAGGCTCTGCTTCCTAGTGTGGCAGGCAGTATGCACAGGTGCATTCAAGACTGTCGAGAACTCCAGGGGGCAACGTTCCAGTCAGGCCCCAGGATCAGTTTATACACGCTGTTAGACTAGATGTGCCAGTCATACATCTCGGGCCACAAAAATACAGTAGAGCCAAAGAGGCCAGAAAGGGCACATGGGCAGGTGGACAAAGCTTACCAGACACAACTGCAGGCCAGTCAACCCCAAGACCTGCCTCGAGGCCATCAGCCTGTTGTGCTACTGAGATTTTAATCTTTCAGAATAAATCATCTTTCTGGGTTAGTGACTGGTCTGTGTGCCTGTGAAAAATTGTTAGAAAAAGAAAAGTTCTAAGACTTTACCTTAAAAGTTTCTATACTTTGTGGAGTGGAAACTTCTAGTTTCTTTGGAAAGTTATGTCAAATGAAGTTTTGCTGAGGCACACAGGTGAAAGGATGTCTTGCTAAAGCAAACACATGAAAGATTGTTTTCCTGAAGCAGTCACAAGTGAAAGCATATTCTGATATAACAAACACATGAAAAGACCCAGGATGAAGGAGTATAAATATGACCCCACAGACAGTGGGAGAAGGGCACTGAGTTTTGGCAGGCTGCTATTCTTCGATAACAACATACATGTATTGGTTCACCTTAAATAGCATTCTGAGTTCAACTTGTGATAAAGCAGTCACTTACAGAAACTTGCCCAAGAACTGCTCACAACGTTCCTGTGGCAGCTTGCTGCTTCTGCCACCTCTCCTCAGGCAGGTTGGTGAGCCTAGCAGCTTCTTCATGATCCAATTACAGTTGCCGGTTCATGCCCAGTGTCTGCCTGCCTAGAGGACTGGTCTGCAGCTGTTGAGTCATATTTGGTGTTTGCTACAGGACTGAACTGCAGCAAAATACAGGAGCAGCCCAAGAAGATCGAGCTTGCCACTAAAGAACTAACCACTTCCCCCACATCCTAATAACTTTCCTCTTCCACTACCTCTGCTGGGTAGTGGGATACATGACAGGTTGAACTGTTAGTAAAAATAGGTTGCAAAAAATTTGTACCTACAACTTTGGGTTCAAATATCCCAGTCACAAAAATTTAGCCAAAAAACAAATGAAAATTAAACTTCTTGACCATCAGCAAAAACTCAAGAGATTCATTCTCCTTAATATCAGAAAAATCCCAGCAGATTCTCACTATTAGGGGTGAAGATATGAAATAAAAACAACTTAAATTTAAACCTGTTTTGGGTTATCTGAATCACGTGACCTGTGTGGTCATCTATTAGTCTTCCTCATCGTACCAGATCAAGTATAACTAATCCAGAACCAAGCAAACACTTAGTTCCACTCTCCCTATTACGGTGACCAGGCTGGTTGACCCTCTCTGGATGATTTTTCCATTATATCATAACATTTTCAGCAATACTAAACATAAATTACTAATATTGGATGGTCATTATTATACCTTAAATAATACAAATGGAACAAAAATAAAATTCAAGTTCTAATCATACCACAGAAACGTGGATATGTCATTTACAGAAAAGAAAGGTTTTCTTCAATAGTGTGGTAGCAAGCTCGCTGACACGGAGGGTTTTTTTAAATTTTGTTTGCTTACATCTTCAAGAACTAAGTTCAGATGCTACCTGTTTCTAATTCCTGCAATAAATGATACTTATATAATGCAGGTTTTTAAAGAACAGAAAGACAGCCTTGATGCCAAAGACATTTAAAAACTATCTTAGTAAAACTAAGAGTCCAAGATTACTCAGTGGAAAGTTTCAATTAGATAAGGTCTGACTATCCTGAGTTTCTAGCAAAGTCTTAAATTATTAATAATTCCCTCTTACTTTAACAAACAGCATTATCTACACACTTTACTGAACCACAATTCCTCTTTTATATAGTATCCAACTGTTCTTTTTTTAAACCACTTTTGATGTAGATGATACCAAAGAATACGAATTCTTTAAATAAAAAAAAAAAAAAAAAAAACCCTCCCCAAATGACTAGGGTAGTTTTTTGTGCTCTGATGTTATCTTCTGGAATGTACAAGTTCCATATAAAAACCCTACAGAAAATCAATCGGAAGTGCAGTGACTTTGTGAAGAATGCATCTGTATATGAAAATGTAGTATTTGCAGTTATTCTGGACTGGATATCCATCAACATGTCATTCAAATTTTTTCCACAAAGGTCTCATACATTTTACTGAATTTACTTATTCCTCCAAGCATCATTATTATTGAGATGAATGCTTTTAAAAAACCAAAAACAGTTAAGGTTCTGAGAACCTGTCACTGTAGGCAGAGCAGGTGTAACACATGCAAGCTGCCCTATGTTCCATTCCCAGAACACACACTTCATATTAAATACTATCCTTGACCCATAGGAAAGGTTAGGATTGTGCAATAATCAAATATAAAGCATGCCAAATACAGTTAACAAGCTCTACACATCTTTCTAATCCCATTCCCACCAGGTACTTCTCAGGAAGAGCTACCCTGTCTGCCACTGTTCACTTACGGGTTCTGTCACAGCATATATACAAAGCTGTGTACACTCTATAAGCTTATCTTGAACCTCACACTCAGCTCAACTGGCTTTCTTCACTCAATGTTGCAACTATCTGTGCTAACCTATACAGAAAGAAAGATCTATATCCTTGCTCACACAGTCCACGGATGGCCCAAGCCCACTAGTGATTCTCCTCTTTACAGCGGCTTGAGTTCCAGTTTCCCACTTAGTCCTGCAGATAGTCTGGTACATATGCTTCTCTACACTGTATGAACACAGTCCTGCAGCAAGCACTCTAAAACTTTAACCAAGAGTCCATGGCAAACACACGTCACTCTGCAAACTAATGTGCATCCATGTGCATAACTCTTGAGACATTTCCCTGTCTGCTGTACTCTGCTGTTTCTCTAAAGAACCATGACCGAGTAGGAGAACCTAGGTAGCAGATCCTATGACCTACCAATGTTAAAAATCAAAAGGAAAAAGGTAACGTGTTGATTCTAAGTTTGTAATATTTTAAAAACATAATAAAGCCATCACCTGAAAACATACTATCTGCAAGGAGATGTCCAATTTGCCAAGTACTACCAAAGTACTTACACCAACTGCCAATCTTCCAGAAATCATGAGCTTTTTCAATTATTACTAATACATGACATACTGGACCTTCTAATTTTAGTTGTCAGACAGGTTTCATATACAGGGGTCGTGATAAGGGCTTTGGGGACATCTGCCACTGCTGACTATTCAGGATTCTATTCCTAGCAACCCTTGGTTCATATTCACTATCTTTTCTCTTAACTCATAGCAATCACATCACATATATACTCAATTACATAAGCCTTATATGCCTCCAGTCAGCAAGTGATTTTCTGAAGGTCTTTTGTATACTTTAATATTTCACACCAATGTGTTCAGATGTATCAGCCCGCTACTTTAAGTGTTATTTAGTGAGATACACACACACACACACACACACACACACACATAGATATAAAATCAGATGTGTGTATATACATATATCTCACTTTTACCTGTAAGGTCATCTCATGTGGTTTACACATTTAACATTTCAGTCCTAGTAGCCTATTTGGAACAGATTTATACATATAGTGTCCTCCTCGACACAGTTTTTCTGACTCTTTGGTTTTCCTTTGGTAGCATATACCTGAGGCAAATACCACTGAACCTTAACCACTAAAGCTACATGCTACACCCAGGTATCTGCTTCCTAGTTGTCTCTCAAGATGCCTCAGTTGCTGCTCGAGCCATCATGGCTGCCTGTGGCCACTGACCCACTCCATCCCATGATGGAGACTTGTTCTTTCCAGATCCATAAACCCTTCTGACTCATCAGAAGTCCTTCCTTCTATAAGTTGCCTTGATCACAGAATTTTATCACAGCAATAGAAAAGTAATACAATACAAGCTTATAGACATTTTATTTTATACTTTCTAATTTCTATATATTCACATTTTTCTCATCCCTCCCTATGAGCAATTTTTCTTTATTTCTACCTACTTACTCCCACTGACTTATCAAACTACACATTCTATTTTAATTCTTCAAAGGGTGACTCTTAAATTTGTTTGAATGGGAAACTTGACCTCATCGGTGGATTACATTAAAAGGCATAATAAAAGTAACTTTGAATTATAATAATAAAGGATCCAGATATAGTGTCTTACATAGCAGATCTCAGCTACAAGGATGCTACAAAAGATGATCTCTTAAGTCCAGTGGTTCAAGTCCAGCCTAGCACAACCCATACTTCCCTTTAAAAATACATGAATTAAAATTAAAAAATAAAAAGTCTCATGTCTCATAAGAGTAGGTAAAGAAATGGAATATAATTAATAGGTAAGAAATACACAAATACTAACTATAAATGACTTAGAAACTATTACCTCTAGCTTAGCTGTAGGGGAAGCTAAGAAACACCAAGCTAACTCACAAGGTTTTAGTACAGCTGAAACTGGGGGTCAGGAGGGAGAAAATAAAACTAACAAGAGCTATAAGAACTGATCCTTAGGGAAATCGATCCTTAAAAGTTAACTCCCAAGCTCTCTTTAGGTAACTGCTTCTCTGTCTCCCTGCTGTGTGGGATAACACAGAAGCCCTGACCAGGGAATGGTTAGGTTCCACTGGGAACAGAGTAAATGAACACAAGTACACACTAAAGACACTCCCACGCCCTGTCCCCTGTCGGCTTCTGCTTCTTAAACATGAGTAACCAGACTTCTACCTTGATGGTCAGACTCTTCAGACTCTTCAAGAGAGTATCAACCAACCTCAGAGAAGACATAGGTGTGTGTGTGTGTGTGTGTGTGTGTGTGTGTGTGTGTGTGTGTATAATCTGAGAGCTTACAAACTCAGCTTCCTCAGCCATGAAACTTAAATGGGAGAAGCTTCCCCTACATCTCTTGTTTCTGTTTTGTCCTTTCTTAGTGAAGCAATCACAAATTATCTAAAGAAAAATGGCAAATAAAAACAGAAAAGGGGAGCCTCAAGAAAACTGAAGGGAGAAAATCAATCATCAAGACAGAATAATTAAGACACCACCACCAAAGCAAGAGCAGCATGCATGTAGAGAGTAAGAAATCTAAGTGTAAACTGGATTTCTGCACAAAGGCAGAGATTGGGGAACAAATCACACACACACACACACACACACACACACACACACACACGGCAACAGACTGAGAAGAAGAAAAATACATGAAAACTCCCCAAAAGTATTAGCAAAAAGAGCAGAAAGATAAGGAAACAGGAGGGGCTGAGGCCCAAGGTCCAAATAGGAGCTCCAGAAATACAACAGAGGTGATAGAGAGGAAGGGCCAAAGATACCAAGAAAACTGCCTGAAACTAGACAGATGCTTCCACATAGAAGACCCACCAACTGGCAATACAGCAATCAAAACCCACCTGACCCACAGCTGGTGACAAGGAAAAGTCACAATGCTGAGGACAAAGCATGAAGTTAAGGGGAAAAAAGCCATACAGATAAGAGGACTCTAAAGGCTCTGGTTTTCTCACGGCAGCACTAAGTTAACTGAACAATTACTGCCAACCTGAATTTCTCTTCTCCGAGCAATAAAGTGGCTTTCACTGGTTTGCTTTAGTGGTGATCAGTGCTGCTGAGTGTATTTTCAAACGCCTCTGCCCATTTGTGCATCTTCAGGACGGTCCATTTGAGTCCTTTACCCATCTTTTAGGGTTTTTTTTGTTCTAAAATTCTTTAAATACTCTAAATTAAAAAACTTTTATAAAATATACATTTCCAACTATAATCTCATTTTGAGAACTATCTTACACTTTCTTTTCTTTGATGCACAAACCCTTTTAACTTTCATAAAGTCCAACTTACCTTTTCCACTCGTGCACGTGCCTGTGGTGTCATTCACAAAACCATGGTGATATAAAGTGGGCTCGGCTCTTCGATGGCCACTCTTTCCCTTCATCACTTGTGCTTTTGGAAGTATGTCTTTGCAATTACTGTGATGGTTTGGAGTGTTAGAAATACTGAGGCAGTCTACATTTATGTTTGGTACCTATATCCTCAGAGTCCTCACAGTCCATCACAATTCAGACTAACCATTGTAAGAGCTGCCAAGCCACACACGGCTAAAGGCTATCACACCAGACTGAAGAGCTCCAAAATATGGAAGAAACTAGTAATACTAGCACCATTTCTGGAAAGTAAAACTGGTGGTAGGAGGTAAGGGGGAAACTGCTTTGCACTTCAATTTCCTATTTTGTTGCTTTAGAATTTTGTACTATATGCATAAGTATTACCTATACAAAAAGATAATTAAATTACCTTTCCTTAAGACAGATATTCTTGACCTCCTCCTCTACATCTAGGACGTGGCTGTACAGGCACTCAGTGAAGTACACAGATACCATCCGCTGCAGCACTACTTCTAACAGCCAAGATTCAAAGTAACCTGAATGTCCACCAACGAGAGCTCTGCTGAGACAGAAGAATATCATGCACTCTTCAGGGTAAAGGCACTTGCCACCAAGCCTGATGACCTGAGTTAATCCTTAAAACTCATATGTAGAAGGAAAACCAACTTCTCTAAGTTTTCCATGACATCCAGAAGCATATAATATACATGTGCAGGGACAAGTATGAATTGTGAATACACTTACAATGCCCAAATGTCGACATAACTAAAAACAGAATTATTAACTAACATAAAGCAACCTACAAGATGAACTTTCAAGTACAATAGCTGGCCATATCTGCTAGAAGGGAGTACTTGTCTGAGTGCTAGGAGGGAACTCTTTGCCTTTCCAAAGGCAGGTGAGTGGCAAGGACTTATTGTGTATCATCTGATTTTCAAGACAGACTAACACTCTTACTTACATGTACACCATGCCACATTTAACTATGGTTGTACTTTCTTTTTACATTTATTCTGCTTCACCTTCTTATGATATTAAAATCCAGCTGAAAACTAGTGTTTCCTAGTTCCTCTACAGGCAGGCTATCTCCCAGAAGCAGACTGTTTGAGAACACAAGAAGAAGCTTTACTTTTAACTTACCTTTTCTACCATCTCTTCCTTTCTCGACTAATATGGAAAACTACGTAGTCTATTTTATCTGACATGTCTGTTTGCAGTGGGCGAAATGGACCTAACCCATGTCTGTTCTGGTAATTTATGTCATCACAAGAAAGCTAGATTAGGTATTACCGCACATACTTTTAATCAGAGCACTAAAAGAGAGAGGCACACACAGAGACAGACACACAGAGAGAGAAAGAGTGAGAGAGAAACCAAATACAAATTATTCTTTTTAAAGATACAAAAGGAAAAGAAATTTCAAATATCTTTAAATGTTTAAATGGCAGACCCTAACACATACATGAATTTTTACTTCAATACAATCTGGAGCTGGGGAGAGGGCTCAGTGGGTAGGAGCCCTTGCAGCACAAGCATGAGGACCTGAGTCTGAATCACCAGCACCTATGTAAAAAGGTATGAACCAGCCGTGGAGGCTGTAAAACAGGAAGTTGCAGGTTCAACAGAGGAAATACAACAGAGATGGATTGAGGAAGACACCTGACGAATCCTTGAAGCTCTGGTCTGTGCATGGGTGCGCACGTGTGCATACACTAACACACACACCAAATAAAAAAACTAAACTGAGGAGGGCTGCTGATGCAAGCTAAATGGCCTTATCTCTTCCTACAGAATCAACAAAAAGGTGGACAAGAGCCAATTCCGGAGCCAATCATGTGCTCTGATGGTCACGTGAGCACCTCAGCACACACCACACACACAACAATAACAATGCTTAAGAGAAACTTAAAGGTAAATATGTCAACTACAACCCAAAAAAAAAAAAAAAAAAAGGTGAAAAGACAATGAATGCCTTACAGAAGCGCCAATGGAAATACTATAAAAATCACTATTTTAGACTGTTGGCAATTTATGTTCAAACACAGCACACTAAGCACAGAAAAACATCACCAATGATCTGAAATTTCCTGTGTTAGTCAAAGAAATCATTGGTAATGAAGGCAATAATAAGGATTTTAAAAATTAAAACGTAAAGCTCAGTGGGAGTGTTTGCTTAGTAGATTCAATCACTACCACTAACACCCCCCCACCCATTAAAATATGTATTTTAAAAGATTGAAAACCACATTTCTCAATTCTCTCAGTAATAAGGTTCTTTCCAAAGTTTTAAATTAGTAAAGGACAATGCCAAATGAAAATCCAAGTCAGTCCCATGGAGGATGGTGGGTAATACGCCCTTTAACCAAGCAGAAAACATTTACATGTGCATTTTAATGGACTGTTACAACTAAATGTGGGTCTGGCCTTAGTTCAGTGACTAGCCACCTCACTTGAGGGGTGTGCTCTGTGTAGACAAGCTGTTCCATTTAATTCAGCGAACAGCCCCCTGACACAGGGAGCACCGTGTAGACAACTTCTTTCACACTGGCCGAATTCACACCTTTAATAGGCTGCACGGAAGCTGCGTCTCTATCATCAGCTCATAAGAATTCAACTTCCCCAGATCATAAATGTGCGCTAACACAAGACTGCACAGGCCCAAATGCAAGTCAGCAGAGTGCCATGCATTCTTAATGGCCTCCCCAGTTCCCAGGTTGGTCTTGTCTTACTCCTGAAGCATTACCTAGTACCACATCAAACATGTAGTAAGGGCTTGTAGGCTACAAATTCAACTAAGCATATCTAAAGCAGTTGGTGACAACAGAACTGCCTACAATGGTGAAAATGGTCTTTACTTGTGATGCTTTATACAGCAGCCGATACTTGTAACACAGCCAACTAAAGTTAGATTAAAGTTAACTAAAATAATGTAAATTTTAACTTCGGTTCCTCAGCCTCATCATCTGTATTTCAAGTGCTAAACAGGCACCATAGTTGGCTGCTACCCGACAGATACAGATACACAAGCTTTATTTTGAATCTTTTCACAGAATATTCTTCCTTCCTGAGAACATCAAACCTACAACTACCCCACCCAAAAAAGGAAAAGAAGCTGGGCTTTGCAGATAACACAAAGAAACGCAAACCTTCCTTCAGAGGCAGCTTCTCCTTACTATTGCTTTATAGACTCATAGCCAGTAAAATCCTAGATTCTCAAAAAAAAAAAGTCAATCTAGAAAAATCAGTAACAATTTCACATTAAGTTTTAAATTTTAACAACAAATTGAGAATTTGTTCAGGATATTGTCATGGGTAAAACCATAAAGACAGAATGTCTGTAGAGGCCAGGAAGCCAGAAAGGAAATGGAGGAGAGGATTAACAGAACTAAGGATGGATAAACAAGTCACATGGAAGCCTACTAGTTTATAAGCCAATTTACCTTTCTATGAGTTGTTATCAGGGAGATCCCAAACCCTTGCAAAACAACAAAACAAAAAAACAAGCTATTGCCATTTGTCTTGGTTGACCACCAGAATTAGATGATTATTGCCAAAGACATCACACAATTTATTTCAGCACATAAAGATACCAAGCTATAAACTGAGCTAGAAACTTCCCCCTGCCAGATAGTTTTTATAGTACTGAAAGGAAAAGTCACCAACTGTTTGACCTAGCTATAATGTTTTTTTTTGTTTTTTTAAGTCTTAAAACCTATCAACGTGCCAGACAAGATGTACCCACAGGTACAACTGTGGCAAGACCATTTTGAGGATAACCAACTGACTCCTGGTACTGTAAACCTGGTCAAAAGCTCATGACTACAGGTCACAGGCCATGAAGAAGAACCTACTACTTGTGTTTTGCTAAATGGATAAGGTATCAAATTGTCATCAAATTCTTACAACTAGCTTCTACAGTGAGTCGGAGTGATGGTTAATGCAGAGATCATAACCTATTCAAGTGCTCAGAACAAGAGATCTGCTGAGTACTCAGCCCTAAACAGGACATCTGTTTCACCTTCCTCCAAAGTTCAGACAACATCAATGGAAGAGAGAGAGAAAAAAAAAAACAAGAGTGCCAGAAGATGGAAGGAGTGCTGTAGAGAAGAAGAAGTTTGGTAGGAGGTGATAGGAATGAGAAAGGAAAACTGGAGGGTATTTTCAAAGAACACTATACTTGTATAAACTGTAAAAGAATTATTTTTTTAAACAAATATAAAAGCACACCAAATCACCAGGCAACTGTCCTAAGAGAAGATTCAATTTCAACTAAACAAAGCCAACTGAGCTACAGAAAGAGCCACTCATACTGTAGGGTGTGAGGCAAGTTTGTAGATCACAGAACCACTCTAACATGTCTAGCCATGTGGCCAAACTAGAGGCAGTGTCTAAATACAACTGACTCAGTAAAATTATATTTTTTATATCAAATTACTGAAGTGACTTAGAACCATGTTTAATGACATAAATCTAGAATCATAACTGAAGGCATCACCACAACATGTAGAGAAATAACCAAAATTGATCAGGGACAGTAAGACTAGTTTAATACAGCTAAATCAGACAGGGCTGGCTTCCTTATTAGAAGGTCACCAACAATTATCTGATAGAGACTTTGAAAATAAACCTGAGGTAGAAAGGAGGACCCAAATAAATAATCAAAGTCATTGGGCATAGTGGCTTACACTTGTAATCTCAGCATCTGGTAGTCTAAATCACTGAGTTCAAGGCTACACTGATCTACATACAAAATCTGATCTACAGAGACCATGTCTCAGTTTTTTTTTCAAAATCAAAGCTAGTAATAAGAAGAAACAAGAAACCCTGACCAGAGTTGAGTGAATTGTTCATAGTGCTCTATCGAGGAAATTTCTAACACACTGTCTCTTAAAGCCTAAGTGAAATCTTTTACCTGATAGCAGCAGGCTAACAAAGCGGATGGCCTCCTGTCAAGTGTGACCCAGCACTGTATCTTTAAGGTCACCTTTCTTGAGTGCTGGCTAGCAGAAAGACTTTTCAGTCTGAAATCAGAACTCTCTTATACAAGATACTGTGAGTCTTTCATGAAATCCCTGGCTACAGCACAATGCTCTATAAGCCATTTGTCAACCCCCCTAAACAATCATCCACGTATATTAAGTAGACAGTAAGGTCTTAAAAAGGTTTTCCCAAACCAAATGTAAGCTAACTGATGAGCATTTACTGCTAGGCTCTCGGGTCTGGTCCTGCTCTGAATGGCCACCGACCATGCAGCTAGTCAAGCTATGGGTGCCTGTCTTGAGTTGTGAAGATTATCTCTATTACCCTCTCCAGGCTGTTATCTGCTTTCTCTTAACAAAGGACAGAAAGCTTACGTTCCCCCCATCCTATCCTCACCACACCCTGTTAAGCCTCCCACACTACCCATAATCTACGAGTTTCAATCTACTGTGGACTTAGATGGCAGATAACTGTTAAAACATTTTAAATAAATACCATCAGGTTGTAAAGATCCCCCTATGCTTTAAGGTACAGACTTGGACAATTAAACTGAAGGCCTGGTTGCTCAACGTCCATTTCTCACTGCCTTTTATAAGAGGTCAGAGACAATGGTGCTGGCAAATCATCTTTATTAAGAGACCAGATAACTAACTAAAGAGCAAGAACTTTAACTTGAGAATCTGTCTCAAAGAATGTCCTCAATCTTCTAACTTATCTTTTAACAACCTTAAGAGGTAAAAGCTACTTTTCCCACTTTTAGTAAAAAAAAAAAAAAAAAAAAAACTCAAAGACACCCACTTTTCCTAAAAAAAAAAAAAAAAAAAAAAAAACCTAAGACTTGGAAGTTTAATTTACCCAATACCATAACCAAGAAACCAAGTATCAGCCTAGGGCTTTGATTCCAAACTCCATTAAAAGACTTGCTCCCCAGTCTGTATTCTTGGCTTGACTGTTTCATACAATACTCCTTTCACTGGAACCCAAATGACTCAAGTTCCTTTTCTTTCCTTAAGCACTCTCTCTAACTGCAGGGCAATGGTCAATCAGATTGAGACCAAATTCAGCTCAGCAACCATGCATCTGCTCATCAAGCATGCCTCTGAAAGGTTAGCTGTATCTTCAGTCTGAATGAACTGCCGAAGTGGCAGACAGTACCCCACCCCAACAGAGATCATTCTGAGTGACATAGGAGCTAACACAGCCCACCTTCCTAGTACCATCCTTTACACCTGATAAGAAGCAATGCAAGTATACCTCAGGAAGCGACCAGATGAAGTTTTACTGAATGCCCAAGCTCAACATAATTAACTTTCTTACTCTGGGGCCTTGGCCACAAGACGTGGAGTTCTAATTTTCCTAATTCCACTGAGGAGAAGTGGTGTGACTAGCCACAGAAAGTTTGTTGTATGAGTGTTACTTGTCCAATTAAGTGACTGAATTCTTTAGTCAGTTTCTGATACACCTTTGCAATACTTAGTAGAAAACTTCTTTGCACTTAGAGAAACCAAGGGCCTAAAAATGTCTCTTCTGCCTTTACCCAGACAAAGCATCTAAAAAGATATGCCTCTCTCCACCCTCTAAAAAGGATTCTTGTCCCAAGAATATGAATAAACCTCCATCTGCCAGACTACACTATATACAGCTCCTGTATGCATTACAAAAGCACCTGTATAAAAAGGCTGCTGCGAACATGGTTTCTGGAGTCCAAAGCATTAAACCAACAGCATCCAAACCAAGCATGAAGGGAAACAGGCCCAAAAGTCAAATCTAAAAACTGAAAAGGTCCTTAACCACCAGTTCATGCAGCTAAACTAGTTAGGCTTGCTTGTCTGTTCAGTCTCCCTGTCTATACGTATCAAATGAAAGGAGACCTCCTGCGCTACTGAATTAGTAACTCTTCTGTTCATATGAAGGAAAGAGCTATATTAAAAACCATCCCCAATATTCCTAAGGAGAGTTAATTCACACAACCAAGCCTAACAGAAAATTACTCTGCAGCTTCTCCCAACACTTACTTTATGAGCCATAAAGATTACACAGCTATTTAGTGACAAGTATCTCAGAATCCTAAAGATCAAACTTTTCTGAACACCTACAACATGAAATCACTTTAGGTGTAGCTACAAAATAGGAATCAACAGTATTTAAGAGCAGTGTCTTGCTAAGGAACACAAGGGATGTTTGTAATCCCAGCACAGTCATTACACCTGGACAGTGAGGGCCCTTAAACTTAATTAAGTCAACTAGATTTTAACATTAAGCATGCACCTGGGCACTCAGTTTAAAAATGTCCAAAAAACACAACAAATTTTCTTATCACCACAGGTAAGTTTATGCAAAAACAAAGAAATTTTTAAAATAGCATCAATGTTACTTTATGAATTTAACACAAACATCTGCCAAACGACTTAACAGAGGAAAAAAACTCTTTATGGAGCTGTTTTATAGCTAAATGAGAGAGGGGAAAAACCTTAAAACCATAACACATTTTTGCTTCTCCCATGTCTGGATTCCATCTGCCTCACTAACTCATGGATTGAAACTACTGCAACTTCGTTAACACTTCTCTGTAAAGGGGTAAATTGTTTTTTACAGGAGCCAAAGTAAACTAATAGGAAAGATATTTACAGCATGGCAGCAAATGTATTCTTGTGTTTGGTTCAAGAGAAAAAAAAAATCCTTTTTATCGGGTTAAGTCATGAGATCAGAAACAAGAGTTTTTGGAAACTGACATTCCAGGGGGCTATTTTTGTAAAGATAATCTTCAGGTAAATTTGCCGGATGATTCATTTATTTACATATGTCATTTCATTAGTTAAAAACATCGCCATTTAGAACATCCCACCAACAAGGCATGACAAAAGGATGAAATGCAGCTGCTGCCGCTGATGAATTATTTTCACCTGGGCATGTTTTGGTTTTGGTTTTTGTTTTGTATTGGTGTGACAACAAACAGGTAGTGTTTGCCTTTAAGTGTAAAAGAAATAAATAACAAAATCAACCTCGATTTTTGTTTTTCTTTTGTTTAGGTTCACAAGGAACTATAACACACAAGGGTAAGAGGACAAAAGTACCTGGCCCAAGGACAGTATCTCCAGAAGAAAATAATCCAAGCACCGATTGTGAAAACCAAGTCTGAAATAAGTGCACTCAATTAGCATGCTTCCAAAAGGCGTGTGATTAGAAACTAATAGGCTGTACCCACGGAGCAACTTTCCCAAGTGCGTGGAGGATGAGCCCGGCAGCCTCAGCCACGAGCGTGTTTCTGAGTACACACAGTGACTGGGAACCCGCGACTGTTACGGTTAACAAAGGCCACAGGAAAGAAAAAAAAAAAAAAGGAAAAAGTAGAAGCAAAGTACCACACGCCCCTAACTCGGCTCCGGGGCCGTTCTGCAAGGCAAAAAGCAGAGCGGCCGCGCGCCGGGACCCGAAGCGGGCCGCAGTCAGGCTGGGCGGGGCGGGGGCTCGCGGCCCTGCCCACGGCGCCGACCCCGGCCCGCGCTCCACGGCCCGCCGCCACACCCCACACGGGCGGCCACGTGACCCGGCCCCGCACACCCCTGCCCGGTCCCCCGGGCGCCCCGGCTTTACCTGCACCCAACGCCTGGTCCCGGCCCGTCCGAGCCGGGCCCTGGACCTTTTGTTCCTTCCTCTTCCGACGGTCTCCGCGCTGCCGGAGGAGTGGGCGCGCGCAGGCGGAACTGCGCCGCGGGCCCCCGCCCCGCCCCCAGGCCCGCGCTCGCCGCGGCCGGCGGCCGGCTGGGGAGGGCGCCGCCTGTTCCACTCCGCGCGGCCCCGCGACCCGGCACTGCTTGCACCCCGCGCCGCCGCCCTCCGCCCCGGCCGCCGCGGACCTACCTTCGGGCGGCTCGCTCAGCGCTCGCGAGCTGCAGGCTGGCGAGCTGCTCCTCCGCCGCCGCGCGCGGTAGCCCCGCCTCCCTCCCCGAGCCGCGGGCCCCGCCGATTCGCCGGCACAGCCCCGGGCTGGCACCCTGCCGCCCGCTGATTGGCGCCCGCGGCCGCCCGTTAGGCGTGAGGCACGCCGGCCGAGCGGGCGCGCACGGAAGACGGAGGGAGCACGGCAGGGACGGAAGGAGGCCGGGCGCCGCGGGCAGGGCCGGGGGCCGAGCGGGGCGCGGGCAGGCGCGGGCCGCCGCCTCCCGCCTCCGGCCCGACCGGCGGCACGCGCAGCCAATCAGCGAACGGGGAGCCCGGGGTGTGAGCACCGCGTCGGGGGCCTGGAATCGGAAGGGAAACGTCGCTCGCTGATTGGTTCCGCCTTCCCCGTCGAGCGTGAGGCGAGGCGAGGCCGGGTGGGGTGGCACGCCCGCGGTTGCGCTTCAGTTCGTGTCCGGCGCGCTCCCACTGAGCTCGTGGAGAATCGCGGAAGGCCGCGCGGTGTGCCACGCCCGCAGACCCCCGCCCTGGCGCTTCTGGGTGGAGCGCCGCGACTAAGCCCTCGCCCACCTCCGTCGTGCGGCCGGAATGGACACGTGCTCCGTCCCGGGCCAGCCCCCAGCCGGCTCTGAGCCGCTGGGCTGGCATAGCTCTCAAGAAGCCTGGGTGCTGGCCGCTGAGGGGCGCGCCCTATGCAAATAAGTGGGCGGGGCCTCGCTCTGGGGGGCGGGGGCGGGTGGCGAAAACCGCGAAGCTGGGGTTGTTGTCTGTGCGGTTGGTGCTAGGGCTGGGCAGCTCCTAGGCGTGTTTCTCCAACCGAGCCTTGGCTTCTTAAGTAGAAGTATTAGTGATACATATTTCGAATGCTCATTGTGAAGTGTGAGCACCTATGAGTGTGTGCTCCTTGATTTGCTGGCTTCTCCCTAGCTCATTTTTCCTTCACTGTGCCCCCCTATTCCTAGACCCGTACTTCTCACCAAGTTCCCAAATTTAAGACTACCCGTAGTGTTGTGACCAGGTTGATTTTAACTCAACCCCGGCAGATGAAAGACTGTGTTAGGATAATAAACCTAAATTTGAAATGTCTCTTTCAGGTTGCTAGAAAATACCAGAACACAGTTTCCTTGTCTGTTGGTCATGCCGGCCTATACCTACCTACCTCTTCATAGGATTTCTGGCAGAGGCGAGTTAGTCCAGCAAGCCTCACTAGCACTACAGAGCAGTACCAACACAATCACTGTTCGAAGCAGTTAAGAGTGGAACATGCTCTCTCCTCAGATGTGAGAGCATCCCAGAACAGGGGCCTTTATGTGGACCTTGAGTTATTTGCTCTTCCCTCCAGACTTACGGGTTTTCAAAATCTCCACCACTATTCTCATGGGAAAGATGTGGCTCATAAGATGTAAGGCAGTCACGGGTTTGAATGCAGCTCTACTCGAAATCCAAGGCCTTTGACAGAGTGGTACTCACTTGCGATCATAATACCAACTTACATACTATAAATGAAAACTTAAATGTTACAGACTTTCATAGTTATAAAAGAAATCATGAACGTAAACATGAACAGGACTTTGAAATTAAAGGAAAGATAAAGACCATTAAGTTCCCTTTGCTTACGAACAAATATTTATGCTAACGTGAGCTTAGCAGAAAGTCACCCTCAAAGGGTGGTTTCTTCTGTTAACAGTTTTACGGGAAGGTCACATAACCCCACGTTAATGGGCAGAGGATGTACTCCACTGGTAGAGCACATGTCTGGCCCACCCTAGGCCCTGATTTTAACTCCAGCACCACCAAAATAAAAGTTAAGTTTGAGGGCCATCAGTTAAAGAGCTTTCTTGTCTCAGCCTTCCAAAGCCACCTGGGAATGTGGTCTTAACCACATTCACAAATGATGCTCAAATTGGAAGAAGGAAAGCTGGTTTTGACTTGCACCTGTTCTGTATACTGATGGGAATCAACAGCTTTAATACGGAGTGCCCTGTTAAAAGTGGTCTTGAATCATACCAAAAAAAGCGTGATTCATAGGTGGACTGGGGTGCCCACATGAGGAGTTGGTGTGGGGAGGGGAAAACAAGGCTGGGATAGTTTCTTTTTAAAAAAAAAAAAATGTTTCTTGAGTTAAACCATCTCTCCAAAGTGTCAGACTTTGAGATTATAACTCCTCCATTTACACAGCCTTCCAAGACCTGGACTCGAGAGCAATGGTTTCCTAATGCCACGACCCTAATATAGTTCCTCATGTTGTGGTGACCCCCAACCATAAAATTATTTGCATTGCTGCTTCATAACTATAATTTTGCTCCTCTTATGAATTGTAACAACAATATTTTTGGAGTTAGAGGGTTGCTGGAGGGATCGCGGCCCACAGGTTGAGAACCACTATGCTATAGGTTCTAAAAGACTGGAGAAGGGAATAGGGGACGGCCTGGCTACTAATGCAGTCTCCAGGGGCATTGAAATGGGAACATGCCTGCTATCCCCTTGGTTACAAATGCATCTAAACCAAAGTGGGTCAAGACAAGCTGAAGGCACATGGAGCAAGGGTTGCCATGGCAACAATCGGCTTGGAAATCCACTAGGGTACCTGAAGATCTATAAGTAGGTCCCTATTGTATAAGTTATATTGAATGTGTCTGGTTCATTTTTTTTTTTCATATGAATGGACAGCAAGTTTAACCCTTCATTACCTATGCTACTCCAAAATCAATTAAACCTAAATCAACTGAGGGTGCATTTAAATGACATAAGAAAAATGACAGCTATTTCTGGAAAAAGCCTGAGAATCAATGAGTAAAAAATATATATATTATATATATATATATATATATTTTTATATATTTAAATAAATCATTGTCAATTTTTCTATAGTTTAGTGTTTTTAAAAAAAATAATTTATGCTTTAGTTTTTCTGAAGACCCAACTCATGTGCATCTCCTGTCTGTCAATCTATAAATCTCTTCGGGTCTACTCAGACCAAAGTTATATTATTATCTGTGTACTTTGTTTGTTAATGCTGATTCCCACACATTCCAAGACTTTACCCAGACAAATGTTTTGGCCAATGGCTTGCTCGTACAGTAACGGAAGTTTCTTCACTTCTCTTATGTGCTTTCTTCCTCTGCACATCCAGACTGTGAACTCCTGAATATCAAAACAGCTGCTTCCCAGTTTCCTCCTCACACTCTTACCCTTAGCTAGTAAGTGACACAAGGTCAAATACAGTGTTTCTGTGGCAGGAATGTGCCTGTGAGTCTCAGGACTTCATCCTACATCACTCTTTGTAGTTCTCTGTGTAACTGTTGAGCTCTTCTCAAGACTCATGTTCACTTAGCCCAGTGAAACTAAGTAGCAGTGACCATTATCATATAAGAAAGGATAGCTATTTGAAACTGAAACAATATTGACTGAATGAGATAACCTGAGCAAAAGTTATGAACAACAATTGTATGTGGTTGCTTTTACTAAAAATTATGAGTATATTCGACACCAGCTAGATTTGTGTATCAATACAAGGAATCTTCATGCTTTAAATGAAGTTGTACTGGTGTTTACACATAACCTACAAACACCAGAGAGAGGTTAAGTTCAACCAACAGGTGGTCATCAGGCATTTGTTATGGACCTAGTACATAAAAATATTGGTTGAATATTCTGATCCTTTTTGACAAACTCCCTCTTTGAGGGGTAGGGAACAGAGGTAGAGCTTTTGAAAATTAGAGGTTATAAGACATATTGACTTGTTGAAATGAGAAAGCTGGTACCTACCTAGAGCCTTCACCTCTACAGGCTAATGTTCTTGGTTTTGGAAGGTACTCTGCATTCTACCAACGCAGAAATATAGGCACCAACCCATCTAGAAACCCTTTGATCTACAATGCCTGCAAGGTATGCTAGTGCACTGGTGGCACAAAGCCTGTGGGGGTGACCAAACAATAGCTGATTTACTTAAGACCCACTCCACAAGATGGAGCCCATACCCAACAGTGACCCTGAGTGATCAAGAATCTGAGACTAGATAACCCAGGGACTTAGGAGAGAACAAATAGGAGAGAACAGTTCTGCTAAAGGATGTGGTACCAACATGACTCCTAACGACCTTCTGCCATGCTTAGATCAGTGCCTTGCTCAGCAATCATCAGAGAAGCTTCCTCAAAGATTCCTCCTGCAGCAGATGGGAACAAATAGAGAGCCATAGCCAGAAAATATGCAGAGTGAGAGACCTTGGAACAGTCATCCCTAAACAAGATGTCTCTATCAAATCCCTCCCCCTGGTGCTCAACCCTGAAGGAGGGAGGCAGAGAGAGTGTCAGAGCCAGAGGAGACAGATGACACCAAGGAACCAAGAGCTTCTAAGTGCAGCAGGATTGACATGTAGGAACTCACAGACGCCAAGGTAGCATGTACAAGTCTTCACCAGATGTGTTCTATAGATGACACATGGGCTCACAGATGCCCAGGCAGCATGCAAGTCTTCACCAGATGTGC
>JANHMN010000013.1:12819056-12841309 GCA_030674055.1 Rhabdomys pumilio
CCAGGCAGCATGCAAGTCTTCACCAGATGTGCTCCTATAGATGACACATGGGCTCACAGATGCCCAGGCAGCATGCTCTGACCCTGCACCAGATGTGGTCCTAGAGCTAAAAGCAGAAGTGGTCACGTGCCCCACTTGCAAATGAAGATATTGTTTTCTCCAAGGGAGTCTCACTGGGAAAACAAATGACTCCTAAGGGTAGGCTGTATAGCCAGCAGTGGATGGCCAACAGGAAGCAAACTCAATGTCATCTTTGGAGGTCTCCTTGTCTCCTGTCATGTCAGGGATAGTTTTTTTTTTTTTAATCTCTTTTATTTCATCTCTCTTCTTCTCTCTTCCCCTCTTTTTTCCTTCCCTCCCTCTCTCTTTCCCTCCCCTCTTACAGGTTCCTTGTATATATACTATGGCTTCTAGTTTTGTGGTTTTCTGAGATTCCTAAGTGTGTGAACTCGTGTTCCACTTTGTATCTGGTTTGCGCATTTCCTTGGGCTCCTCCCCTTCTGTACATTTGTTTTGTCCTGTTCCAATTGTTTTTTGTTTCATCTACTTTATTATTACCCTGAGGGGAGGCCATAATCTGGCTATATTTATGTGACAAAAATATATTTTTCAATAAAAGGAAAAAAAGTGAGCTATACAGGCAAGTTTTTTGAGAATTCAAGATTATAAGGCAAATTGACTTTGGTTGAGAGAAAAAATGTATGATAAAACAAGCTGTAGTTCTCATTCTTATTTACATATTCAAATCCACAAATGATTATTAGATTAATTGGTCATTAGATAACTCATAAATGGTTGTTGAAATGTTACTTGGAAAATCGCAGTAGAGTTTCAGTACATTGACCATTCCCGTCAAGGCATTTGAACATTATCAAATATCTACATGTTTGAAAAAAAGCTAACAAAAGCCAATGTCTAAACACTGGGAGAACAATATACAGATTGTTTAAAGTTCTTTGTGAAGGAAAATAATATGCTAGTCAGATGTCAACAATAGGGCCTTATGCCTCAGTTACAATCGTCTGTGTGACCATATTGGCTGAGCCAGGCCGCTCTTAGGCAGGATAAGTGTATGAAGGTATAATACTCTCGGGGAGTCAGTCATCTTGGTCTAATTGCTCTGATGAAGATGGTTGACTTTAGCTGACAATACAATGCAATCAGTGTCCTGATGGCTGAATTAATGAGCTTCAATTGTCCTTATAGTAAACTGTCCTTAGCTATGACAAAGACACTTTGCTGGAGGGACTGATTATTGAATTAGTTGATGGAGGGCCAAACTGACAATTATTTTTTACACTATGTGTATCTTAGATCCATTCCCTAGAAAACAGAACATGAGACAGGGCATAAGTCCTGGCCTGGTGCTTTGTTTAGGAGGTATGAGTCCAAGACATCAGTAGTGAGTTGAGAAGCTAAGGAAGACTGATGAACAGTGCATTGTGATACAGTTTTGTACTAACAAAGATCCAGGACCAGTCTTGAAGAAATTACAACCTTCCTTTCCAAAGGAGGGACAGCCCATCCATACAGGACACATTTCCAAGTAACTGGGCTGGAGAAGTCAAGCTTTAAGACATTGAAGAAAGAAGGGACTTTATACCCAGTTGGCCAAAGTTTATCCCATTATGAGTTAACTTCCCCTTAGGTTGCAGCTGTGCTATCCAAGTTTTTCAAGAGCAGCCTAGAAGCCCAGGTCCCATGCCCTAGCATCTAGAGGTAGCAGAAAGAAACTAGGTGCATAAAACGGGTTGGTCTCAGCAACTGAAACATAAAAGACTTAACTAAGTCTTGTGTTGGCTTATGGCATGGAGCAAAATATCAAGTCCTAAAAGATATGAGAATGTATCAAACTGATACTGAGAGACAGTCACTGGTGCTGCAGCAAAGGCAGACCAGCTTTGCTTTGTCTGGGGCATCATAGCCAGGCCCAACCACAACAAGCACTAACTGTCAAGTAGGCAAATGTATAGACATCACCACTCACTGTACATAGACCGGAATCCTTACAGTCATCTGTGAGCTGCCTCCAACATGTCACAATAAAAGCACTACTGCCTTAGTATCTCTCCTACATGTCAAAATAAAAGCTCTACTACCTTAGTGTCTCTCAGACCCAGCACCTCGTCTCCAGGCTTTGGTCCCCGCTGTCACCACAGAGTAGAAATACTACTGTAGCTCCTGAACCTCCTGACACTAATATTACTCTGGTCCAATCTCACTTCTGCCACGAGGCTTTCTAAAAGAGTAGTGTACTGTCTAAACATAAAGCTGATGGTACTATCTCATTCCAGGACAAATCTACAACTCTCCATCATAAGCTGGAAGACCTCTTACAGTGTGTAAGCAGACCCACTAGACTGGCCAACTGTGGGCTGTAGGGTATGCTCTGCTTCACAGCAAGGGTTGGGAAGGTAAGGAGCTCACATTTTGGGGCTTCTGTTTTGTAATTGGGATCTGCTTCTCTCTAGCATTTTTTGTTGTTGTTGTTTGTTTTGTCTTGTTTTTTTTGTTTTGTTTTGTTTTTGGAACTCAACAAAGTAATAAAATACAGTCAAGTACTAGGGAACATGTGAGTGAGAGTCTACCGTGTCAGCTTTTCATCCCGGTAGCAAACTGCCTCAGAAAGTCAGCCAAGGAGGAAAGATTTGTTTCTGTTGACGATGCCTGAGTTTTTAGTCCATGTCAGCTGGTCCCATTCTGAGTTTGTGGTGAGACAGAGCTTCAAATGGGGGAATCACTTGAAGCAAAGCTGTTCACAGCATGATGGGCAGAAAGCAAAGAAAGAGGGAGCAAGTAGATATGGAAGAGACAGGGACAAGACCTCACTTTCATGAGTACACCTTCAAGGAGTAGTGGCCTTCATCCAGGGAGGCCCTAGTCTTCATCTTCTCAGTGGTCTCCATCTACACTTCAAACTACACCTGAAGTGCCCAGCATCCAGACATTCCATTATTTATGACCACATCATTGCATCAATCCACTGGAATAAGAGCTGCCATGACAAATCTCTTCCCCCATAAAAGCCCCACCTCCAAATGTGGCTGCTGCTGCACCGGAGACAGAGCCTTGCAACACATAAGCTTTGGGCCAGCATCATAGACCCAGTGCATAGCTTCCAGCTTGTTCTCAGATGCACTCAGCAAGTAAGCTGGACATCCTCCGGTGCCAGGTTGTGTTTGAGGTACAAGGATACAAAAAGAATATGTCATACTCACTGGCATGGCTGGGAACACAAAGATAGAAAATCACAAGTGTTATCAAGGACATGGAGAAACTGGAACCCTCATATACTGTTGCTGGAAATGTGAAATGGTGTAGTCACCATTGAAAGAAATCTGGCAATTGCCTGATGATTAAACAAAATTAATGTGAAACCCAGAAGTTTTATTTCTAGGCAAACACCCATGAAAAACTGTAATGCATGTCCACAGAGAAACCTGTATAGTGTTTGCAAAGGCAATATTCTAAAAGTCAACAAGTAGGTAAGCACACATGGCTTATCTACTAAAAGGAATGAAGTATTTGAGACATGTCATAATATGAATGGATCTTGAAACTTGTGGCGGTTTGAATTGCTTGGTCCATGAGAAGTAGCACTTTTAGGAGGTGTGGCCTTGTTGGAATAGAAGTGATCTTGTTGGAGGAAGTGTGTCACTGTGTAGGCAGGCTTTGAAATCTCTGAGTGCAAGCTCTGCCCAGTGTGGAAGAGACCCTCCTCCTGGCTCCCTTTGGATGAAGGAATAGAATTCTCAGCCCCTGCAGCACCATGTCTGCCTGCACGCTGCCATGATAATGGACTGAACCTCTGAAACTGTAAGCCAGCCCCAATTAAATATTTGCCTTTATAAGAGTTGCCTTGGTCCTAGTTTCTCTTCATGAGAGTAAACCAGAGGACAAAGTCAGTGCTGGGCTTCTCTGAGATTTCCTTTGTCAATGTGATTAATCTGAATCTCTTCACCTTAGCCTCAGGCATATTCTTCAGATAAAAGCAAAAAGCAGCCACATTCTTCACCAAAACATCCTAAGAATGGTCTCTAGGCAACATACTAAAATTCTCCGTCTCTGAAAACTCTTGAGCCAGGCCCTCAGAGTTTTAAAATCAACCTCAGCAAATCCTACTGACAAGTGCCAGCAGTCCCCTGAGAATTCTACACCTTGATCTAAAGGTAGCCAGGAGGAGACTGTCTTCTCAAGGGTCTCTTCCACACTTGGTGGAGCTTGGGCACGGAAAACTCAAAGCCTGCCTCCACAGTGACGCACTTCCTCCAACAAGGCCACACCTTGTAACAGTGCTACTTCCCATGAGGCAAGCATATTCAAACCACCACAAAACCTGAAACCTTGTTCTAACTGAAAGAAGCAAGTCACAAAGGCATCATACTGTCTGATCCCATTTACATTCATCATTCAAGTCATGTAAATCTACGCACACAGTAAGTTACACTGCAAGATCTGGAATGGCAGGAGCAGGAGAGACCTTGACTATTTTTGGCTACCAGATTTCTTTGAAAATGAAATTAATTAGATTGTGATTGTTATAGTTTGGACCTAAAATGTAGCCCACAGACTCATGTATTTCAGCACTTGGTCACCAACTAGTAGCACTGCTTAGAAGGCTGTAGAACCTTTTGGACATGGAGCCTAACTGTTAGGACGTAGGGGAGACCTTGAGTTTTGCAGGCAAGCCTCCCTTATGAGTTGGCTTTCTGTTTCTGGACCTGCTGAGATGTAATAAGCACACCACAGGCTCACACCACTATGTACACTACCAGCTGTTATGTTCTCTGTGTCATTGTGGACTGAGTCTCCCAAACTGTGAGCCAAAGCAAACCTCTCCTCCCTTAAGTTTCTTCTTTTTGGGGTATTCGATCACTGAAGATTATTGTCACAGTTACAGGGAAAAAAATCATCACCCCATCGCCCTGGCCCCTGCTCTTTGCTACTTTGTGGCTTCTTCTTTTTACCACCCTTTATCTCTGCCCCATTATCCCCTTTCACCCCCTATCACTAGATAAGAGAGAAAGAAAGATAGAGGACATAGAGACAGACAGACACATTCGCACATTTGCACATGCACATGTGCGTGCGCGCACACACACACACACACACACACAAACAGAGAGAGAGAGAGAGAGAGAGAGAGAGATCTCCAGGGGTTGTGGCTGCGTCCTTGGTGACTGCATTATGGACTTGTATAGTGACAGAGTGTATGTGTGCAGGCAGTGAAATAATGACAGGCAAACAACACAGTTCCAGCTTCCTCTCCCCCTCCGTCCTATTCCTCCAGATGGCTGAAGACCCTTCCTCCTGTCATAGTCCTCTTTATCCATGTGTGTTTCTTTCCATCCCTCCTTCATCTTTCCTTCAAGAGTGAGAGCTTTGAGATGGAGTGAACTTTGCTTCACCAGGCTTAGGTGCAGAGCCTGGCCCACAGTAGGTGGACAATGGCTGGAATGTGAACAAAGACAGAACTGGAACAGGACTGGAACCTCATCGCGAGCACCAGCCAAGACTCTGCCCATCACGTGCATCTACTACGATGCTGAAGATGTAGGCTTCCTACTTGGGGAAGCTAGCCAAAGAGAAGTGGTACCAAGCACAACTTGTCTCTCAAGTGTGCTCTCCTCACTGTCCATGTTCTCTACTGAACTCTTGCTGACTTAATTGAACTACATCCTTTGATCCCTCTCTACTCACCTCATTTGCAGCTTTCTCCCAAGTTCATCACACGGTATCACTTTTACCAGTGTCTTCAGCATCCTTTAATACTGACATCTTGGCTGTTGTTGGCATTGTCTGGGGCTTTCTATTCTGTATATACAATGTTTCCAAGACCCAGGCTTTATTGATATAGTTTATCAATTACTAGTAAGCACAAATTAAAATCATCTCAAAATATGTTCCACAGTATATTCAGGTCTTTTGCCACAAATGAAAGCTACTATTTTTGCTTTGTATGGAGGCTGAAGAAGCCTTGAATGAATGAAGGCCTGAATAGGTATGTGAGTGAGTGACATGCTGCATCCACATCAAGGACTCTAAAACTTCTGATCAATGAGAAAATGGCAAAGCCCCCGGACCCCCGAATGAGGGTCAGAGGGAGGCAGAGCCTTCCTCTGATCTGCTTGCAGATGTAAATATGTGTACATAAGTGTCCCCTAGAGCTTTCTTCTGCGGGATGTTTACAGCCCGAAGACTGGTCCCCTACAGAGCCTGCTCCTACTGAAATTAGCTAGGCCTGCTTCCTTGATCCAGCTCTGTGCCATAAGCCCCACCTCCTTGTTCAGCTGTGTGCAATAATCCGCCTTTCTGTTTAACTGCATACAATAAACACCCTGAGCTTCCAGGGTTCGGTGATTTCTCCATTAGAGAGCTAGTCCACCTGATTCCAGCTTCTCCATTCATATGTCTGTCTATCTTTCCATTCATGTGTCTGTGTGTCTGTCTTTTCTTCATTTCCTCACCACCCCCAGTCAGGCTAATCGCTGAAGCCAGGCAAAGGACACAGCGGCTTTGGTTTGGTTTGCTTTAGGTGAAGCAGGGTCTTCTAGTGTAAGTCAGGCCATTCTCCTGAAGGCATCAGCCTGCTGTTTCCTGGGATTACAGATGTCTACCATATGCCTAGTTTCTACAGCGTTTTTTTTTT
The DNA here is from genome assembly GCA_030674055.1 of Rhabdomys pumilio. Classification (NCBI taxonomy): domain Eukaryota; kingdom Metazoa; phylum Chordata; class Mammalia; order Rodentia; family Muridae; genus Rhabdomys; species Rhabdomys pumilio. Next base: position 12,825,706 of record JANHMN010000013.1, read on the forward strand.
TGGGGGGGGGGGGTGTTGTTTGTTTGTTTTTGATAAAACAGCTTTATTGATATTTATTTTACTTGCCATACAACTCAACCATTAAAAATGTCTATTTCTCTGATTTCTCATGTATCATAGAGCTACATTTTTATATTTCCATTAATATTCCCTCCCTCCACAATTTTATATTTCCATTAAACCCATACTGTGAACATTGAGTTCTGCTTTTTAAATTTTTACAAAATGATCTATTCTGATGAGTTATATAAATGGGGTCATAGTATGTGGGTAGGTGGATGTGTACGGCCTCTTTCACTTGGTATAGTATTTTCAAGGTCCATTCTTCTTACAGGACTACGTCCTTGTCCTAACCAAATAGAATTTGATTACAAAGACACCAAATTTTACAGAACCATCATGACTTTTGGGGCTTTTCCACTTTCTGTTTCTTATGAAAAATGCTGCTGTGAGCATTCATGTATGTTCTCTGCTGCCTTTTAATTTTCAGTATTAAAGATCAAATTTAAGGCTCTTGCTAGACAAACGTCATACTTCAGAGCTATGTTTCCAATCTTCTGCCACTTTTAAAGTAGTAATGTTGCTAGAAAATGCCCCTACTCTTCCGATTAAGTATGATGCCCACAACACCGCCATTATTTTACCATCATCTTCACCATCATCATCATTATTATTGTAATAGACTGAGTATGGAGATCAGTAGTTACATACACACACTGGTGTATGTAATTAATGTCTGGTTATATTCGCCAAGCAATTGGCTGGTTAATGGCATTTCAATGACTTGGATTAAAAGATGCCAAGGAGCCATGCTGTCCTCCTGAGCTTATGTAGCAAATGTCATTGACATTGAATGCCTGCTCTGTGTCCGGCTGTGCACTCTCTGGGGAAGTCAAAGAGCAGGACACGGTCCCTTTCGCTCGAGGGAGTGTCATTCTGCTTGAAGAGACAGTTCACCTGGTCCTGGCGCTCAGGGCAGGAAACTGCAGCTCAAAAACACTAAAGTTAGCCAAGGAAAGAGATAAACACAAACTTGATAGGAGGAGAGAGTATAGAGGGGAAGCTGAACAGAGAGGGACCCCACTGTTAAGGGGTTGCCTGCCCTTTTGGAAACTTTCTCTACTTAATGCAGGATTAAAGTCAAAGTCTTCATATCAGAATCAAGTGTGTTTGTCTCTTAACCATAGCTTTCATTTGGTCCCAACTTACTTCGGTTTTTGGCTTTTTTGAGACAGGGTTCCTCTGTGTAGCCCTGGCTGTCCTGGAACTTACTCTGTAGACCAGGTTGGTCTTGAATGTATGTATATCTGCCTGCCTTTACCTCCCCAGTGCTGGGACTAAAGACATGTGCCACCACACTCAACAACTTACTATGTTTTCTTTTTTTTAAAAAAAATTATTTATTTTTATTTTATGTGCATTAGTGTTTTGCCTGCCGGCGTGTCTGTGTGAAGGTGCCGGATCCCCCTGGAACTGGAGCTACAGACAGTCATGAGCTGTCATGTGGATGCTGGGAATCGAACCTGAGTCCTCTGGAAGAGCAACCTTAACCACTGAGAGCCACCTCTCCAGTCCCTTAATGATTTAATTTTACTATTGAACAAATAGATGAGTGAAAAATCCTTTGGTCTCTGAGGCCACAGAATGCTTTTCGTGCTTAGTTTTTCACTAGCAAGGATTAAATAGTAAAGTTGGTGAGATATGGATAAAGGAAAAAAATCAATATTTTATATATGACAGCTTTATATGAATTATTTGTTCCAAAGAATAGGTACCAAAAAAATAACTTGCAGTCTCAACCGTGGTGTCTGTCATTAGCATGCTACTCTCTATATGATGTATGTACTATGTCTATACCTCATGATGTGGATACTTTAGCGCTATATACTTTTAAAACAATGCTGTTTTTACCACATATATAATATGTATACTGTAGAACTATATAATATCTCTGTACTATGTATATTTTTACCATACACAGTTTTTTTGTGGTGCTAGGGATCAAACCAAGGGCCTCTTGTACTCTACCTAAGCACTCTCCCATTGAGCTAGCCTCCAGCCCTTACCACTATATTGATTAAGAGGGCTAACCCAAGGACACTTCAGCCAAGATGGTCCTTAACTGCTTTTGCTTTGGAAGTCTTTCTGTCTTCTCCTTGAACCCAGGGAAGAACCATGGAAGTATGAAAAGTAAGGTTCTATGGGGCTAGGGAGAAGGCTTAGTGGGTAAGAGTGCTTGCTGTGGATGCATGAAGACCTGAGTTCAGATCCCAGCACCACATATAATAAACCTGAGTGTGGCCACGTGTGCCTGAAACGCCAACACTGGGAGGCTGAGACCAGTGTCCCCGAAGCTTGCTGGCCAAGTAGCCAAGTAGCATAAACAAAGTGGCAAGTTTCAGGTTGGGTGAGAGATCCTGTTTCAAGGGAATAGGGGAGAGGGAGCGAGGGAAAGAGGAAGGGAGAGAGGGAAAGAGAGAAAGCAGAGATTGATACTAAGTGAGTGTGTGTGGGTACATGCACCCACATTTACAGAAGCGTTCCACGTGATAAGCAATGTGCCATGCAGTAAGTAATGAAGAATACAAAGCAGAGTAAGGAATTGTGCCCTTGATGAGCTTCCCAGCTCTACTGGTAATATAGGAAATGTCAGAGAGGGAGGCTGAAAGACAAAGATGCTCACCCTCTGTCGCCTGCTGTAATGTTCAAGACTCATTCCTATATGCACTTGTGTTGGAGATTGGTTCCAGTGCTTTGATTCCATTGGGAATCCGAATATCCAGACACTGAAGGTCCTTGTCCTCAGTTGTTTTTTGATCAATCAATAAGGATGCCAAAGGCCAATGGCAGGGCACGGGGCTGGACATTTAGAAGGTCCAGAGGAACAAGAATGTCTCCATGACTTGGGGAAGAAATATGGGATGCAATAGCAGCAGGAGATAAAGCCAACCAGTCATGTGAGATTCGAGTAAGTGACCACTGGCCACTTCCCTGATTGGGCCTGGGCTAGCGGGGGAAGGTTTAGGAGAGCCCAGTCTTTGAGGTAGCCAAGGCATTTAAAAATAAGCTAAAAAATGTGTGTGTCTTTCATCTAAAGATAGTTCCTGGGGGAGTTTTGCTCCTGGGATCGGCCTCCTCTGGGAGCCAAAGGGGTGTGGCCAAAAGTAGTCACTTAGTCACTGCTACACGCTTGCCAAAAGCTCTTTTTAAAATTTCTACATATCATCTTACTGCATGAACATGTTACAATTTGTTTATTTGCCCATTGATCAATTTGAAAATTGTCCCCCCCCTTTTTTTTTTTGCAAATAAAGCAGCTATGAACATTTACAAGGACAAAGGTACCTCCACATAAGTGATCGTATTGGGCCTCCAGCTGGCCTTGGCATTTCCAGTACCAATTCATGTTAGTTTCTTATGTCAATCTGCCATTTTTGACCTGAGAGTTTCCTGTTGATCTGCAGTCGTGGCATGTATACATATTTTTACATGGATTATACGTTTTCAATCTTTAATAAACACGATAGAGAACTTTGATGGGCCCAAGACACTCAAAGCTCATTTGTTGGGTTTAATTTTCTAACAGTCCCACAAAGAAGCTATTTTTCTCCCGAACCACAAAAGTCCACAGAGAGGGCAAACAATTTGCCCAAGATCAGCAAACATTTCTGATGAGAGTGGAGACAGACATACACACCAAGTGCGGACACGTGAGCAGCCACCCAGTTCAGCTAGGCAGCCGTGGGTCAGAGCCTCTGACACCTGACTTTCATGGGGGAGGTCTTTTCTGCACATCCCCTGTGGCTCTGCAGAAGCTGATGCAAATCACTGCTGAGACCAAAGCTATGGCTGGAGTCATCTGGATACTTCTTCACTCACACGGCAAGTGGGAGATGCTGCCTATTGTGTGTTCATCCCTGCATGTGTATGCCCACATGTGGGCATGCACCACAGGGTAAAAATAGAGTTCAGGGGACAACACCGTGGAGTTGGTTCTCTCATTCCACCTTTTCGTGCTCCCCAGAGGAGGGCCTCTAGTTGGTTTTCACAGCAAGGGCCTTTACTCACAGAACTGTCTCACCTTCCCTCAGGGAAGACTTTAATATTAATACGGAACATACAAGATGTAGGAGAAGGAGCATGCATTGCAGAGATGCTGTTCTGAGTTAAAGAGTGGGAACCAATGCATGATGGACGAAGAGCAACACTGATGGTCCAGTGCCACATGTCTTCTCAACGAGAGCAACACTGGTTATATTCATCTTGTGCACAGAGGACATACACAGGTAGTTTTATCTGAGGAGATACAGCACATCCGTGGTGTTAAATTTTCCTGCCAGAAAAATCTAAAAACTGTAAGGGTCATTTTTGTCATCTGCAACAACAATAAAATGACCAATAAAGAAGTCTACTTCTCACCCTGTGGTCCAAGTAATCTGATGCAAGGTTCGGACACGAGGCTCTCCAGATGCAAAGAGAGCATGAAGTACTGACAGAGTTAAAGAACATCTCCTTAAGATGAAAGCCCGAGTTTATCTGAACTCTGCCCTTTGCCAGCTGGTGGGCACTGTGTCTGAAGGCTTCCTCAGGAGGGCCTCCTGTTCTCTCCTGGCTCACTGAGGTTGTAGCAATGACGCTGAAGGCATCATCCGTGAAAAGAAGGGGAAGCGTTCCGCTGTAAGGACTTGAGAAGGCAGAGAGTGCATGGGGCATTAGATGTTCAGATACATTGGTGAGAAACATGGACCTTGTCCTCTGGAAGCATTTATTGGCTCTTTGAAAGGCACAAGAGGCATAGATATGAGAAGGAGGTTTGCAAGTTTGACAAGAGATGAGGGAACATGAAATTGATTTAACTAAAAAAAACAAAAACAAAAACAAACCAAAAAAACAAAAACAAACAAACAAAAAAAACCACAAAACTTTACTAAGATTTAGTAGACAGTGGTGGATGTTTTAATGAGAGACTAGTCAGAAGGTCTGGATCTCCCTCCAGCCAGTCACTCAGCCCAGGCAGAGATTATTCTCAACAGGAAGTCACTCAGCCCAGGCAGAGATTATGCTAAACAGGACTGGGCCTTTACTAGGACAAAGGTGCCACTGCAAAACTGATCATACCAGCCATCCATAGCTCGGCTCGCCCTTTAGATTTCCAATACCAGTACATGCTAGTTTCTTAGATCGGCTTGCAATTTCCAGTACCAATGCATGTTGGTTTCTTGTATCAATCTGCAGTTTTCAACCCAATCTACACCCAGTGTAGATTGGAAGCCCTGGGAGCTGAATGCCCTAGAGGAACCTTCAGCAGTGATGCGTGGAGCGCTCTATGTGCATACAGTTTGGTGTTCCTTTCCTTCCCTGTCTGGATGCCTATGCCTCCTGGGATCACACACACACACACACACACACACACACGCACACGCACACGCACACGCACATGCACACGCACACGCACACACGCGCGCACACACACACAACTCAAACCTTTGTCTCAAGGCCAACTGTGGGGCAATCAAACCAGGACAGTGATGGACCACAGCTTCTCACCAAGGCAAGGAGAGGATGAAGTCCATGATGTGCTAGTGAAAGGCAGCAGGACCTGTGGATCGGAGCACACAGAACAGCCTAAGAATGTGTAGTTAGGTGCTGGGAATAGTGATTAGGACTCTGTATACTGGATTGCTACTGTTGTTGAAGTACTGTGGAGTGACCACAGGGCTTAGCAACAGAGAATAGAATCGGTGCAGGTGAGGACCGAGAAACAGAGTCAACGGACAAACCTGCCATTAGAAGGATTGTTACATTGTTACAACCCAAACCACTGACGAAGGCCTTTTTTCTCTTACACAATCTGTATTGTCCCATAGAGGGAAAGCAGGTACAGAACACAAAGTCAGAGGTGGCGACAAGAAAAGAAGACCCCAGAGTCTTAAAACCTCCAACAGCCAGGGGTGTCTCCACAGCCAGATTTCTTTCTCTGCAACTGTTCAATTTGGTTTTGTTTGTTTGTTTGTTTGTTTGTTCTGTTTTGGTTTTTTAGATCAAGCAATTTGTTAATCCACCCCCTCCCCCAGCTGGTTTGAATTGCATTCCTGTTGTCAATAACGGCAGTAAAATGACTAATAAGGAAATCCACCTCTCACCCTGTAGTCCCAGGAATCTTACACAAGGTTCAGACATGGGGCTCTCTCAGATGCAAAAGAGGATGGGTTTCTGAGAGAGTTAAGGAACGTCTCCTTAAGATGAATGTCCGAATTTACCTGAACTCTGCCCTTTGCCAGCTGGTGGGCACTGTGTCTGGGGGCTTTGTCAAAAGGACCTGACTGTTGCCTGTCACTGAGGTTAAAGGTGCTGAAGCCCTTTTCTACCTCACCTTTCTTTGCCCCCTGCTGAGACATCCCCCGTGCTCAGAGAACTGTCCTGTAGGATTTCCTGCCCCCCTCCCCCAAACTGACTTCTTGGCTTAGTGGTTAAGAGGATGCTCTGCTCTTGCAGAAGATTTGAATTTGTTTCCCAGCACTTATATTGGGTGACTCACAGTAGCTTGTAATTCCAGTTCCAGAGATCCAGCACTTTCTTTGGATCTTCACTGGCCCATGTGGGTGGACACAATCAAAAATGAAATCTTTTGAGGGGATAAAAAAAATGTCCACTTACCTTAAAGAAGTGGGAAGAATTTTCTTTGTGAGAAGAAAGAACCATAGCCACTCTGGTTGTCTAGAAGCTCATAGGCAAACACAGAGGCCATACCTTAGTTTGCTTTATCATCGACTTGACACAACTTAGCCCTTGAGAAGAGGAAACATCAACTGAAGAATTGCCTCGATCAGATTGAGCAGTTCTCAACGTGTGTGTCACAACCCCCTAGGGAGGGTCGCCTATCAGATATGCTGCAAACCAGATATTTGTGTTATGATTCTTAACAGTAGCAAAATTGCATTTATGAAGTAGCAACAAAGTAATTTTATGGTCAGAGGTCACCCACATTAGGAAGGTTGAGAAACCACTGGAAGAGGCTTTGTGTTGGCTGATGATTAAGGTAGGAAGGTCTAGCCCACTTTGGGTGGCACCAATCCTAGGCAGATGGCTTGGGGCTGAACAAGAAAGCTAACAGAGAAAAAGGGAGGAAGCTGGAGAATAAGGAGAGTTCCTTAATGTTTTCTGCTTCAATTCCTGCCTCCAGGTCACTGCTTGGAGTTCCTGTCCTGGATTTCTTTAATGTTGGGAGTATGACCTAAAAGTCAAAAGCTGAAATAAAACCTTTTCTCCCTGTGTTGCTTTTGGTCACAGTTTTTATCACAGCACAGAAAAGCCAACAGGCACAGACCAACATATGAAATCTTGTACCCTGCACTGTGCATACAGGAATATGGAACTCTATATTGTTCAGATTCTAGTAGTTATATTTTACCATTTAATACCTTACTTATATCTTACTGTTTTATTATATGTTTTCTAACATGTCTTCATTTATATGATATAGCAAAGTATACATACTGATATTCAATCTCTGGAACATCATCCTTCACTGTAAAAATATGAAATTAAAATTTTTGCTTTGTCTGAGGCTTGGTGAGACAGAGGGTAAGGTCAGTGGAGGTGAGGGGTCAAGGACCTGAGACACCAAGGTCAAGGGTAAACCTAGTACTGGAAGAGGGATCAGTATTTCCTGAGGGTTAACTAAAGAGAAGGGCCCTTCTTCATCCTTTGATCAATAGATGCAGAGTGAAGTGACCAGTGGATCAATGGGTGAAGAAAGGCCTTTTTTCTTTGGCGACAGCTTGAGGTCCTTTACAGCCATCTGTGTTGTCCCACAGAGAGAACTCAGTTAGGGAACACAGAGTTGGAGGTGAAGCTGAGAAGGGAAGAGATTCCTGATGTGTGAGGCTTCCTCCAGGGGAGATAGTAAGTTCTGAGGCACTGCCTTTATCTTAAAGCGAGGCTATAGTGGACGATGACAAAATGAAACCAACCTAGCTTCAAAAGCAAAATCAAAAGCTCCCTGACCCAGAAACTGAACACAAAGCTCAAGTAGTAAATAGGGCAATAGCCGTGGCTGCCTGGGTTCCTGGATTCCAGGCGGCATCCATAGTGATTTTAGCTCCTGCAGGGTAACGGGACCAAATGGTCCCATGCTGGGTGATGTGTTAAGGCACGAACACTTTACCTGAATGTGAAAGAATGCTTAGAGAGAAATTATTGTTGACTTAGGTGTAAGATTGCTGATTTGATAAAAGCAGAGGGGAAACTGAGGAAGATAAGAGCTGGGAGCACAGCCAATCGTCAAGAACTACAGGACCCCCCTGGCCCTCCCCCTCCACCTGAAGCACCGGAAGGAAGCATGCTTAGACCGCAGCAGGAATGCTGATTCCGTGGGAGAGAAATTCACAAACCTGCTGAGCAGTAAATAGAGATAACCCAAAAGCTAAATAAACAAATATCTCTCAAAATGGGCTTACGAACTAAAATGACCGTAAGACATTTGAAGAAAGCAGCGCTAACCCAAAGGAGCACCGTCAAGATCAGGAAATGAAACATAAAGTTGCTTCATTAGGAAGGCACTGCAGAGCCAGGGTGGGAAAGACCGAAGAGCGCATGTCAGAACAGGAAACTCCTATCCGCAGTGTGTGATGGGCCCTCCGCTCTGCTTTGTACCTCTATGTGAGCACGCTAGGCCCCCAGCTCTACCTTTTACTCTGTATTTTGGAAGAGGGTCTCACTAAGTTGTCCAAATTCACTTTAAAGTTATGAGCTTCCTGCTTCAGCCCTCCCAAGTAAGGCCTAAGGCTACAGGGCCCAGCTTAAAATCTATTTTAAACGACAATTTTCAAAACAAATTCTGTATAGTTAGAAGTGAGAACCATATGCATGACAAACATTTATTTAAAATATGGCAGTAAAAATGTAAAAGTTGATAATAAATATTTAGTATGTCATAACCAGAGACTGTTGAGTGAACTGGATCATACCATCACTGTCATTCAGAATACAGTACAAAATGCATTTAAAATTTTTTAAAGAATGAAGAAAGGTGAAGATTATGAATATGTGAGATTAATTGAGACTACGTATCTCATAAAAGTTCCTGAAGAAAATACCAAGTAAATATAATAGTAACTAATTGAAATGGTAACTGAAAGTTTCCACAACTAAACACGCTACAAGACCATGGTTTGAAAGGGCATTCCAAGTGTTACGTAGGAAAAAAACAAACAAAAACAAAAAAAAAACAAAAAAAAAAAAAACAAAACAGATAAAATCCGCACTCACTTTTCAGTAAAAGAATTGCTGGAGAAGAGACACATCACTTAAAATGAGCGGCAACAAAAGCCAGAAGGAAACTGAATCACAAGGATAAACTGACACTCTTACTATCACCAAATGAAACATTTACCTACCTGCTATTTGTTTGTTTGTTCCCTAAGCAGGAAATGAAATGTTCAAGTAGCTTAGCATGTCCGGTTTCTGGTTCTGGCTCCTTTCTAAAACGTAGGGATTCTGAAGAGATGCAAATATTCTTAAGTAGCTTTCACTTATAGGTGTTTGATCTAGGGGTGGGATCCTTGCCCAACCTGTGCAAATCTAAATGTCTGAGCCCAAGTCCACCCAATGAAACTTCTGTGTAACTTAGAAAATGAGCCCTTTCTCATTAGGCCAATCCATGGGGATTGTTGACTATTTAGTTTGTAGTACCAATGGTGTCCTGAGTTTGAGAAGTCAGTGTAACAGCAGGGCTTTTAAAGTGTAAATTAGAACCAACAGAACAAGAAATGACTCTAGAATTGAGTACAATTCACTTGAGGATAGACACCTACTCTGACACTGCAAAGGGCAGGTCTGCATCGAGACAGATGTAAGACACTATGTGGGAAGAAACAAAGATGAGCAAGAAAGAACGATACTATCACATTGGGAGCCAAAGCTCTGACCATCCTGGAGAGCCAACAGTCTCTCTGACTCTCCCGTTATTCAGATGTTCAACTCCATTTTTGTCCACAAGCTGAAATATCCCGTGCTTATGCAAAAATCACATAGCATGGTTTTCCTTCCTCCTTCCTTCCTTCCTTTCTTTCTTTCTTTCTTTCTTTCTTTCTTTTTGTTATTCGCAGCTAACACAGCTGTGAATTTAATTTCACTAATTTCTGCATCCCCCAATTTTACAAGCAAACAGGGGAAGGCACATTACGTTTCATCTTAACTTGATCAAGTATGGTTTTTACACAAAGGGAAACAGTTCTGTTCCTCTCCTTTCCAGCGCAGTAACTCACTTCTTATTCTCTGTCCGTGCCTAAAACGAAAATTACACGTTGGGTGCCCACTTTAATTGTTTGTAATCACTGAAATTTGCAGTCCCATCCTGTGGTGTGTTCTGAGACCTCTCCCTATGGGGCACCATTGAGTGTGTATTGTTGGCAGTAGCTGTGGCAATTAGGAAATTGAAGGATGTATAAAATCCAGGGGGATATCCATTTTGGTATTTCTTTCCTTTAGTTGGTGTTGTTAGAAGTGTGTGAGGCTTAAGGGAAAAAAATTCAACAGAACCATGGGCTCTGCTCCTGACATACAGCATCCAATCTGTTCCCAATACCATTTGCTATCTTCACTGATGACAACAGCTCTCGGAACACCAGGATCCAATGCTCGTCTTCCTGGAGGCAGTGAGGAGAGTCCTTCTTGTCTATGCTCAGAGGCCAGAGCCTTTCCAAGGTTATCTTCTTCCCAAATACTCAAGGCTTTTTCTTATCCCTCTCTTCATGGTTTCAGTCATAAACGTAGAGCAGATAAACAGAACCTCCTTTGTGTGTGTCTGTGCAGGCATCCTGTCCCTGCTGTCAAACATAACTGTTAGAAGACTAACTTATGTGAACATATAGACCAGAGACCCAGCTTGTCCCCCACTGTCAGCATGCTTCCAAGTGTATTTCTCCTTTGGAAGCAGGAAGCAGCCATTTGAATCGCATTACCTGGGAAAAGGGGTATAATCAAGCTGCAGGATGTAATTTGGGGTCCAAAAGAGCTCTATTAACTTGTAAGACTGGTTTCCTATGTGGCCCAAAAGCTGTCTCCAAAAAACGATCTCCAAAGGAACTTAGCAAAGAACTTTCCAGCAATGGAAGCATCCTTAGGCTCATTGCCAGTCTTCCAAAGCCATTGCTCAGAAGGGAGACCACTCTTTAGATGTGAGAGGATAGTGTCCTTGCCAGTCAGGAAAAGTGCAAAGCTACCCAGTCTCCTTGCATGTGGTAATAGACTCATTCCTCCACAGTCATCAAGGATTCTGGGAAAGTACTACTCCAAAACTAATCAAGCCTGACTTTTACCACTCTTAACATTCTAAAATAAATCCCCAGCATATGAAAGGGAAAAAGGTAAACCCAAAAGCTACAGTGATACCAAAATGTGATAGAAAAGATGACACACATCTGTGAAATAGCCTCGGAGTTTATCTTCCAAGTACGAAAGAAATTGAATTGTAAGAATGGACTATGTGCATAAAACACAACCTAAGAATAAAAACATTTACAGAAGAAAGTACGGTAAGTCTGGCTGTGGTGGTGCATGCCTTTAGTCCCAGCATTTGATGGGCAGAAGCAGGAGGATCTCTGTGAGTCTGAGGCCAGCCCGGTTTACAGATTCAATTCCAGGACAGCCAGGGCTGTTGCACAGAGAAACCCTGTCTTGAAAAACCAAACAATCAAGAAACACACAAACAAAAAAGATACGTCTCATGCAAAGAGTAGATACCCTTCCTGCACACAGAGCTACTACAGATCAGCAAGAAACTGTGACGTGCAAGCATGAGGCATGGTGACGTGCAAGCATGAGGCATGGTGTAGAACTGTTCATTCTTACTAATTGCCCCCTACAAATATGCAGAATAGGTCCTATAACTAGACTGATACTGAGTTTTTGTTCTGTGTGTTGGCTTTACCTTTATCTGCCTATGAAATTAGAGAGGAGTTGGTGGTATGGGGGAGCTGACAGACAGGACAGATAAGACATCTTACTGCAATCAAAAGAAAGAGCCCATAATTTGCTTTTGATATCCACAATAGGGCTTTTATAGCATGGGAAAAGACTGGAGAGACAGATCTAATCAGGCAAAAGAAGACGGCTCAGTTCCCGAAGCCCCATGTTAGGGCCTGGGCCAGGATGACTCAGAGACTGCGGTTCCTCGCTCTGTGGAAGTGGCTCTGTCTATGGTAGAGGAACTTTGGGGACCACCTACCCAAGAGGGAGGTGTTACAGCAGCAGTGGAGAAACCAGAGTAGACCTACTGTGTTGTCATGGGAAACAATTGAGTAGGGCAGGAGAGTCAGTGATAGGAGCCCCACTTTTCTACCATCATATGCCAGGAAAGACTTTCAGCATTCAGAGAAGTTTGTGGGGAAGCATAGTGGGACCAGAGATCACTTTCCTGAATATGCAGTAGGAGAAACCCTACTTTGGGGGTGCTTTGAGCCCAAAGGAGGCTGAGGCAGGTTTGGTAGAAGCTGGACCATTGTATAGGTCATGTGCTTCTGGTTCTCTTCCACATAAGCCAAGTGTCCAGAGGAAATATAGGTCAGGAGCCCAGCACAAGCAGGTGTGCTAACCTGGCAAGCTCAGAAAGCTCAGCAATTATCACCAACACAGCCAGTCCGAAAGGGCCAGGTGCCCTCCAAATGGGCTAGGTTTTGATTGGGTTCTCATGGAGTCAACAGTGTGTGTGTGTGTGTGTGTGTGTGTGTGTGTGTGTGTTCATTCGAGTGCTGACCCAGTGATTAGCACTTATAGGGAAGGAGAGAGGGGTACTGTCTACAGGGAAGTACCAGGCCTCTAGACTGTCCAGTCTGAAAGGGCTCCTGAGGATATGTTGATGGAATATCCATATTTAATCAGCTCAATACTAAGCCTCCATGATACATTTTCCTAATATAGCAAAGTGCAGTTGAATAGTTGAATAGTTTGAAACCTTACTGACAGACTCTCCTCCCCTCTGCCTCCCTTCTTCCCCCCACTTGCCATCCCCCTGCCTCAGGGTCCCAGTGCTCAGATTAACCCAGCTCTTCTTCCCTTTTCTCTTTTGCTTTTTACTTTTTTTTTTTTTTTGAGATAGAGTCACATCCATATCTTGCCTTCAAACCTGTGATCCTCCTGTCTCAGCTTTCAAAGTCCTGGTATTACATGTGTGTACCACCACACCTGGCATCTCATATATCTTTCTTTTGTTATTATACTGTCTTGTGTTTTCCATAAAAAAGTATATAAAATTACCTGTGCATAAAAGCATGCATTGCCTTTGCAATAAAAGACACAATAAATAGTTTTATTAGACAAGATCAGAAGGATTAGCATCGTGGTTAAACTTATTTTCTGTAAAATGAAGTGTACCATAAAAATTCCAGACATGTATATTTCATCATTTTAAAATACAAAAACCAGTCATCTCCTGCACGGATTTCAATTATCTGTGCGTGGAAGTCCAACACACCCCTGCCTAATTAAGCATATGCTGACTAGGATTAGCGCCACTAAGATTTATGGCCCTGCGTGGCTCTCTCCTGTCCCTGGCGCCATCTGTGCATGTGCAATGAGTGGATCCTGTGAGTCACTGGAACCCAGGGAAGAGGCTGGCAAGGCTCCCGCAAAAAACAGGATATGGTGATTCTCGCGAGGCTTCGCCCACCTCTGCTCTGGGTTCCCTGACACATTCTCTGGTTCCCCTGCCAGCCTTCAGTGGGTTTATTGCTTCATGGTGGTTGTGCATGCTCTAGAACTGTGGGTGAGCAGTTCTAGAACATTCGAGGAAAACACAACTCCCATAATAGAACAGCACTCGTTACCCACCAACAATTATTATGACCCCACGTTCATCTTTATAATCCACTTGCTAATCTAATCTCCTTTGGGATTCACCGCAAACTATTTCTAAACTGGAGCAGAGTTGCGTTATGCTTAAATGCAAGCTTTCTTCTCCAGGAAACTGCCAGAGGCATTTTAGGGCCTCCATGTACCAGCCCTTACTGGGGGTTTTCAGTAAGGCAGGTAGGTCTATCATTATCATCAACACCACCATCGTCATCTTTCTAGATAATGCAAACACATTACATGAAAGTTGTGTGTGTGTGTGTGTGTGTGTGTGTGTGTGTGTGTTCACACGCGCTTGTGCATGCAGCAACAATTAAAGCAAAAGAGGTTGTCAATTTAAAAGAGAGCAAGGCATGGGGAACCCCTACAAAACAACTAATTCTCACACACTCGAACACCCAGTTTCCATTCCCAGAAAAAAGTAATTTTTTGATAACCTTCTAGAGTAATTTCATGAATGTACAAATACATATAATTATATGAATATATGTCATTTTGAAAAATGAGTGGCTCACTACTATACTATATACCATACTGTATACTATACACTATACTGTATACTAGATACTAGATACTATATACTGTACTGTCGCCCCTGGCTTTAAATGCCTTCTTGACATCCATTTGTATGTCATGGGAATACAAGGTGCCTTAGTCCATTCTGTGCTATTGTCTTGACATGACAGATGGAGCAATTGATAAGCGATAGAGATTTATTCGGTTACTGATTCTGGGAAGTCCAAGAGCATGGTACAAGCATTTGTTTGGCTTCTGGTAAGGGCCTTCTGGCTGCAACATACTATGGCTGGCCCAAGGTTTCCCATGGCTGAAAGAGACAGAAAGGTGGAATTTGTGGCCTCAAGTCCTGTAATAATGGTGCTAACCTTTCCATGAAGGATCCACCCTCATGACCTAAACCCCTCCCATTAAGCCCCACCTCCCAGCACAGTTACATTGTGGATAGTTTGTAGCATATGCTTTAGGTCAGGAGGAGATATGTTCAAACCATAGAAATAATATTCTGATAATGAAGCAGAATACCGTCATCCTCCATGGCATGTTCCCTTCCTTTACCACATCCTAGTCTTTTCCAGGACAGCCAATGGTTCCATTCAGCCTGTAAAGTGAAGACTTGTGCATCAAACTCCAGAAGACCAAGGAGCAATTGCAGATTGGCAACTCAGAAGTTAACAAAACTAAGTAACACGGAGGCTTGGATGCCACCCTGAAGTGAGACATGACTGAAGCTGGAGAATCCTGAAGTCTGTGGCTTACCCAACAGCATTGTGCCAGTGCTAACTGTCTGGGTTGGATCAGGTACTGTGGTCATGCAGAGTGTTAGGGTAAGGCTGGCAGATGACCAAGCCGTCTTCATCCCTCACACATCTACAGGCTGCTGCTGCTGCTGTTTCTGCTTCTGCTTCCTCCTCCTCCTCTTCCTCCTTTCCTCTTTCCCTCCCCCTCTTCTTCTTGTTCTTTCTTCGTGTTCTTTTGTTCTTTAAAAAAGACTCATTTATCAATTTTATGCATATGAATATACCGCCATTGCTCTCTTCAGACACACCAGAAGAGGACCCCAGACCCCATTACAGATGGTTGTGAGCCACTATGTGGTTGCTGGGAATTGAACTCAGGACCTCTGGCAGAGCAGTCAGTGCTCTTAACTGCTGAGCCATCTCTCCAGCTGCTGCTGCTCCTCCTCCTCCTTCTCCCTCTTGTTGTTGTTGTTGTTGTTGTTGTTGTTGTTGTTGTT